>WBMZ01004855.1:16906-40827 GCA_013400975.1 Atrichornis clamosus
TTCCCAGCTCCAGCTCCACTATTCCCATCTCCACTATTCCCATCTCCAACCCAGCTCCACTATTCCCATCTCCAACCCAGCTCCTCTCCTCCCATCTCCAATCCGGCTCCACTATTCCCATCCCAGCTCCCCTCCTCCCATCTCCAACCCTGCCAGCGCCAGGGAAACTGAAGAACTCAACACAAACATTATTCCAAACTGTCAGTACTCTCCAGCTGCCAGTGAATCATAAATTTATGGGAACACAGCACAGGCGTCAGTAGCACGGAAAGCAGAGGCACAGGGTTTAGTTTGGGGTGGTTTTTTCTCTTCATTTTTGTTTGGTTTGTGGTTGTTTTCTTTAAACCAGGTACAAGAATGTCCAGCCCCAGTGCCACAACCACTCTGACTGTGTCTCACCAAGGGGGCATAAACATGGACATGGTCACAGAATCACGGAATATCCTGAGCTGGAAGGGACCCTCAGGGACCATCCAGTCCAACCCCTGGCCCTGCCCAGACCCCCCAACAATCCCACCCTGTGCATCCCTGGCCGCGTTGTCCAAAGGCTCCTGGAGCTCTGGCAGCCTCGGGGCCGTGCCCATTCCCTGGGGAGCCTGGTCAGTGCCCAGCACCCTCTGGGGGAAGAACCTTTTCCTGCTCTCCAGCCTGACCCTGCCCTGGCACAGCTCCAGCCCTTCCCTGGCTCCTGTCCCTGTCCAGGGAGCAGAGATGGGAGCTGCCCCTGCAGCCTCTGATGTTACAGAGCTCTGCTACAATGCCCCCAAGGGCTGCAGGAATCCCACTGGCCACAGGCAGCCCTGCACCAGCTGACTCCCACCTGCACTGACAGCAGCACAGCAATAATTAAATGCTTCTCAATCAAATGCATAATAATTCTTACCAGCATTTCTTTTTAAAGGCAGGGAGAAATTCACTGCTACCCCCAATATTCCACGTTTGAAGTTAAGTACCTACCAGCTGCCTCATGTCCCTCTGTTCCCATCCTCCTCCCACCCTCTGGATTAAGTTTCAGCCAGCAACTCACCCAGCTGCTCTTTGACTCGAGACACAGACTTAGTTCAGCATAACCTACTCCAACTCCAGAGTCCCAAATGCCTGGAAGGGGCTGAGGACAAAGCAAGCTCCCCCTGGCAGCCCCTCTGTGCTGTCCCCACTGTCCCCAAAAACACTGCCCCCACAGTCACTGCTGCACAGCCACAGATAAAAGGGATTTAAGCAAAGAAAAGCAGATCTTCAGCTCCCCCTCCTCAAGGCTGGGGGAGAAGGAGAACTTGCAGAGCTCCTGTTCAGCCAAAGGTAAGTGCTGTGGTTGTGGGATCAAGGCCTCAGAGAGGCACAAGCTGCAGGGCCACGAGGGCTGGGCTGAGCTACAGCAGCAAAACCCCCCGTGGAACTGCTGGACAAAGCTCCAAGGTGAGTTCTCCAATCCCAGGGAACAACCTGGACAAGGTGCTAAAAGAGAAGGACAACACCCCCCCCTTTTAGAGCTGCTTTCAGCATTACTGATCATGTTCACCATCAACAGGCCAAAGTTTTCCCATTTTAGAGTGGAGCAAAAGGGTCTCTGTGGCTCTTTTCAGTCCCCACTTGAGAAACTCTCGTACTTCCACTCGCAGGAAATTAGGGAATACGAGGCTGGGTGCAGTGGGGGAGGACGGAAGCAGCCACAAGAGAGATGAAAGTTGTGGGTGTGTTTTAAAGTATTCTTAATTTTCCCAGATAAGGATATCTGTTCATCACCACGTATTATCTGCATTTTGAGAGCAGGATAGATAAGAGATTTAACTGTTTGCCAGTGCCCTTTACAAAACTGCTCTGATGTCTTCAGAGGCACAAACTCCTTAAATCACTGACATGACGATGTTGCTTAAGAAGCAAGAAAAGAAGATAAGAGACACACTACATGCAGAAACACTCCTCATCATCTTTCTCCTCCAGGTTTCTCACTATGATCTCCAAGAACAAGACTACTGGCCCTTCCTGCAGATGAAGAAATACAAATTTGCTCTTTTCCTCACTTATTTCAGACTTTCTGACTTTCTCCACGAGTTTCCTTCTCATTTCAGGAGCAGGAGAAGGGGAGGAAACCACCAGTGCCTTGCTAAGGCATCTAAACTGCACAGAAACCAAGTTTGTAGGTGAAAAACATGGTCCTGAAAGCCAATACAGAAATCCCGTGGGATCTCCTGAGATCAGCCAGCTGGATCTATGCTGGAATAACTTGGGGAGATACAGAGAAAATTCAATGGATAAAGAATGGAAACTGTGGAGACTGAGGGAGAAAAACCCCAAGAGAAACAAGAAATCGTGGTTTAGCTGAAAGAGAAGGGTGAAATGTCACCTTTCCTGGCAAAACATGCTCATTCCAGCATGAGGAAAAGCCCAGTGACAAAAGGATGCCATCGCCAAAATTTTCTGCCTCACAGTTAACAAGAAAAGGGGGGAAAAAAAAGTGAGTCATCACTGGAAGGCAAAGCTCCAAAACACAAACCCAAACTCAGAAATGGCTAAATAAACTAAGAGCTGGGAAAACTCAGCATTTTTAGGAATTCCTTCAGGCGTTTAAGCTACGTGACCTCATGCCACGATAAGCAAAACCAAGTGCGGTACTTGCTCTGAACCTGCCCTCAGGCAGCCTGGGCACTCTCTATCTGAAAAGGAACCTCTTGCCCAAATGAGGTGTCAAAAAATAATCTCCACAGAACATTCCCACCCCCACCATTCCACTGGCATGCTGCACATGGAGGCACAGCAGCTGCTTTTCAGCAGCTTTAAAGGGATTTTTAATGTCACGTTTTGTCCTTTGTAATTCATTTTCATCTGCTCTTAGTCAATGGTGTAGGTTAATCCAACCTGGAGAAACAAAGATTTTCCTATCAAGTACTGCCAAATCTAAATCCAACCGTGGATTATGATTTTCCAAGGAAAGAAGGGGGGAAGGAAGGGGAGAAGAGAAGGAAGGAAGGGAGTCTTTCACCTAAGAGAAAGCACCTTCCTATGAATCCCACTATGCCAAAATCCTGGTTTGCTGTTTTTCCGGAACAGTAACTTCAGGGTTCCAGGGATCTTTATCTCTTTTTTTAAACTGGCTCAAAAACTGGGTAAGGATGGACTGAATGTGAAGGAAATAAACTGGCCTGAACTTGAGAGGGACACAGCAAGGAAGGCTCTCCAGAACTCCAGACCTACATCAAGCTGACCCACCACACATTAATATCTCTTACAAGACATGATTTTCTCTCTCTGTTCTTCCACAAGCCTCCAACAGGACTCACAAAAGGAAAAGGGAACCAGGCAAGGACAAGAAGCATTTACATCCAACTCCCAAGAATCTACAGTAATAAACTATTCATTCAAGTCACCCTAAAGATAAAATTCTCTTTTTTCCAAGAAAACCAGTGGACACTTCCCCCAAATCTGCCACCTCCTCGCTGCACCGAGAGATTAAAATAACTCTCCCTGGTGAAGTTCCAACTGCAGGGCCCATTATCTGAGGCCTGTGAGCCGCCCCAAGCCCTTATCACTCCTGCCTGGTGTTGCCTGGCTACTTCCAACGTTAAACACAGCCCTGGCCTTCCTGACAAGGGAAGGGCCAAAAAAAGGTGGCCAGGAGTGGAAACAGGGCAGCACACAATGCCAGACAACCCAGCCCACGACACGACGGGCTCTGAGATCACTGGCTCCCAAAATAAACCCGCTGCCCGTAGTGTAGCACTTGTCCCAAGCCGTGTTCCGAGCTGTTGTTTTCCAGCACCACTCTCCCGTTGGATGATCCGACAGGTGGAGGGTTTAGCTGTTCCTCCTACTGAGATGCATTCCAGCCTGGCAGGTTTTTGGTTTGTTCAACCACACACACACGCACACACACACACACACATACAAACACACCTCCCAGGCAGAACGAGAACTCACAAGATCAGAATCATTCCAGCAGCCTCAAAACATGGTTATTACATTTCCTCCTCCCCTCCAAAACATGGATTTTTTTTTCTCCAGGCCTTTCACTTACCTCTCCCATAGCCCGGCCCTCCAGAGCAAGCGCTTGGAAATCGTGATTCAGTTCATCCATGGAACGCACCTATTTATAGATGGGGAAGAGACAGACATGAGAAAATGCTTTTATCTAACATTACTTTTGTTCTAATCACAGTTTACAGCTATTTTTCTGATATAGACTAAGAGCTACGTTCCATATGACAGCAGGTAACAAGGTTATTGAGCTCCAGAGGATGACTTACCTTTCACACATTTATATGCTCTTATTATATATATATATACACACATATGATTATATACAGATTTATTTATATGGGTTGGATTTACACATGCACAAGAACGGAATAACCAGCAATTACTTTTAAGGCACACAAAGTCTAACACAACTGTCTCTGCTCATATTTCACACTCAGCTGAATGGTTTCAGGTGAGGGAATCAAAGTATGAGCCAGAATCACTTCAGGTGGAAATCAAGGAAAGCTTCCTGTATAAACTGGGCAAATTTACATTCACGTTCCACTGACACAAAGGAGGAAAACACAATGGTATGATTTGATGAAAATTGAGTCATTTAGAGCAGAAAAATAAAGCAGGAACTTGAAACTATTGGCTAAGTAAGTTCACAGAACCACAGAATCTCCTGAGCTGGAAGGGACCCCCAAGGACGATCCAGTCCAACCCCTGGCCCTGCACAGACCCCCCAGCAACCCCACCCTGTGCATCCCTGGCAGCGTTGTCCAAAGGCTCCTGGAGCTCTGGCAGCCTCGGGGCCGTGCCCATTCCCTGGGGAGCCTGGTCAGTGCCCAGCCCCCTCTGGGGGAAGAACCTTTCCCTGCTCTCCAGCCTGACCCTGCCCTGGCACAGCTCCAGCCATTCCCTGGCTCCTGTCCCTGTCCCAGAGGGCAGAGATTGGTGCCTGACATGGACTGGATATGTTGAAAATCCAAGAAAACCCTTCTCCCGGTTTTCATTCCCAAATCTCATCCAGGCACATCCCCACAGACGCAGCCATTAAGCACAGGAGGAAGCAAATAAATAAAAAAAAAAAGCCCAACTACGGACTCGAGGACAAAGCACAGCAGCTGAAGCACGTGCTGGGACTGTGACCAGATACCGCCCTCCCCACATCCCACACCTGTGTCCCAGCAGCCACAGACACCACGGCACAAGGCAGTACTACACCTCCTACTCAGTGTTTACACACTCCCCGCAGCCCGGCAGGTCTGAGGCACCTCTGCTGAGCAGGGAGGGGTTTATACAACACTGGTGAGTAATGCCCACGCTGCTCCAGGCTCCTGGCAGGATGCTGAAGGTTTGCACGCAAGGTTTAGAGCTGGCTCTGCTGAGGACAGAGCAGGTGATCTGCACCGAGCCTTCCTAGGCTGAGAGAAGGTCAGCAATACGTGGTAGGTGATTTACAGAGCAACAAACAAAAAAAAAGACCCAAAAAATCATTCAGATGCTCATGTCCCACCAGTGACCAGCACTGTCATGTTCCTGACCACTGAGCTTAACCCTCACTTCTGATACTCCACTTCCAGCAGGACCAAATCAAAACCCTGGGATTATGTTTTATTTTTATTCTAAGACAATATTTTGTAGATCTCATCTAAGAATCAGCTGTAGGAAAGCACCACAGTTAACCTCCAGAAATCCCCATCGGTCTAAATTCTTCTCCTATTCTGTGACCATAATACTTTGCAAAAGGTTACTAATGTATTATTAAATGACGTAATATATATTTACACAATTTGCAAACCTTCAGTGGTCAGTCACTTGGAATCCCAGTTTAAAATTAAGATATCCCCAGTTCAAAGTTATTTTCAGTTGTGCCTCAGCCTTGCCACCTTTTGCAGTGACATTTGTCACATGGGCACCAACAGTGAGTGAAAACAGGACTGCACCTCCCAAAACTGCAGCCCCCCAGACTTTCCTTCACTGACAACTCCATCCCTGCCCTCAGCTGGGACAGCTCAGCTGCCTGATGCCACACAAACGTCACTGAGACCAAATTCTTCCGTGAAACACTTCAAGCTGAACTCATGGAAAGTGCTGCAAGCCCCAGACATGCCAAACCACAAAAGCTGGCAAGTAGCACATTATTATTTCCATGAGGCATCTGAGGACTGCAGAAGCTGCACACCAGAGATTCAGCAGGTGATGTAAACTCATCACTGCTCAAGTGATGTCCCTGCAAGCCACAAAAGCCACCACAAATACCCCAGAGCCCAGGACTCACAGTGCTGCAGAGAAAGAGAGGCTGCTCAGAGCAGCTTCCCCAAAACACATCATGTGCCAGGGAGGGATGCTGAGCTATGGGAACCTCAAAACAAAGCTGCTACAAAGATCCAATCGTTTCATTCCTAGCAAAAACCAAACAGATATTAAGAGATGTTTGTATCTGGCTGGGTCAAAATAAAATCCCGGACTGCTTTGGGTCGGAAGGACCTCAAAGCCCATCCAGTGCCGCCCCTGCCATGGGCAGGGACCCCTCCCACTATCCCAGGGTGCTCCAAGCCCCGTCCAGCCTGGCCTTGGACACTTCCAGGGATCCAGGAGCAGCCACAGCTTCTCTGGGCACCCTGTGCCAGGGCCTCCCCACCCTCACAACCAAGAATTTCTCCCATCTATCCAATTTAAACTCTCTGTCACTGTGAAGCCATTCCCTTTTCCTGTCACTCCTGGCCCTTGCAAACAGTCTCTCTCCATGTTTCCTGTGGGCTCCCTTCCGGCACTGGAAGGCCACAACGAGACCACCCCAAAGCCTTCTCTTTTCCAGGCTGAACAATCCCAATTCTCTCAGCCTTTCCTGAGAGGAGAGGTGCTCCAGCCCTCCAGTCAACTTGGTGGCCTCCTCCGGGCTCGCAGTGTCACACAATATAAACAGGCTGCCTCCATCTCCTTCCCCAAATATATTTCACCTCAGTCACTAAGAAAAGCAGAAGAAAAAAACTACCATCTCTATCAGCTATCAGAGGTGAGGCAATGGAAGAAACTATTCATTCACAGACGTTTCGGTCACATCCCTAATCATCTCTCTTTCAACAATCCTAACAAATACAGATAAAACCATTTTCTAAATCACATCTTCGTGCCTGATTTTGGGCACTCTATGCTCAAAGTGTACAGAAACACCAATCCTCAGGCCCTTTCCCTCAGTCACACAGTTCCTCTACCTCCACTGATAATTTTATCTATTCACTCGGTTTTCAAAGGCTGTACCCAAAAGATCCTTTCCTCATTTCCCAACTTCAGTAATGTTAAACAGCAACACCTCTTCACTTGTGCACAGTACACACAAATATCACAGGGCTCCTTCATTCCCCGTCAGGAAGAACAAACAGTGTCTGGAACAGCGCAACACAAAGCCATGACTTCCAACACCTCTGGATTCCAAAAGTCAGTGATTCCTCTGAAATTGCAATTAAATGATAGAGATGACGTTCCAACTCATCGAGATCTGTTCCCATTAACGATCCCTGACCTCTAACGAGCACAGACATGTAGAGCAGAGCCAGGATGGTGTAAACACTCAAACAAGGAGGTCCACAGAGAGAGAACTTCCCTCCAGATGAGCACTAACGTCGATGAGATTTGATTACCAGAAAATGTGGTTCACCACTGAACCAGAGATTTGAAAGAAATCCAGAAGACAACGCCAAGATAAATCGGCTGCACACGGAAGCGATGCCCTGACATCTGGATACGACATGACAACCTGGTTCCTTGGAGGAAAAGGTGATCTTGAGAAACTTCAGGAATCAGGAATCACACAAAGAGAGGTCAGCTGGAGTTCTCATTGCTTCAGAAGTGATCCAACAAAACCTGACTCCTGCTCCCACCCAGCAGCACCCCAAGGCTGCACCCCGATTTCGGCTCCTCCAGGCAGGCTGAGCCTCTGGAAAGAGATGCACAGGGCACACCCTCACAGGAGCAGAGCTCCTGCTTTCCTCTGGAGAGCACTCCTCCTTTCTGATCCCACAGAACACCAGCCAGCTCGCTCTGGATCCCCACCTCACAAAATTAAGGCTCTGGACACGAGCATCACCCAAGTTCCAACACGAACGAGTTACAAAGCATTTCACTGCACAAGAGCGTCCCTCCCCTGCACATTAAATGCTGTGCATGCACTCAGAAATTATGCAAATCTCATTCAAGAAGAGCAATTTCCACACACTAATGTATGAATGTGTGTCAGTGTAACACACTGCAGCTCCAGCCACTGCACTGGCTCAGGAACCACCTCCTGCCTTCCCGCTGGGAGCGCACATCCCAAAGCAAATCCGCTGCCAGCCACGCCAGGAACCAGAGCAAATCCCCTGGATCACTTCACTTTGGGAGGCTGAGGAAAATCCAGCCTCTCCTCTTGACCCATTCTCACCTCCGTCCTGGAAAACAGTCAATAAGACAGGTGTATTCCTCACTGCACACGCCTGAGACACAGCTGGATTCCTCACTGCACACCCCTGAGACACAGCTGGATTCCTCACTGCACACTCCCCTCGGTCAGATTTCCAAATTTTATTCAGTCTCCCAAATCACAGAATCTGGAAAAGATCTCCAAGACCATCAAGTCCAAGCTGTGCTCCATCCCCACCCTGTCCCCAGCCCAGAGCTCTCAGAGCCACGTCCAGGAATTCCTTGGGCACCTCCAGGGATGGGGACTCCAAGCCTCCCTGGGCAGTTCCTGACCACCCTTTCCATGGAGAAATTCCTCCTGCTGTCCAACCTGAGCCTCCCCTGGCACAGCTGAGGCCGTTCCCTCTCCTCCTGTCCCTGTTCCCGGGGAGCATATCCCAAATCCCCCCTGGCTGCCCCCTCCTGTCAGGGGCTTGTGCAGAGCCAGAAGGGCCCCCCTCAGCCTCCTTTGCTCCAGGCTGAGCCCCTTTCCCCGCCCCCTCAGCTGCTCCTGCTGCTCCAGCCCCTTCCCAGCTCCGTTCCCTTCCTGGACAAGCTCCAGCCCCTCCAGGTCTCTCCTGCCATGAGGGGCTCAGAACTGGACACTCGAGGCGCCCCAGGGGGACGGGCACTGCCCTGGTCCTGCTGGTCACACTACTGCTGACACAAGCCAGGTGCCATTGGCCTCTTGCCCACCTGGGCACACGGTCAGACGATGGCACCAGCACCTCAGGGCCTTTTCCAGCTTTCCAGGCTCTGCTCCAGCCTGGAGCTGCAGGGGTTGTTGTGACCCCCGGGCAGGACCCGGCCGTTCCCCTTACTGAACCTCTCACTGGGGCTCCCGAGGCCTTTCCCAGCTCCGGCAGCAGACACCCAGTGCCTATTCCAGGAGGACACAAAGCACAGAATGCTTTCAGCTCTCACCCACTGCAGCAGATTGCAACAACCCAAACCCATCTCACCCCAGGTCAATGGGCACTTCAAACCTCCCCCTCCCACCTGGCACAGGAGCCTCTCAGCAGCTCAGCTCTGCACCAAACACATTCCCAGCGCATTTTCCAGCCCCTCGAGCAGCACACAGCTAATTCGTGTCTGGCAGCCACCTTACACAGGACAACTGCACTTTAATTTTTTTAAAATAAGATAAGACAGCCTCACCATCACAAAACTCAATGACAACAACTCAGAGGCAAATGCTTTCGTGGTCCCAGAGTTACCCAGACACCAGTCCTTGTCCATATCCGGAACACTTCTGAACGGACAAAGCTAGCACAACAGGGACAAAGCACAATTCCAGCAGGTAAGGATGTTCTGTGTGCTGGTACCAGGGGGTACTGGGCCTGCTGCTCCCACACCACCCCACAAACCCAGGCAAGACACTCTTCCCTGCTCTGAGCCCCCCTGGAACACACCCTGTCACAGGTTTAAGTTCTGCAAGTTGGCTCAGAGAGAAGAGCAAAGACTCAGATGATCATCACAGACATCCCCGAAGGCCCCAGGGTCTGGATCACTCTGGAGACTCAGAGTGGAGGGAACAACTCACAGGAACAGGGACCAGGACCAAATCCTTTTTGCTACACCTCTAACACACCACCCCAAAACAGGGTCTGCTGTAAAAAACTGCAACACAGCAAAGGATGAGCAGCAAAGAGGCCATAAAGATGTTCCAAGGGCTGGAGCCCCTCTGGAGCCAGGCTGGGAGAGCTGGGGGTGCTCACCTGGAGAGGAGAAGGCTCCAGGGAGAGCTCAGAGCGCCTTCCAGGGCCTCAAGGGGCTCCAGGAGAGCTGGAGAGGGACTGGGGACAAGGGCTGGAGGGACAGGACACAGGGAATGGCTTCCCACTGCCAGAGGGCAGGGAGAGAAGGGATATGGGGAAGGAATAGTTCCCTGTGAGGGAGGGGAGGCCCTGGCACAGGGTGCCCAGAGAAGCTGTGGCTGCCCCTGGATCCCTGGAAGTGCCCAAGGCCAGGCTGGACGGGGCTTGGAGCAGCCTGGGACAGTGGGAGGTGTCCCTGCCCATGGAATGAGTCGGCTTTAAAGTCCATTCCAAGCCAAAGCACTCGGATTCCACGATCCTCTCAAACCCGCAGCAGCACCACGGGAAGCAGCACCAAGCCCAGCACCTGCCAGGAGCCAGGGCACGGCTGGTGCTGCAAACTCCAGTTAATTTTAACCCAGCAAACAACAAGGCCCACAGGGCTAAATGGCACTTGTCAAAAGGAATTCTGCAGCCCGTTAAATTAACAGCAACCAGGGCCCCAAACTGTCCTTCTGATTACTAAACAGGGATTTGAAGGACCTAACAAATTAGCATGAGAACAACAGTGAATTTACCTTGCAGATTTCCAGAACCATCTCTTTATTCTAGAAAAATTCAAGGGTTTTTTGGGTTTTTTGTTTCCCCAGAGAGCGACCAGCAAAGCAATGAATTGTAATTTTAGGTAAATATTAATGTCAACCATCAGTGTTAATACTGCACCTTATATTAAGCAAATATGGTTGCTAATATGACCTTTACATATAAATTCCAAGTGCAAACCTGTATCACATTTCATGGTCTGCAGGTATCTCAGGGGATTGTAAACCAGCTTGATATATTCAGGAATCCTCATTTATGGAGAATTTACATTCACCTGGACAGACACGCAGCAAAACTATCCAAGGCTAAATTCCACTCTTAACCCCAAAGGATTTTTTTTTCTTCCTCCTTATACAAGTGATGTTTCCCAGTAAGCAAAAGACAAGTGGAATTAAACAAAGAAATAAAACAATCAGACATACAGGAGAAAAATAGAAAACTAACTAGAAATTCCTTTGGAGAAAAAGAAGCTAAAAAATAACCAGCTGAAAAATATTCTAGTGATGATCTAAACCAAAATTGTCTCTAGAAGTGCATGATGAAGCCTGAGAGTTTATGATTTTTATTTTACTTTTTGATGCTGAACATAAAATAGATGAAGTATCTGCATTTATTAGGAGTAACAGGGACTGAAGGGGGTTTAATTATCTGTTTCTAGAAAGCCCATTCTGTTAGAGGGTAACCAGAGCAAACCAGGGGGCTGCCTCTGCCAGCCCCAGCTCTCCGGGTTCCCATTCCCTGCTCCTCGTGTGGCCCCGTTCCCAAGGCTGCCTTTCCCAGCCCTTCCCGACACCAGGATCTATCTCCCCCCAGCTGTCCCTCCCTCAGATCAGAGCCCTCGTTCTCCCACCTCCCCTCTTCCACAATTCACTCCTGGCCAGGAGGCAGGAAGGGCCCTGCAAAGCCAGGAATTCCTGAAGCTGGAACATGTAAATGGATCATTTCAATATTTCTTTGATCTCCAGTAAATTACAGGGCCCAGCGCTACCTTCAGTCCTGCCAGCCAAGCCAACCAGCTCCAAGGTATCCCACAAACACCTCCCTCCAGAAGGAATTCTGGGCAAAGAACCCTGGACTTATCTGCCATCCTGGCAAACAAAAGCATGGCAAGGGCCGGGTGCTGGGACCACAAATCCATGGGACGGGCTCATCCCTCCCTGGAGAAGCCTCCCAGGATTTCTGCACAAGCTTGGAGGGCCCACCCTTCTGAGGGACTGCTTGTTTTGCTCTTCTGCTGCTGCAGAGTAATGTGGGAAATCATGGCATTGTCATCCTTGTCAGGATAGACACATGTCCTGATTTCTCAGCTCTAAGATCCCAGAGTTCCAGACTGATTTGGGTTGGAAAGGACCTTAAAGCCCATCTCCTTGCAGGGACACCTTCCACCAGATCAGGTTGCTCCAAGTCCTGTCCAACCTGGCCTTGAAGATCAACAGCTTTTGTTTGTTTCTGTGAGAAAACAAGAGATGAGAGATTCCAAGTTATCCCTGCTGGCACAGATGCATTCCAGGTGCTTCTCCAGAGCACCTCCAGAGTGTGATTATTACCTGGATATTTATTTTTAACTCGTGTACTCTGCAAGTGTGAATGTAACATTTCCATCCATGAGGCCTCCACATTTTAAGTCTTGCTCCATTTGCAATAAAAAGAAAACAAACCAAAAAACCCCAACCAAACACTCTTCTAGTAAAACATTCCTCAAAAAAAAAATAGGCAACATTAATACAAAAATACTAGAATTGAGACAGGACGAAGAAAAATCATCAAAATCATTCAGGCTGGTGCCTGAATGAAACATCCTTAGAATGGAGAAGAGAAAACCAAAAAATACAGCTGCTTGAAGAACCTAAATACTTTGACGCACTTGATTTATATATTCACAAATTGCTAAAGATTTTTAAATTAACCAAAGGTTTACAAATTTCAGATGGAAACAAATGCCTCCTCCTCAGCTGGGGGAGGCTGCTCGAGTTTGTCTTGTTTGAACAGCTCACACAGCAGGTTATTTAAAAAAATATCAGCTCTGAGTGCATTCAAACACACATTTATAGTATCCAGGAGAGGGGAAATGAATTTCCCAGGTGACAGCAAGAAAAGCATCACACACTCCACAACAGGTTTGCCACTAACAACCAGATCCAGGGTTAAAATATGTTGTTCCATCAACTGACTACAGGACTCTATTTTTAGTCTTCTCCTGTAACAATAGTGGGTAAAGAAAGAATGTGAAGTCCCAAGTATCAGACAGGATTAGGTGCTTTAACTACTATTTTTGTAGTAAAGGCTTCTTCATTAGAATTGCTACTACCATTAACACTGGAAGCAAAAAGCTATTGAAATTGCAGATTGGCTAATGCTTTCCCTGGCATTGGGCCAAGATGATTAATGATTCAGGGGACAGAAATAACTGCAGCAAAGGCAGCCTTTCCGAGGGGCTCTCCTCAGTTAGCTAATTATGTTTTTCCTCCGATTTTATTCACCCAGGGAAGCGCTTCATTAACGTGGAATTCAGGTTACCCTGCCATGTCTCAGACACATGTTGTTGGGGTGCAGAAGTCAAAAATACTGCAGAATTCAATACTACATTATAGAAGAAGCAACCTTAATTTTGCTGGACCTGGCAGTACCTTGGGAAAACCACCTTGAGCATCCCAGGTGTGTGTCTGGATCCATGGGTTTGTGCAAGCACTTGGGGCGACGCTAAAATCTGACCTCGGGGGGGCTTTTCCTTTCGCTCCCACCCCTACTGTGACCTTCCAGGGTTTAAATTCAGAGGGAAAAAGATGTGAAGAAGGGATGCAGCAATGCAGGGTGCCAAGGCACCTCTGTCACAGCAGCCGAGTGGCCTCGTGCCACACCAACTGCTGGCAGCAGGACAGGGACTCACGGAGGGTTCAGCAACAGACGAGTTCCACCCCACCACAGAATCAAAGTCTGAAGCAAAACTTCTGCACAGGGCAAGAACCACGGCCAGATGTTCCCAATAAAAACAACTGCCCTAGAAGAGAAGTTATCCTGAACAAAGGCAGGAGTAACAGGATAGCTGAGAGCAGATCCTTGCCGGGAGGGAGCAGCATCACATGGCAGCCGCACAAAGGAGCGTTTGTTCAGCCCGACATCAGCACCAGGGGAAAACAGCTTGAAAACTGTCTCTGATACACCTAAGAGGGAGTTCTCAGAGCCAGGCAATGCCAGAGACAACGCTCTGGAACAGCTCTTCATTAGGGAGATTTCTGATCAGCAGCCGAAGTGATCTGTGGTGGTTTGTGAGGAAGAGGCGGCTGGGGATGGACTGGGAGGCTGGGGATGGACTGGGAGGCTGGGGATGGATTGGGAGGCCGGGGATGGACTGGGTAGCTCAGATCTACTGTAAAGCTTCCCCCATTGCCAAAAACGCTCCCAGGATCACAACCTGCTCTGCAGAAGCACAGGGAGGTCACACTAACCCAGCAAACCACAAACGAGCTGCTAAGGGGAGAGCAAAGCTGGGGAGAGGGGAGGAGAAAACAAGCAGGACAAGGTCTCTAACAAACCTCTCTCCAAGCACACTTGGGCACAAGATATTCACTGAAATACTGGAAGTCTTCTGGAAGCACTGAAATGTGTAAATTCAGTAGTGTGAAGTGTCTGCTCCTCCCGAGCGAGCACCACCACAAGGAACCAGAGCACAACAGTGATAACCATGGAGAAATCCCAACACCAGCACAGCAGGGCACTTGGGCAATCCCAGCTGGAACCAGATTCTCTGCAATTGCCCATCAGGAACGGTAAAATCTATGGATTTGGAGGAAGCAGAGTCTCAAACTAACTTTCTGAGTGTTTCAGAGTGTTTTCTCTCCCCTGCACATAAAGAATGATTTTCCAGTACACATCTTTAAATATTCAACTAAGCCAATCTACTCCTTTTACCACAGAAAAAATTTTCAGAGGGCAATACAAAGCAGAAAACCCAATTAAATGTTCCAGTTCCCCTCCCAAGCTATCCCTTTACTATGGAGAAATCTCTGTGAAACCAATCAGGCAAACCAGACATTTCATTTCAGCAAGGAATTATGTTCCAAATTATCTGGGTATCAAGTTAGCACAGCCCTTTCCATGTCAGTGAAAGGAAAGCTCTGACCAGTTCACCAGGATACAGGGGAAGTTCCCATGAAAATTCAGCAGGTTTATTGAAACATACATCAGAAATTACCTTCCAGAACTGAGCCACATGGGCTGTCACGGGGTTTATGTCACAAGGGACTCCCTCCATGGCTCCAACTCCAGCACAGACAACACACCCCATTATTCGGCACGTCAGAAATCATGGAATGCTTTGAGTTGAAAGGGAGGACCTCAAAGCCCATCTCGTTCCAACCCCATGCCATGAGCAGGGACACCTTCCACTATCCCAGGTCACCCCAAGCCATGTCCAACCTGGCCTTGGACACTTCCAGGAATGGGGCAAAATCTCTGTCCTAAAAAGTTAAGTGTCACTTTAACAGGATTTCACTCTGAAAGAACAAACACCAGGGCTCTGCTTCCTGTGCTTCCAGGACCTTTTTAGAGGACCTTGCCACAACTTCAAGGGAAACTCTGGTCATGGTGCCTGCCACAAGCACCCAACACTGTCAAACAGCCTCACATCCAGACGCTCCCAGGGCAGGAAGCAGCATCACTGGAGTAGCTGTGCTCCAGAAGGGCAGCTGCCAGAATTACCTTCTGTCTCCACTCGAATTCCAGCTCCCAGTCAAGAATTTGCACAGTCATATTGCCAAAAGGCAAATGGGAGCATAAACCCCAGTCCCAGCCCTGTTGTGCTCACTATTCTTCACCAACTCTATGTGAAAAATTCCCCACATTCAACAAGATGATCCCTGCAGAGTTCTATTGTCTCCAATTATTAATTAAACATGCTCTGAGAGAAAGCAAATGCCTAAAATCATTTGCTTCTACCAAGCAACTCCCACACTACCCAAGTGCAATTCAGACAGCCTAAGTATATCCATTCACTGCAATTCCAGAGGGACCAGCACCACAGGAACTCTCCCTTCACTCCAGTTCAAGAACACACATGCACGCACGAGCCACAGGAGACCCCAGCCAGGAAAACCAAGCCAATTTTCCTAAAAACCTGCTCAGAGTTGATAACTTGTCCCAGCTGAATATCTTGAGTGTCTTTTCACTCCCCTCAGGAGCAGCAGAGGCTGTTTAGGTTTGGCAGGAGATCTCTGCAACCTTTCATAACCAAGACAGATCCCACCTAGGCCATAACCCATCTGGAACCATCCTGTACCCTACCTACGTGACATCCTGATCCCTATCCATGTTTTTTTGCTGGATAAACAGCACACAAACACTCCAGTGCAGCCAGGGTAACTCTGCCCAACAGCAATCAAGCATCATTCACAGCCTAAACCTCTTTATTTGAATATTAAAATTACTGCTGGACCCTGAAACTCAACCTCATCCTGCAGCTTTTTATGGATAAAAAGAGAAGACTTTTGCAGTTAGTGTCTTCCATGTAAAGTTTGGTGATGAAGGATTTGGAGCTGCAGACAGCTGGGATTTTGCTTAGGAGATCTGAGAGACCAAGCTAGGAAATAAAAAGTCTGATTCCACCATTACTTCAGAGTCTGCAGGGACAACGAGGACCTTGTAACACACGTTGTTGGTGTGGACGGTGAACCTTTGATACCCAAATATGTGAAATGACAGGGGCATCTTCAATTGCTTCATTTTATATAAAAACCTGGCCCCACACACACCTTCCAGAGGAGCACGAGAAAATGCAACGGGAAAAGAAAGTTTCCAGGCAGAACACAAACAGAACCAGCGTTTTCCTGCTGCTCACAACAAGAGGACACTCTCAGGAAGGAGTTTCCCTCCTCCCTTCCTTGGGAGGAGAGAAACTTTTCCTTAAGTCATCCCTACTAAAGGCACTGGCAGCTCAATTCTCAGAGCTGCCAGTCACAGTAAGAGAAGTGACCAGGAGGAACAGCCAGCACAATAAAAAACATGGAAAACAAGGATACTGTAGCTGAGTTCTGACTCACAGCACTCATGGCTGCTTAGTAACACCATGAAATGCTATCATTTGGTAAAAGTCACTGGAGTATTATCACCAACAGACAAAAGTCTGTCTACATATGCAATAAAAAAAAATTGGGATTCAACAATTAAAATCCCTCTACCTTTAATTACGACCTCCCAAGCTCTAGGCAGATATTAACCTATATTAGCCTATAATTATTTTTTTTCTGACTTCCCATTATCTTTTAGCTACTGAGTTTCCTAACCAGTCTTCAAGGCTGGGCCCTCACTGCACAAATCTTTTAAAGCCTAAAATGAAAAGTACAGTAACGAAGTGTATCCCTAAGAAACTGAGACTCAGCAGACATCCATAATGATTCCCTACCTCCCTGCATGTCCCAGCACCTCCTTCCACTTCTAGTCTTGCAGGACAAATTCAATTCTACCCCAGCTAAGCACAAACTGAATTAAATCATTTTGCATGCGTAAGATTAGTCCTCGCTCCAAGGAATTTATAATTTAAGAAACAGATGTAGAGGTGGCCAAAAAGTCAAAAAGAATGGCAGTATTAGGATTACATATATCCTGCATTCTGCTTCCCAGGAGTCAAACCCTGAGGCAAACAGAGAAGCATGGAGAAAGAGGCACTCCAGAAGGGATGGAGCAATGATCACAGATAGAAGTGCCCAGCAATCACTGGAGCACACGGTGTCAAATGAGACAGCCAAGAACAGGGTTAGTGCCCCACCTCTGAGCTGACTCTGAAGAAATTAAACACAAAGATTGGTTTAGAGATGAGCACTGAACGCAAAACGTGAGGACTGTGTGATAAATATGTTAAAGCCAACACAAAAACCAGCAGGAAGCAGAAGAGATAAAAGTCCCAACGTGAATTCTGTTCTGCTGGGTGTTTCTGATCACACAACACAGGGGGCAAACAGACAAAGCACCACACAGAACCTAGGGAGCTTCATCCTGCAGGTGTATTGTGTCCATACAACCTTCTCACGAGTGTCCTGCCTCCAGAGAATACATGGACTGCATTTTAAAAGTTCATTTGAACTAGTATAAGTTAAGGAGCTTTCCTCTAATTAAGTGGTATTACTTATTAGTACCATTTCACTCAAGAAATTACTGAAGAAAATCAAGCTGAGCAACACTTCTACTGACAACAGGGCAAGTCTCTGGCACAGGCAGGATTCTTTTGTTTGAGTGAAAGTTTAATTCTTTTCACTATTAAATAAATAAAAGTTCAAATAGCAGCGGAGTTTTTAATGACTACAAGCTTGAAGTGCCCTGTCCCCACCCCCCTTATCTCCAGTGAGTTTTGTTGTCTTCGCTTTTAGGGATTTGCAGTGAAGGGAAGATGAAAGTGCGAGCTGGAGGAAAAGAGGATTGAGAATTTATGACATCACTTTAATTCATGAAGTCATCTTGCCACAAAATGCCCAAACTACAGCAATCCCTGCCCAGGCATCTCCACCCCAACACTGCATGGCAGCTTTGATTTGAAAAACCTACAAGCTGCAGCCTCGCAGGAAGAAATTGTTGCTTATTGTTTCTTACACAACTTAAAACACATTAAGATCTCTGGCACTGATGTCTCTTGTTTCAAGTTTTACATTTAGTGACTGAAAACTTAGATAATAAACAGAAAAACTACATTTGTTTTGATGCAGCTATTTCCTTTAAAGTGATACCTAAATACTGTGTTTCTACATAAGAGAATAACAACAATATTTTTCTAGCTCCTTGCAGTATTTTATGTGATTTTTCTTCCAGAACAAATTCACAGGGCACTTGGGTTTATTTCTTTGTTGATGTACACACTGACTTCAGTGAGGTTGCAAAATTCCCGGCAATGTTTGCTTTCAAATGGTCTGGTTGGCAACACATCCCCTGGGGAGTCACCAGCAGAGGAGCAAGGGCTTGGCCGCTTTGATTTGAAAAACCAGAGGCAGGAGATGTCCATAAAGGTTGCAAAAGCTTCGTGTCTGCTGCCCTGGCAATATTTGTGGGGATCGTTCTGTTTTAAAATGTGCTTACACTTGGGTTCTGCTGCCTCGGAGAGGAAGCACAGCTCTGTCTTTGATGAGTGAGTTACAGGTCACAGACACAGTGGAGTGACTCACACACTCATTTAACTCCAGCACAACTGACAATGCAACCACTGAAAAGACTTCTAGTAAACACTGCTACTGACACAGCTTGGCCCACCACCCCTTCTGACACTTGGAGTGGCTGCAAGAAGTTCTCTGCGTTCCTAAAAGCACCGGTTTGTGACAATCTTAAGGCTGCTCTTTCTCAGTTCAGCTAAGCGCACCATCAGCAGCTTCCCCTCTAAACGATAACCAGAAAAACCCCAACCCAAAGCAAAGAAACCCAGTGAAACACATTACCAGCAACTTCCACGACTGTGTTTTCCAATATCGGGAATGGTAAAAGCCCAACCTACAGGCATTGGCAGTTTTGTAATACCATTACATAAGAATTATTTAACTACAGCAACAGATTTGAAAAGCAGCAGCAGCAGCAGCAGTCATGGCTATGCTAGTTCCCACAGCAGGAAAAAAAAAAATCAATAAAGGGAATGATGAATTTTGTAAACATGCATTTGACTGTCACAGAGAGCGGATTGGGATTTCAAGCCCCTCAAGAGCAGAAACATTTCAGCTCAGAGCTACCGAGGCACCAGCAGCCTGAGAAGAGACAACGAACAGCCCGAGTGTGGCCATTCCAACTCCACCACCACCAGCTTCAGCTTCTAACAAGTACCGTGACAAGCACCTCTCACGGGCCCGGCAGGCTGAGAGCGGCAGGAGGGAAGCGGTTTTTTACCTGATGTTCTGCATGGATGTTATCCCCGGTGGGCCAGCGATGTTTGCTGTTGTTGTAGCCGCCGCCACCGCTGCCTCCGCCCCCGAGCTGCTCCCCGTGCTGCCTCTGGAAGAAGTAATCCACCATGGCGTCGTCCTGGGAGCGGCCCGCGACGCCTATGGAGCCGGGAACAGGACTGGAGTGTGTCCCTGCTGCAAGTGCCTGGTTTGCAGCTGGCTGTGGCTGAGCCTGGGACCCTGTTCCAGATGTCAGTACAACAGGCATGGTGGGATTAGCTGTATCTTGAGCGTGCTGCTTCAGGTGGGGGCTGAATGAGTCCTGCCACAGAACTGCTTTTCTCTTCAAAACACACGCTACGCTCATTCCACCAACACCTGGAGGGGGGGAGATGTGGGAAAGAGAGGGAAAAGAAACGTGAAATCCTCACAGCTCCAGCTTTGCATGTTAAATAACACACCCATCTTGTGACTGGCAGGGGAACATCACTGTGGCACATCTGACTCCTTTTAACACTCACTTGCTCCATCAACCCAGCACTAAAAATGCACTTTAGCCAGAAATCCCACATTCTGTGCTGCACAGGGTTATCAGGACACACAGGATTCGTGTACAGTGCCCAGGAGGCTGACACCAGGATGACAATTGCTGGGATGGACAACACACTGACGGGACTGCTGCCACAGAAAACTGCTGGAAAAAAGCCCCTGGAAAACCCGGAGGAAGGCAGTGACACCAGCAGTACCTGCCGTGCCTGTTCACACCTGGCAAAAGAGGGCAGCTCCTCCATCCATACAAACACACAAGGCCCCTGTATCCCACTGCATCCCGGTGTGTTCCCTCACTCATGCAAAGCGGCAAAGCAACAGTTTGGGGTTTCTCCTTGCAATGCAAACTCAAAATCCTGGACTTCTGCTTGTACCGTGAGGGAAGTCCCAAACACATCGTGCACTCTGCCTGCTAACTCAGAAGCTGGCTGGGCTCAGGAGGCAATAAAACACACCGACATGCTTTATGAAATTCCCTGGAGGAAGAGCAGCTACCCTCTGGTGCCTGTGATCTCGGCAGAACTTTCCAGAGCAGACACAGCCAGCAGCGCTGGGCCCGCTGTCCACGGCCCTGGGAAAAACTGCACAACTCCAACACATTCTCAGTACCCAGAGCACTGATCACCCCAATAAATAAAATACCCCGAATGCTTTGCATACACCCAAAATGATCCCTGTGCTGGAGGACAACGTGGGGACTAAGTTGACACCAACTCACTACTCCCCAAATACTTTGGTAACATCCCAGCAGCACAAAACCACAGAAGTGTGTTTGTTATTTTAAGACACAACTATCAGAGCAATAAAGACACTACAGGTGTGAGCAGCAAAGTGTTTTCCCCATTATACAATGCTCACACACAAACCAAATTTGTTTTTAAAGGCATGGGATAGTCTGAATTAATCTTCATGAAGAAGATCAGTAGTCTATGACTTTAGGTACCTAAATGAAGCCACACAGAGAGTCCTGAGGATGAAATTGGGGTGGTGGGGGGTGCTGAGCCCTTAAGACCTCCTGGCACAGCTGCACAGCAGCCCCAGGATGCTTTTAGTGTTGTACCTTGGTGGCTGCAGACCTTGGCCCTGCTCCTGAGAGCAGCTCCGAGGGCCTGAAAGGTGATTCTGTTCCCCCCCTGCTCATCACAGGAGTCCTGGACAACACTCTCCTACTACCAGCAACTTCCAAGGACAATTTTCTAACAGTGGGAAGCCAAAAAGAAAAACTCCTACTCCTATCTCTGATCAAACTTTGTCAGGTTTGTCCCACTAATTGAGCACGGGGTTAATATTCAGAAGCAAATGACTCTAAAAACTGCAGAGATCAGATTTTTTTAATTGCACCTCCAATATAATTTGTTGCTACACACACAGAGCCCCCACGGCCACTCTGCAGGGCTTTCTGTACACTCACAACTTAAATGCCAGCAACATTCAACAGGACTAACTCCTCCAGCTTTCAAAGAGTCTGGAAATCACCACCTTCCCCAAACACTTGAGAAAACACTGTGAAAACATGATATTACTCAATCTCCACTGATTTTAAGACTACAATTCAATTTAATGGCGTTTTCCCCTTAGTTTCCCTCCAGTATCAATATCCTCCAGTAATATCACATGAAGAGCTAAAGCTCCCCTATGCAATAGGAACAAAACTTAAGTAATTACTGGTAAAAAATTCATTTATCATCAGGTTGTGGTGTGCATTAACTGCAGACAATAAAATTTGAGCTGCCCCTCGAAAGGAGGTTACAAGTTATCACAGGGCACACTTTAAAAAAAAAACCAGAAGAAAACAAAGGAAGATACTATGAATCCCCAGAAAAAAATTTCCAGTATCTATAGATTGTGACAAGCCCATTTCCAGTAGCAAACAAGGTACAAAGTTGCGAGCGCACAGCCACAGCCTCTGCTCCCTCAGAAGGGTCCCTCCGTTCACAGGTGCTAATTTCTGGGTTAATTGGCATCCAGATCATTAATAATGGCGTTATCATAAAAATGAGGGGGGGCTGAGCCTCCAGAAAATCTCCATCGATGGATTAAGGAGATCCACACAAGCGCCTGCTGCTCCCAGACACTTCCTCTCTGGGCTGATCCAGCCCAGGCAGCTCCAAACACGAGTGGAAAACTTGGCAAAGGCGACATTTTGAAAGGGAGCAAAGGGGAACGGAGCATTCTGGGTAGTTCAAGTTTAGTTCCAAGCCGTGTTTTTATGGGAATGCCGTGTTCGAGGCAGCGGACAGCTGAATCCTGTCATTCAAAGCGCACGGAGCCCCAGAAATAAGCGCAGTCACCTACACAGGCACTCGCAAACCCGCAGCTGCTGAGGGCCTCCAGAGCCTCTTTCATTCCCAAACTCCTCCTAAAAATAGATAATCAACTTTTCCCAGGTAAAGCACTGGCTGGGCAGAATCCCGGATTTACAAACAAAGGCTTCCACGCTGCTGCAACGCACTCGGAGCAGGCAGGTTTTCCTTTTCCCTGGATAGAAACACAGCGTGTAAATGAACTGCTCTGTGTTATCGTTACAGGCAAAATACTTCAGATTATGGGGCATTCCACAAACAACAAAAAACTTCGGAGAAATCTCCGAGCAAGTTTTAAGCCCCAGTGGTGACAACACTGAATAAAGGAGCTCTAATCCACGCAGAGCCCAGCTCCACAGCCGGATCCTCACGGCTCTTATTCCATATTCCCCTCAGAATCACAGATTATTACAAAATTAAAGCAGCGTAAAACGCACGTTTCAAAAAGTTCAATCCCAAAGTAGAAGAGTTTGGGTTGGGTGGATTTTTTTTGGAAAGTTCCACTGGAAATGAAAGCAGAGCCATTGTTTGAGAGCTGTGTGGCCTAGCAGAACTTTTAACGTTATCCCTGTGTTTTCCTGAAAACCTGGGGAGACGCCGCACTGAATTCCTGACCCATCGGATTCCCTAAACCAGCATTAAAACACTGGAGGACCCACGGTCCCCCTTACCCCACCTCCATCCCTCTTAATAAAGGAAATTCCTTACTCATGATCTGCCTAATAAAATCTCTGCTCCGAACAAAGTTATTAAACATTGACCAAAGCAAACAACAACAACAACAACAACAACAAAAATCGAGGCTTTTCTCAGGTTGGGGCGAGAGACCCTTAAAATTCCAACTCTAAAATTCACAAGGACCGAGGTTGTTGTTATGTGAACACGAGATAAAAACAAGGGGAGGAAAAAAAAAAATAACCCACACAAACACAAAACCCCCAGGGTCACCCAGCACATCCAAAAGGATTCTCTGCCTTTTCCTCCCTCCCGCTGCGAGCCCCGACCCCCTTCTCTTCCAGGGACCCCCAACGCCGCCGAAACCCCCCCAAAACCGGGGGCGAAGGAACCCAACCACCCCCCCGGACCCCTCGGGGCAACAAAGCGGGGCCTCGGTCAGAGGACAGAACCCCCCGGGATTGAGCCCCCGGGGAGAAGGGGAAGATCCGCGGAACAGAGGCCCCCTAGAAAAAGGGGGAGACCCCCCCCAGGAGAAGGGGGAGCCCCACAGGCGAAAGGGGAGCCCCCGGCGGGCCGGGCCCGGGGGGACGCGGGTGGGGGACGCGATGGGCCCGCGCCCCCCCAACAATAACCCCCGTCCCCGTTACCGGAGCGCCCGCGGGGCCACCTCCGGGGCTCGGGGGTCCCCCCGCGCCCCCTCCCCGCTAACAATGGGCCCAGGCCGCGGCCCCGACACGGAGCCGGGCGGGAGCGCCGGCGCAGCGCCCCCGCCGCCGCTCGCCTTCGGG
>WBMZ01004856.1:0-40383 GCA_013400975.1 Atrichornis clamosus
CGCGCGGGGCACGCCGGGACGGCGGAGGACTCCGCGGGAGGGCGGGAGGGGGCCGTGCCACAGCTGCGCACGCGCGCCGCGGCTGGTGTGCGCGTGCGGGCCCGTGAGGGGGGAGCGGAGGCGGTGTCGGGGCGGTTCTCGGCTGTGCGGCGCGATAAAAAATGGGGAAAAAAAATCTTACAAAACCAGATCGTCACCGCAGTAAGAACAGCGGCTATGAAATGTTTTACAGGATGTGAGGTGGCTAAGATTTTATAATTCGAGGGCACTGAAGAAATTTAAGTCACTCGAGATAACTCATGTACAGAAGGAAAATAATGCAAGGAAAAAAAATCACTTGTTCCAAGTCACATAGAGCAAAAAAGGGAAGATTCTTATACACGGTAAAGGACACTGCCTTGTCCCATTTCCACCACTATGTAGAAAACCAAGGTGAAATGCCAGTATTACCTGCATCCACTAGTGGATCATTAAGCCAGCCTAATTCTTAAAATTCATTTACTGAGTTTATACTTTTCACAGGTTTTATACTAGTATGACCATACTGACTGAAGAATGCTTTTCCTCGGTATATTTTAAAATGCATTTATAGTATAATATAGTGCCATTAAAATTTATAACATATAAAGGTTAAAAACAGGCCTAGCTATGTTTTAAAATGCTTCTGCAGACAGGTCTTTGCTTGGCAAAATTGGTAATGCCTTGTTCCTCCCTGAGTTACAGATTCAGCCCCCTTGGCCCCACTGAGGCCGCCTGGTTCCATCTACCCCCTCCCTGGCTCACACCTATGGGCATCTCCTCACTCCCGGCCTGATACGATTCCCAGCAAGAACAACACTCAAAAACAGTAGGCTAATGCTCTAGTACTGATCAAACAAACTCCATCCTGCTCTGGGCAGATGTCACAGCAGCATATTCTCCACTGCTTTTGCTGGTAAGAGTACTCAAACGTAGAAACATCCAGCTGAGGTTGTCATGGGCCTGGGATGAGTGCAAGGCAGCTGATTCCCCTGGGTCAGGGCATGTTCTGGGCAGTGAGAGGTGCCTCACCAGTTAGATACTGCTATGTTACCACTTGTTCCCCCTTTAAATCACATTGTTATATGTCTATGTCAATCTGTCAATCCAACTGGACCACCTCCCGGAGGGCCCTATTACTAAAGGCAGGATAAACCTTGCATGTTACAGCAGGTGTGCCATTTAACTCTCGCTGCTATTTTCCTGCTGTTCTGTTGCCCCTACTCCAGTCAGAATTGATGTTGTCTGAAGCTGATGAGGAGAGCCATGGAGGAATAGCTCTTTAGCATACTGAGAACTTGTGACACTAAAGCATGTGCATTAATGCTGCCTAGAACACTCTTGGTCTATTGCTTTCTATTCTACTTTTCTAATTGGGTAGAAGAGGAAACTACAGAGCTGGTTTTGTTTGGGATTTTTTTGTGGTTGGTGGCAGGGGAAGGGGGAGCATCAATGGTCAAATTCCCTGAATTCTCCATTTTGAGTCATCTTACATCTTCCTGTTGTATGTTTATTTTAATTGTGCACTGTAATGGTCCCAAGGTATCTGATAGCAGTGGTTTTGTGGTTTATTTTAATCCATTAGTATCTCTTACATCAAACTGTCCTTACCTCTCGCCCTATCCCCATTACTGCCTTTGATAGCTTGAAAAAGAGTTACTAGCTTGTGCTCCTGTTTCTTTTGATCTGGTGTGTGCCAAAACAGGCAGGTTGCCAGGCCATGGATTTTGTTGACTCTAGAACTGAAACAACAGATAAAGGAGTCCATGAAGTCTAAAGAAGCCCAGGGAAGACAGAAGGAGAGATAGCAACCAGAGATAGGTAAAATAAGAATACATCTCATGCAGAAACTGCAAACATGAGATCCAGAAGTAAGTGCATCAGAGAAAAAAAAAATCACAAGCAGAATAAATATTTCTGTGATCGGCTGAATTAACAAAGGCAGTTTTCTCAGAGCATTGTTTCTTTCCTCCTGGCAACATTCATGATCACTGTGATACCCCAACAGAGAGAGAGAGAGATGGCTTGTGCCACACAGTTCAGCAGAGTTTTGCCTGTCTCTCTTTAGGTGGGGACACTTCTTTGGGCCACTATTTTCTACTCAGCTGCTGATTTTCACACAGTGTGTCCAGGTGTCATTATCTTTGGGTGTGTTATTCCATCAAATTTGTCTGAAAATGGACCTTCACATAAACCTCCTTTCTTTAAAAAAGTAGGCTGAAAATAAATTGTAGAGGCGTGTCATGCTTAACACAGAATGTAATAAAACCTAGCAGAGTGAAAGCAAACTGTCAGTGAGCTAGAAGAGGCAGGATTAACAGTGTGTCTCTACAGTTTGAGGTGGTGTTATTGGACCCAGGCTGTGTTCATTAGGCTCACAGGGAAGAGTGCACATTGGACAAAGCAAAGTTAAGCACACTCCAGGTTATGCTACTTCCAGACACAGAATTAGCACCATATATCAGAGAATACAGATAACCAAGAGGACAATAGCGTGATAACCAATGTGCAAAAATAGAAATGCTGTATGAAAAAACTTGAGAAGTGGGAGTAAGAAGCTGGCCTGACCGCATTAACAAAGCAAACATTAACATGAATAGGCTGACAACTGATTCCATGATCCCCATCTGGCTGCTTTTTAGAGGACCCAGTTTCTTAGAAGCAGAGAGAGTAAGACACATCTTGTAGAATGCCCTTACCAGCTCAGTTTTTTGTCCTTCTGCTTTTATTGCCATTCAGCTGTTCCTAGCATTTAATACACATTATATTAATGGATGCTATTTTTCCCAATTTCATGCTATAATACAGTGTATAGAGTGTTCTAGACAGCATGATAAGATGAAAGTATCAGACAGGCCATAGGCCAGAGCAGACCTGTGAATATCATTTTTAGCTGGAGGCATATAGCTGGAGTTTTTTGTTTTCTCACAGTGGCTATTCCTTTTCCTTAACCAACCTCCCGCACAAAGGCAGGCAGTGGCTGGGGAATTAAGGGAAGGGTTAACTGCAGTCAAAACATTCAGCAGGTTTTGAAACTCTTTCCTGAAAGACAACACAGAGAGTCACCTCCTCTTATTTTTCTTCAAAGGAAGCTGCTCCAATTGCACTGTTTTCCTAGCAAAAGAAGTCATGATCTTCAGGAAAAAACTTTTTTTAGGGTATGTTATGTTTTCTTTTGTCTTTCCAAACTGTATGTGTGTCAAGAAGTGACATGAAATGGAGTGGAGGAACTGTCTCTTACAGCTGCGGTTTAATCCTGGAAAGAGGGTGAGGAAGGACAGCTAGGGAGTAAGTGGTCTGTATCAGTCCCAGAAGAGTTGAACAGCAGGATATTTCTTTCTGTTTGTATTTCTAGGACTGATGCCATTATTTATGCATTTATGACACTTTAATACTTTTTTTCCTAGCATAGGGCCAAAACTCCTAGTCCTTACTCAGCTGTAAAAATTCACTGAAGTCAATGGGAAAATTTTTATGACTAGAGTTTTAATATCAGGCCTAAAGGCTGGAAGGAGACAAGGAAAATGTTTCTGGCATGAGAACAAATATGTCTTATGGATTCTAGAAGGAAAGATATTGTCTGTCACCCATTGCTGGAGACAAGGGACTCTTGTACTTGCTCAGCCATCATCAGCCATAGCATTTACTATGGAAATGACAGCTGTCACCAAAAAGTGTCTTCCTTAGCATGTGCAGGATAAAGGGCTTCCTTAATTCTGAAACCACTCCTTCTCTAACATTTTCTTATAAACTAGATGAAGTAGCGAAATCAAAGTTAAAAGTGACAAAACAAGCAGAAGGATTCACATTTAACACTGTTCACTGTGAACTTCTTTCCACATTCCTTAGTGATTGCTTTTTTTTACTTTTCACCAAACACTAGTCAGATTACAACCTGTTAGCCATAATCCAAACATACTGCCTTGCCTCAGCTAGTGTCCCAACATCTATGTCCTTGGGAGGACAGGTTTCAAGGGATGTATGAGTGGTTCTGAAAAGAAGCAAATTTCATCTCTCTTAGTGGTGAAAGTCACCATGAGAAACACAGACTGCTGTGTGTGTACTCAGACTGGGACAAAACAAATGCTTCTCAGTTTGCATCAATAGATACATGCTGTGAAATATAACAGTAAGCCAGTTTATTGCCTTCTTTGAAGCTTACTTTTTAAATTGCTTTTAAACTCAATATTCACATAAACAGAACAAGCCATTGCCTAGACCAGTGCCTCAAGAAGACTCCTTATATTTCTGTGACAAGGAGCTATTGCATTAGGCGTGTATGCAGATTCATGCATTAGGACATGCTACAGTGATTATCTCCCTGACAGCACATCTCTGTGCCTGTGTGCAGTCTCGGTAAGGGATGAAAGGCTGCACAGAGTCAAGGGTCCCTAAACTGCTGTTTTTCAAATTTTTTTTTATATTTATGATGGAGTCATAACAATTTTTTTAAAAATAAAAGCATCTTTATTGATGTACTCACTGAGCTATAACTGCAAATGGAAGCAGTCTTCTTTTTCATTGTATATCCTCAGAAATAATTGTAGGTCATATCTCATGAAAACCCTAGTTTAGAGTGGTATGAACCTAAATTATCAAAAAGTGATATTTGGACCTTCCGTTTTGAATAATCAATTTTATATAATTTAATCCACTGATGTATTAATGTGATTCCCATTCATACAGTTCTGGCTCTTTTCTTATTTGAAAAAAATTTTGAAGACTTCACATAGAAAGTAACTCCTCAGCTTCACTGTTAGTGTAAAAAGCGTTAACAGTTGCCTTCTCACAGCCTGCTGACGTAGATATTTTTGTCTGGGTTGCTCCACCCCTTCTTCATTCTGGGGAGTAATGGAAGTAATGTTTACAGCTGCAGTGCTGGAGGAGTACCTGTGTATTTCTTTCACCAGCCATTTTCTTTAATATCCAGGATAGTCTTCTATTTCACCTTCACATCTCCTTCAGTCTTAAATTGGAAACAGTCGTGTTGTTGTAGTTGAAAACTAGAATGAAAGAAAAAGGCAAGAAGATACCAGAAGAACTGTTCTTATATTTCACTACAGATCTTGCCCCTGGCTTTACTGCCAGGTAATGGTGTGACACTAGTAGTGGGGGGAGCAAGGAAGTTTCTGTCAACTACCTTTTCAAGGAAGGCACAAAAATTAGTCTCAAGGTAGATGTGGCCAGGACAGAACGGGCAGAGAGGTGGGGGAGGCACAGGACCACAACTGGCACTCTGCCACACAGAGTGAGCAGAGAGAGAAAAGTGGGAAGGTGACAGTGTCCTACACCTAACCCTACCTCCTGGAGCTGTAATACCTAATGTTCGTCTCTGCTGTCAGCATTTCATGAGTTTAATATATTTAACTTTAAAACCTTGAACAGTTAGTTATATAATGCCACATAACAGCTTTGTTCTACTGTTTTGGCTTGGACTGAAAAACAGCATGTTGCTGGGTGTAGAACTCTGTGGATTTCATGAAGTTCATGTCTGCTGACTACTGTACTGGGAGCCAGTGTTCGCAGCATTGCTGTGGGGAGTGACGTCCCAGGATAACTGGTTTTTAAATTCAGATTTCATCACGTTTGCTTTAAACTGATGTTTTTGTTCCAAGGACAAACCTTGTTTTGCCTAACTTGCTTTGGGATTTCAGAAATTTACTCCAGCCTGTTTCAGTTTATGAACACATTTCTGTGCACTCATCTTAAAGAGTGAAAGAAGCTACCATTGAAACCGGAAGGGGTAACCGTGTGGTTACAGCTTGTTTGTGTTTAGAGGCTTGCAGACTAAGATTTTTCTTGGTAAACTTTCTTTGTATTTTAGATTTTAAAACTCAAAAAAATTGTTAAGAAATTTTCCACGTTGGCAGGTCTCTAATTAAAATAAAGATGGCCCTCTCAAAAGCATGGAAAGCCACAGTTTCCAAATTGGGGAGAAAAAAACCCACCAACACAAAATAGGGTAGATAGAATCAGCAGCTACAGGAGAAGACTTCTTTAGACACTCAAAGTTTTATTATATCAAAAAGTCTTTTGCATGTGACATCTAATGAAAATTTTGGATGTATTTGATTACGATTTTACTGAGACAAGAAAAAATAATTTTACATAGGAGAGAAGAAATCAATGAACATGTTAAATTGCATTACATTGCGCTTCAGCAGGTGTAGTCCAAAGCATACACTCTCAGTGCAAATACTCCTGGTTTGGCTGTAGCTGCACTAAATCTCCTCATCCTGTTCTGCACAGGTGTTTCTGAGCTTGGTCTAGGACTGTCTTCCTTAGGAGGAAATGTGGCTCAGTCTCAACTATGTAACAACACACTGCCAGCCTGTTTACATATTTCAGGCAGCAGAGCTGTTTTCTGGGGGTTTTAACTGTTATTGCTCTCAGTTAATGATACAGCTTTCTTTTTCTCCTCAGCTCAATTGAAGGCAGGAGTGCCATCTGTACAGATGAGCATACAGAAAGGCATGAAGATGGTTTCTTAAACAATGATACAAGAAGAAAAGAAAAAGATCCGGTTTTGTGATAAGTGACTTGTCACTCCCTGTGTAAAACCACTATGGAGGACTCAAAACAAGGATCTGCCCAATGTCTTTGATCCCACAGACAGATGAGAGCTCACCACTGAACATGTTGAATAAGCCTGGGGCTGCTAACATGTGACAGGAACTTGGAGAGAAGTTGCAGCTCCTTGCTAAGTACGAGACTGGTGTCCCTCAGGGACTTGTGAATGTTCTAACCTGTAGCTGGAGAGAAATCAGTGAGGGGTTTGATTACCATAAATGGCACCAGAAATCACTAGCATACTGAAGTGTTGGAACCAGGTGAAGCCAAGTCTCGGAATCCAAATTGCTCTTGAATCCAAATGTACAGTGTGAAATCACTGCCATCAGAAGAGAACAATGCAGAAAAAGCTTTGCTTTACCAGCCTGAACTACAAAGGAAAAAGAAAACCTGAGACAGCACCAAATGTGTCTCTAGGAAGTAAAGGTAGGGTCATGCTGTGTAAATGTGCAGTGTTGTAATGTTTGGCCTCAAAAGGGTAAAAAGCACTTTCAGTTAAGTCTACACTCTCGGTTGGCTGGTTAGGCCAACATGCTCCACTTTATAGGTTGTTATACTGCAGTTCTCTGCATAGCAGTGTTTTAGGACATGATGAAATAACTTTGCAGCTGAAGCAAGAGGTACAAAACACTTAGAAGAACAAAGCCAGTGAAACTGGGCAATGTTTCAAGCCATTTATCAAAGCACTTGTAGTCTCCTCTTTCAAGGTGAGTGATAGAGTCATAACATATTGCGCCAGCAAAAATATTTGCATCCAGAGCATTTCATTCAGCACGTAATCCTCAGTGCAGAATCATAGGTTGGGGTTAAGCTCATTCAAGCTCTCTAGGTGCTACTGCAGCCTTCCTCTTTAAAAAAAAAAATCTTTGGGTTTATGTTTCTGAAAGTAGACTTACCCTTGAATGTGAGCATTGCAATCTGCTTTCTTCCTGTCTAGCTCCTGCTGTGCAAAATGATGCCGGTCAGGCACCCTTCACAATCAGCTTCTCACTCTTATCCAACATCTGTGAAGAAAGAGGTAAGAGTTATATGGCTCTTAGCAGAGGTGGCTAGAATTATGCAGTACCTGAACAGCAATTCTGAATGTCTGATTTAACTGAAGTATGGATTAGCATGAGAAGGGAGAAATTGTCAAACAATAACTCTCCTTGATTTTTGGATACGATCTCTTTTTAAATACCCAGTCCTTCTCTGATTATCTCTGATCATCTGCCAACAAAGTTTTATACAGACACACTGCAGATCTACTACTCTTTGCTAGTAGAATACAGGGTGAATAACTGCTTTCAGATATTATATTAAGCCTTTTGCTACTGGAAACCATCTGATCATGTATATTTGACATAATAGCTTTTGCTCTGAATGGGAGCACTAATGCACTAACTGAAAAGTTCTTCACAAGGCATTATATCAGTTCTGCCTAAAACATGGACAAATTTGATGATATGAAGGGGAGAATTGCTTACTCTGCACCAATTTTTTTAATTCTTTAAGAACATTGCCATGTTAAAAAAAAACATGTGTTCATTTTCTTCCTAATCCTGGCCATTAAGTTGGTCAGGTACCACCAGAGCTGCAGAACTGAAAGTCCTTGGCTGGTAAAGGTTAAAAGTGCTGCAGAGGCATCCAGCATCTCAGCATGGAGGAATAGCTCCATAACCAAATATATAGGCACTGAAGGAAATTATACCATGTCTTCTGTTGTTTTTTGAAAATGTGACAACCAGTTCCTTCTGGCTGTGACAAATCATTTCTGAAATGCTTTGCTGTAAAGGTGCATGCTCTTGTTGTCTCTGAGTTATTAAGTTTGCAAGAGTATTGATTCCACTTTTTGCTCTTGTGCTCACAGGCAGCCTCTTACTCTTCTGTGTCAGTGATGTCAAGATTGTGCACACTTCCTTTCAGCACTCTGCCAGTGCATCTGCCAGTGCACTGTGTAGTCTGGCAGCTGTTGGAGTTCTCTCAACCATAGATGAACATCTAAAGGCTTGAGACATCCAGCTTCCAGTAACCTCTCCATACCCTTTCCTATCTCTTGGGAGCTCCCATTTGCTTGGTCTATCATCACAGGTTTTTTAAATTTAATTTGGTAAAGGGAATGCCCAGCAGCAGGTCATGGATTTCTGTGACTGCAATTCTAACCCACCAAGTTCTTGTTTCTGAATAATTTACTTTTTAATTTGATTATAGTGATACAGTAAATCAGGGAAACTGATCTTCCTAGCATTAATTTTAATAATTGCTTGGCCTGTTCTCTAGCAGTCTGTGTCTGTTAACATTTTCTATCACTTCACTTGGACTTTCACATCAGGTAATCTCATTTCTTGTTAATAACCATTGCAACAGAAGATGTTCAGAATAGAGATAACACCCTGACAATTCATCTTGGGTATTCTAACCTCTTTATAAAATACAGTGAGAATAACCGAGAATCTCCAGAATTTGGGGACCTTCTTCCTCCACTCTCCCACAGGCCTTCTGAAATCATCCACAAATACTGCAAATGTGAACTAGGTAAAATATACCTGCCATAGTGCAGCTGCAACCACAGTTGTCTTTACAGGAATGCACACTAAAAGAACTTTGTGGTCCCTGCTGCTCAAAGTGATGCATGGTTTAATTTTTCAACTCCTTCTCCAGATTGATGCTGAGAATAATTAAAGAGTCTCCATTACCTGCATCCTTTTTCAACAGCAATCCTAGACTGTACACAAACCAAACAGTGACCGTTACTGAGCTGGAAGGTAGTCCATATGAATGTCTAATCTGGAATTTATCTGAATAATCCCTTTTTCTGGACACCCATCTTCTCTCTAGACATAATTTTCTGTATTTCAGTTGAAGGTGCATACTATACACATTCCCTCTTTCTCCTGTTGTATTCTTCAAGGCAAAGACTCTGTTTTATCTGTTCAAGAAGGCAATTTCCAAAGCTTCATTGCTTTGTATTTGTAGGAATTAACTTCACTTTCTATTGACAGATGCCATAGAACAGGACTGACATTAGCATCAGTCTTTACTTATTTATCTAATTCTAATCTTTCATTCTGTTTCTTGAGATTGGATTTTCCAAATTTCTGTCTCCAATTCTGAAGATATTCACCAGAAGCTGCCTTATGTATGGACACTGGTGAGGCTAGAAGAAGTTTAAAACCAAATGTACCTAAGTGAGGTTTTTACTTCTATAAGCAAAATTAGAATAAATGGCAATGTTTTCATGATGTAGAATACAGTTTATGGGAGATCACTTAACAAACCAACACACTAGTCTGGAGAGTGTTGCTTTGAAAACTCCTAGAGTTCTGATTAACATTTCACTGTTCGTGAAAGATAAATATAAACTATTATTTTAGCTACCGTAATGGAAGATGAGAATTATCTCAATAGAAACTTTTTCAAGAGTTAGTGGTGACACAGTATTTCCTGATTATGATTAATCTACAGATAAACTTTCCAATAGTTGTGAAACACTGTTTTAATATCTTTTGCAAAAGAAACCATGGTCCATGAAAACCATTTTGCATTTTGCTGTGATTTGCTGTGATCTTTAGCCTGTTACCTTGCTGGGGCCTGAAAGCAGTTTGCTGTAACATATCAGAATCAGGCCTTTAGACTTCTTCATGCTGCTTATATTTAAGTCTTCTATTTTTACATTGTACAAGATAGCCTTAACACCCTGGAGGATCCCCATACAGAACTGGCCAAGTGTTTAAAATGTATGGTAGCTCCCAAATACATCATTCATTCTCTGATTATCAACTATAGTGCTTAAATAGTATCAAGGGATGGAGGAGCTATCAGGATAGTTAAGATTTACTGTCTGATCAACCCTCCAAGGAAGGAGCATTGAAATTTATAAAGCAGTCTAGGTTTAAATGAAAAAAAGTCTTTTCTGATAAGTAAGTATTAATTACTTACCAGGACAGTTATTAAAGTTAACTTGTATAATTTTGTATCTGCAGCACAGTTTCTGAATTTCAACTGTTATATCCTGCTGTTCAACTGACACTGCCTGTACACTGGCAAAATTATAAACATATTCAGATTTAATAAATTCAGCATGGTATCTTAGGTGAAAAATCATCATTCATAATAAAAGGCTTAGTAGTAAGTAGTTGTATAATATCTAGCAGTTTTCAGTGTGTTAAATGTATATGCTACAATATATTGTACATTGTAGAATATAGTAGGCTGCTATATTATTCCTCATGGAATGGGTTATTATCATTGCTTTACTCCTTGGGGAACTGAGTAGCCCACAGTCCAAAAGAATTGATGCTGCAGCAAAAAACTGAGTTTGCATTTTTTGGCCAGTCTCTGTATGTTACCTTCCAATAGCTATGTAATATGTTTTTGTAAAGAAACAAAAGAAACTTCTTTTGACAAAGAAGAGCAACAAAAAAGCTTGTTTGGGGCTTATACAGGAAACATCATATTTCTGATTATTTAAATTGTCTTCCCACCTATGAAACATATCTTGTCCTAGAATTACCTGTTCTAGAGAACTCTCTCAAATGTATCTGTCATTTACCCTCCCATGAGGGTAAATTTGGATTTTGCTGCACCCCAGCCTGCAATTGTTAAGAACAGCACAGAGCTCATCCAAACACTGAGAATACCTGAGGTTGTCTGTGGTGCAACTGTTCTGGGCTCTACCCTATTACCATCCCCCAAAGCCCTGCAATCAGCTGATTTAATCATATAGTTGAAAACAACTTTTATTGCACAAGTAGGATCATAGGGTCTCCCTACAAGCAAAGTGTTTCCTTTCATAGGACCTGAGCATGTTTGCAAGGATTTGCAGACCCTATTGACCCATCAGTTCGGAAGTAAAATGCTGCTTCTGATACTGCTATACCCTGATGCTGTCACCAGATTTCTGTGCTAGTGCCATGAGAGTTGGCGTAATGTTCTTAAATATTTATGCTTAGCCTGGTCAGCAAAAAGTTTATACTGAGCAATATTTTATGGCAAAGTTGGAACAGCAAGAAAGATTGGCTTGAAGAAATAATATTACTTTGATTTTTATCAGCTGAGGCTTTACCTCATTAGCTTACCTCAAAATTGACCAGCTTCTGTGCTAATTTTTTTCCTTCAATGATTTTGTTTGCCTAATACTACTGTGATGTCATGCACATTTTTGTGCTTCAGGACAAACAGATAAAAGTATTGGGGGCATGTGCTCATATACACATGTAGAACAGTACACATAGAGTGTCTGATTGAAAAGGATGTCAGCCAACGGCAGGATTAAATACATACCTCCTACATTTGAGTTAATTTAGCAAGCTTCAAACTCTCTCTGCTTCCTTCTCAAGATGAGTCATGGTACTGAAATAGATACAAATTTGGTTGCTAGATAAAGAAATGTAAAAATATTTAAATATTGTTCTTTCTTAGAATGATGAAGTAAGCAATAGCAATGAAGAGCAGCACCACAGGTGTATGGAATACAAGATGGTGAAGGTGAAGTAAAAAAATCAGGTAGATAGACTTCCAAAGTTGACTGCTCCTTACAGTCAAGGGATCTCTGCTCTGTACTTGTGTACAAGGTTGGTGTGGTCATTTCTGGTGCTGTCTTAACCACAGGTGACTTACGTGATCTTGGACATCTTCCTAGACCCTTTTCTATCTGAGACCAATGTGTTTAATAATATTTATCATCAATGTTTACAAAGCTCCTCAGAATTCTCATGTGAAACACAATTTAAAAGATTGCAAAATCATATAATTTGCTGTAGAGAGGTCTTAAAGAAAGGTTATTGATAAAACAAAACAGAAATCTGCCACTTGAGGCTGATACTACTTGGGGAGGGAATTGGGACATCAGCAGGTTGTTCTGCATTAAGTAGAGGGCAAAGATTAGAGAGGAACATTTGGGCATGTTTTAGTCCTACTGTAGCTGAAGATATAAACCTAGTGACTTGCTAAGATAATAGTAAGTGTACGATAACTGAGACTTGAAAGGAGAAGTTTTCACTGTCACTCATGCTGGTGGTGCTGTTCAGTATGAATGAACCACCACTATCTACTGCAGCTCATCAGCTGAGACAGTGACAAAGCACTGAACTGTGTGTAACAAATTCAACAGGCAATGGAGCTGTTTGCTGATGTTTGTGAGGCTGCCTGAATTCCTAGATAAATGAGTAACTTGGATCACTTCTATCTCAGCTGAGAAACTCACAAATCAACATATGTTTTTTGCTTAGGTCAAACCTCATTCTAAATTATTAGAAGTCTTGCCTGAGGATTCTGCTTAGCCAGAACTAATATCAGGCAATTGGGAGCCAGCCTTCTGACTGCTTTGAATACATGACATGAGTTGCAGATGGATATTCTACACTGACAAATTGCAGGTACACTCTTCTCTCCTTCACCCCAGTCATTTCTTAGTGCCTCACAATGCATCATACAGGTCATAAAAAGCTTCATCATTCATAGCTGATGAAATGCTATTTGTTCTATGTATTTTTCGATCATAATTATGATTTTCCATATCAAAAATATTTGGCATAACTTTATGGAGAAAGTGGTGCTATTGACCTAACCTGGAATAGTTTACGTATAACAAGGAACTGAGATATTTGTGGCTGACCACCACCAAATACTTGCAGTTGTTTGGCCCCTCTAATTATATGTGTCTGACTTCAGGAAGTCTCTTCCAGCTCCTTTTTCTATGGTCTGTTTTCAGTAAGGATAAAAATTAAGGCTGTAATTGTCTTTTTGAGATCTTAGTAGATGCCTATTTTAAGAAAAGCTCTTTGAAAAGTATTGTTCATAGTTTCACATTTTCATCTCAGTTCTGTTTCTTTCACTGAGTTTCGTTTTTTCCCCCAGGTCTGTGTTACACCATCTTGTTAAAATAATGGCAAGGATTTGTTTGGATGCTTATCCTTCTATACAACTCTTCATTTTGAGTGTGGGTCCCCTATCTAAAGCAGTATAGATAGGCCTGTTGTTAAACTGCAGGATGAACACTGATATTTTCTATGTCCTCTGCTTCAATTTCAAATGCACTTGTAGAAAGCTGATCCCTGCTTGTGGAAAGCAAGCACATAGATGATTTCCTCTGAAGATTCAGGCCCACCACACCATGGAAACTGCACATTTGCAGTTCTCTTCTGGAAAATGTTACCAGCATCCATGTTATTCTTAATAAATATTAAGTGTAGAGACATACAAATATTCCTGAAACTGCCAACTGAGTGCTCATACATGAATGACATCTACATGCCATTTTACCTTTTTTTTCTTCCCTTAAATTTACAATAGATTTTGAAGGGTTTTAGAACTAGAAATGTATTAGTAATTGGAAGTGGCATTACTATCACACCATTTGACACCAGTTCCTTTTTAATTTGAATTTGTAAACCAAAAATTTAACCCAACTCTTGTTAGTATCACAGGGATAAAAATTTATACCTGCCTCACAGGCCTGTACCATGAGAAAAGCCAGATGAAGGAACAGATATGCAAAGTGGCTCTTTAATTAAAGACTCATAGATCAAAGAGAGCTTCTTGGATTGCTTAGGCTTCACTGAGATACACCAGGAAAAACAGGTTTCATATTTTTCTTGTTTACAGCAATCACACATAACAGTGATGTTTAATTAGGAATGAGGTCTGGTGACTAATGAAAATGAAGAAGTGGTCAGAGAATGGAAATGGCCTTGGGATGGCAAGCATACCCAGTGAGGTATAGCACAGGTAGTATTTATTGCTTTACTTTTCTTACTGTTATTCACTTTTTTTTTAATTTTACATTTTCTTCTCTCTCTGAGCTGTCTTCATTGCAAGGAACACAATTCTTGTATTTCTTATTCTTTAGTTTATCACAGAATCATAGAATTGTTTGGGTTGGAAAGAACCTTAAAAATCATCATGTTCCAACCCCCTGCCATGGGCAGGGCCACCTTCCACTCTACCAGCTTGCTCAGAGCCCCACCCAACCTGTCCTTGAACACTTCCAGGGAAGGGACATCCACAACTTCTCTTGTCAACCTGTTCTTTAAGAAGAACATCTCTCCCAACAGCACCTACATGAGTGGGTATCTTTACCTCTGTTTTACTCATGTAGCATCTTAGCAAGATGAAGGAAAAGCAATTTTCCTGGAGCTGTTTTAATTCAGGATTTCTACACAGCTTCATCCTCTCAGCTGAAAGCATCCTGGAAGTGTCTTTTCTGAGCTTGGAAATACGAACGAGCCATTCTTTACTTTGCTTTTGGGCATATTCACTAGCAGGCAGTTCTTTGCCTTACTTCAGGCCTTGTCCATTTTCCACTGAAGTCCATGAAAAGGCTCTCACTGCTTTTTAGTTACCAGAGTCCTACCATGTTGCAAAAATTCCAGAAAGAAAGGTAGAACATTTGTGACCCCAGTCAGTAAGTGTGCCCTTAGGCATGGAGTTTGTAAACATACCCATTATTTACAGGTGTTGGATCAGTGATTTTTTAAAATTCCTGCTACCTACTGTAGAGCTACTGGCATCATGCTTAGTATTTTATACCTGGCATACATAAGGCCCTGACAGAATGACAGGTATCCAAACCCATACCCAATTCTTCACTTGGCTCATACCACCAGGCTGGCAGCTGATATAAAGGAATAACTTCAAACAAATGTAAATACAATTCTGAACAGCTGCCATGACTGTTTCATATAGGCAAATATTCTTATGTGGACTTGATTTTGTTTTTTCTGTAAACTGGCCTTTTTTAATTCTGTAAAACCTGCAGGCATATTCAAATCTGCATGATATTTGAAAATATCGTCAAAACTGCATCTGCAATTTTGGTTTTTATTAAATCTGCAAAATTGAAGTAATATAATTATTGAAAGATTTGTGTTATCAAATACAGATTATAGAATGTTACAAATTATAGTGCCCTTTCAGGTTATCAAATATGTCAGATTAATTTGATTATTTCTGGAGCCATACAAAAATGCTAATAAGTCTAGTAAAGCTGTTAGTATTTGAGCATAATATTTGAATGGGTAGAGTGTCAGAGGCTGGAAAAGGCTGGTGCAAACTAACTTTTGGATTAAATGGCAAGAGTTCCAGGACTCCTGATTGGTGTCGCCAGGGCATTCTTCATGGTTTGTGTGCACAGACAATGCTAAAGGCTTAAGTGACCACAATTTTAAGAAAGAACTTTATATGTACCAAAATGCTGCTTTTTACTGTAGTCTAAACATTGTCCAAATCCTGCCCACTGTAATTAAAAGGCAGCAAGAACTAAAGTTTTCCGAGTCTGTCCATGTCTGACTCCACAGTCTCTGCCTCAGAAGTATACATGGTTTGAGAGGTAGGTCAGGTCTTCCTGCTATACAGCACCACCTTCCAAAACGTGCACTGTTTCAGTACATTTACTTTAGGCAGAAGCCATCAGAGGAAGGTCTGGGAGCTGTTTCTGCCCACAGCTTCTTAAGCTACAAGCTAACTTTGCAGGATTTAAATGAAACTGACTAAAACTTATTTGTAGACTTAAATCTCGAGTAATTGATAATTTCCCCACTTAGGACCAACTGTCTTGAATTGCCCTTTGAGACTTCAGTCTGCCACTTCCATCCAAACATTAATATGAAAAGTTGTTGGAGTTAGTAATTTTTTTTTTGCCCTTTCAGGTTAATGAATAGATCACAGTGAGGATTGCAGGGTGCTTTGCAATTAGTTTTTTCTACAAGTAGCAACATGAAGGTGTGTGCTTGTCTTTGTCACCGCTGCAGGGAGCGGCTCTTCCACAGTTTGAAGAGCTGGTGTGTCGTAACTGCTACAGTATTGCATTTTATGAAGTCTGTTAAAAAATATTATTTGCTGTGCAACCTCTGGAATTGATGAGCTTTCCCATAAAATACACTTCGTAAGTTTATTTCCTTTTAAGTGTGCTAACTGCATGGCCACTGAGTGATGAAGTTAAGATCTTCTAGAGATTAAATATAAACTTCCGTGGTTTTATGCCAATGTCTACAGCCTATAGATTTAGCCCAAAGGTACAGTTATTTCTATGTAGTTAGGTACCTATTCCTGCCTTTTTTTCAGTCTGATTTCCTTAATTATTTAATTATTCTATTTTCACAATTTCCGGTGATTAAGTCTCTACCACCCTACACCCAGTGTTTATAGGTGTAGCTAGAACACAGATGAATCTTCTTTTCTGCTCTGAAAGGATGGCTAAATATTACCTGTAGTTTAGCCAGAATTCTCTGGTTTACCAGAGAGAATATTAAGGGTATTGACTGCCCATTCTGAGATAGCTATAATTTATTGTGCTGATGGTGGGTGCTGATGGTGGGTGCTGATGGTGGGTACTGAATGAAGCGCCAAGAAATCCTGATCCAAATCTTTCTGGTCTTCACTTTCATGGAGTGAGCAGTCTGTTCACCTAGGTTAACTATCCAGCCAAAACTCTACATCTTTATGATAAATGCTGTCTTACAGTTGATTTGAAATGTGCTTTGGTGAAATAGATTTTTTGAGTGATATGCTGGTAAGGAAAAATGTATTCATGAAACAGTTGGAAAAGCAGAAGAAATCTATGATCCAAGTAAAAGAAATGTAGAATTCTGTTTGTTTAGAGTTTATTTCCATCTTCCTGTTATACATGAAACCATTTAGCCTAGAAAATGTAAAAGCATACACTGCATACAGGAAGCAGTATACATCTTATTCATTCCAAGAGGAATTTTGATTCACTCCTGAACTTCTGAGAAATTCGATTTGTCAGTTATTAAATGACATCTTGTAAGATGTTCACAATGTGTAGCTCATAGGTGTAGATATTAGAACACAACCCATGAAGTTACTAAAACTAACACCACTATATTTAGCAAAAAACCTCCCAACTTCTCATTTGCACAGCTTTCTGCTTACATGGGCAAGGAAATATTCTAAATGAGGGAAGATAAACTAGTAAATTAGCATATTCAAAATCTAACCAATTTTTAATTTGTTTGGAAACAAAAATTCAAACTATATTTCATAAGATAAATTTAATTTTAAAAAATGGATATTGAAGGTGATATTCGCTTACATCATAATATCATCTGTAGTTTGTGGCATTTTAAATACCTGTGACTCTTATTCCTTGATAGATTAACTGGCAGCACCAAAAATGGCCTACACTTTGTGATAAATCAGAATTTGTCTTTGTTGTCTGCCCTTTGTTTCTTATTAGTGATCTTTCCTCTGGATTTTAAATGTGCTTCTTACTTACAGTCAGCAAGAATATCTCAATTAATATTTTTCTCTTCCAGAAACCAAATAATCTTTTTTTAATAGCAATTAAAATAGCTCTAATTTTCTTCCAGTTGTCAGCCATCCAAATAATTAAAGATAGTACACAGCAAAACCTCATAAACCAGCAAATATTTAATTGCTGTACAATGAAATCTGTGGGTCATCATAATAGGAGCGATGAATACTCTCTTTGAAGTTAAGCATACTGGGTCTTTGTCTTTATTCAAGTGACAGATTCTAAGACTAGTACCCTTCTTTTTGGGGTCCCATTAGGGGTCCCATTAGCATCTGCTTTCACATCAGTCTATGCTCTCTAGGAGATTCTGCACACCAAGAACTCTCTTGCACTAGTCATGGTCTTCATTATGAGGAGCTGGGCAGTAGGCAACATTAATCCATATCCTGCTCCTGGCTATGCCTTTAGAAATCAATTAATCCTTTCAATTCTCTCTGCCCTAAGTAAGCATAGCACAATCAGAGATCATTAAAACCGGATATATTGCCACTACCTGTCACTTAGTAGTTCCCTTGCATCCATATTTTCTACTAGCAGAAAATTCTTGTGTTCAGAACCGGTATTTGGACAAACTATTGAAAACACTTGAAATTTAGAGGAGATTAGAGTTCAAAATGAGTACAAAATTCTTCTGATTCTTGTCTATGTAGCCCTTAAGTATGTTTAGCCACAAAAACTTTGTATTAATTTCTTCCGAAATGACTTATCTAAGATCTAATTCACAGATGCAAGTTTGGAAAAGAAAGATTGATATTTTCAGATAGATTTAAATTAATAGTCACACTGTGTCATGGCAGAATCTCTAACATTTTTAGAGAATGCAGAACATTGGCATGCAAACCAAGATTTTGTTAAAAAGGAAAAATAGTTATAATTTCTGTGATTCTGTAATCGTGTGATTAACTTTCACTTTTAGCTTTCCATTTTGGATCACACAGTAGATGAGTTACATTTATAAGTGCAAAACCCCTATCAGTTCCCAAATCAAGGCCTACTTTGTCACTGATTTTGGCAGTGAGGTTGTATTTCAGGAATTGACTGCATACACCTTCAGAAAATATCCGACCTTCCTCTGCAGCCCATAAGGAAGGGCATAATTCAGTCTGCAGATGCTCTCTCAATTACCTCAGGTATGCAGAGATCACAAGGGAAGAGGAAAGAGAACAGCCAAGCTCCCAAGTAAGAAACTCCTCTCCTTATAGATCAAATGCAGTCAGCTCCTCCTGACAGCATGCAGCAGTTACCATACTCTTACCCTTTCAGGTAAATGAGGGGGATAAGGAGAAAAGGGAAAAAGACTGCTTTTCCTCCCGGCCACTAACTGGTTCTTTTCTGATTGCTATCTTACGCTACAGAGTAAGAATTTACACTCTTTTTCTATTAGATGTTATTATCAGTACCTCAGAACCTTCATATGATACTCTAAAAGCAGCAACAACAATGAAGCTGCAGTTGTGAAGGTTTGGAAAAATGCCCATATTAGATTTTTAAATACTATTTTAGCAAATAAGGTTAACTTTTTTGAATTATCAGCCACATTTGTGATAGTAGCATCCAAAAAAACCTCTGTTTGGGAGCAATGGTTCTCTATACCAGCATTTATGAAGACATGAGCCCTATGTGTCTTGTGCTTGATTGATGCTCTGCTCTTTCAAGTACCACCACCTGTCAAGTGTAATACTTAAAAAATCTGAGCTTCAGACTTGCCTTCCCAGAGTTCATTTAGAGTCACAGTCATACTACTTTGTTTGCCTTAAAACATGTGTAAAGGCAGCCAGAAAAATGGACGGAATATTGTTTACAGCATCTTTCCTTAGTCCTTTTCTCGTCAAGTACAACATGGTCTGTATTTGATTTTAAATGATCTGCTAGTCTCAGATGAATGTCTTTTTATTCAATCCATTAAAGCAAAGAAGTTTGCAATATCCTTGGCACTTCTCTGAAACCTGACTTCACCCAGCCACGGCACATCTTGTTAATGCAAGGAGCTCATCTGTTTTGTTTTGCCATTAAACTTTCCCTTACTTACTGTTATTTTCTCATGCAAGGCTTCTGTTTTACTGAGTAGTGACATCAAACCAGAGAAGCTGCCTATGGCTGGGTTCTATGTAAATAAAAGAAGGAATGTACTGTATGTCATTAATTCAGAGTAAGGAATCTAAGCTAAGATTGGACAATGATGGCTCCAAAGTAAACATTGATGGTAATGGTTTACTAGCAGTTCATTTCTGGATACAGTTAAGTAGTTCACCTGTGCCTCCAAGCCATTATCCAATCCATGGGGTGCAATGTGTGTGGGTCAAGAATGGTAGTAGCTTTTCAAACTTAAGTAGTCTACAACTGTCCTTTAGGTTGTGTCTGCAGTTTCTCATAACAGGAAAACAAAGTGACATGATTTCTCACTGCATCTTCGGTGGCTCAAGGTTCCCTTGGGTCTTTGAGGCAAGTTTGCTCTTATTGATGCCTTTCCTATGGGTGAATAGCAACAGTGGTTTTTTTACAAACTCAACAATGTCTAAAAATGAGCAAAATTAAAGGAACAAAGTGCTTTTAATTTCATACAACTAGTCTGTAGCTCATAAAACTTAGTTGTTTTATAATTGCTTCAGTTATGCTGAAATTGTAATCTTGTTTTACATACATGTGAAGTTGAAAACCAATACTTTGCACATTCCCCTGCGATCTGTGAGATCATTTAAGGTCTGTTTTCCCTGATTCATTTATTTAAGACTGCTTTCCTTTTTCCTTTTGCTCCCTCCAGCACACTACACCCCCAGCAAACATCATATCCAGGCCTGGGTTCTTCATAGTTCTCTCAGTTTTTATACTTTTCTCTTGGCCCTTTAGGGATTGATCCAACATCCCAAACACCAACAATCTTTCCATTAGTTTCAGAAGACTGTGGGGGAAGCCCATGGACGTTAGAGTCTTTTTTTTCCTGGTTCAAACCTTTCACAGGATTTGCTGTCACTGTGAGGAAGTTGTGTTCAAAAGATACCATCATTAGAGCAGAGTGGCAGGTGCTTATTGATGACATGATGTCTTCACTAGCGGTGTAAAGATAAGGCTCTGGATCTTGGCATTCCTGCTTTCTGCTTTACAGGACCAAACAACCTACAGAATCCCTCCAAATTACAAAGGACTTCTCAAACAAATTAGTCTTCACCACACTTGTAAAACACAAATAATGCCACCACACACGCACATACACGTGAGCATAAAATGAGTATGCTACAATCAACTGTCTGACATAAGAGGTGCCTATGAGACCTTCAAATAATTAGGGAGTAGCCTTTGAAGTCTGCTCTTGGCTGCTACCAAAGCCTGTCTGGCCAGCTGATCTGGTTAAAACACATCTCTTTCTCCTGTTGGCTGGATTTCAGAGGCTGTGTTTTGGCAGAAGCCAGGAGTTCCACTGTACTCCTGGTTGCATCAGGCCTTAAGAAACACCTGAAATGCTGAGATGACTGCATGCCTTAGATAACAGGGGATGGCTGGGCCTAGACATGTCATTTATAGAGAGAATTTTACGTTATTCTTCAATCTGTCCTTGACTTATTTGATAATCTAACTTGGTAACCCTTTACCTGACATTTTGTCTTCCTCATGGCAGGGACAAACTGTGGGTGACATCCCAGGCTGCTCAACCTGCTGTGCTTTACAGAACGATGGGAGAGGAAGGACAGACATGCAACTGAAGTAATCATCAGATTCCCTATCTGCCACACCTGGAGTATGATCACCTCACTGACAATCAAATGTCCATTTAGGATCAGATCACAGTGATCTGTGTCTCATCTTCAAAAACAAACAAGGACACTAGTGAAGACAAGACAAAGCAGCTGTATGAAAGAAGAACAAGAACTGAAGTATGCCTTGTGCTCAGGTGGGTTTTACCAGATGGTAGATAGTTTTCCAACACAGGTTTAAAAACTTTAAAGAGGTTTTTTGTAATAATTTCCTGTTTTTCTGGTTGCTAAAATGTCTAAAATGTTGTCTCACCAGAAATGTCTAACTGGCACCAATTCCAAATATGTGTTCTACAGGAAATTAGGAAATTTATATTTAAAAAAATACTTCCAGAGGAGAACAAAAGTTTAGAGAATTTCCTACCAAAAAAAGAAATCCCATTTCTGAAAACTAAATATTGCTTGAATCCATATCTTTGAAGATGGAGTCAATTGCTACTCCTAGCTTAGATGAATTTCTCACATCATTCTTTTTTTCTGAAACAGCTGAGGGAGTAACCCTGAACAATCCCTTGATGTAAAACAGGGACCTCAAACCTGAGAACTTTCTAGGTCTGTGGTGCAGTACCAGGAAACTCTGTGATATATGTGGGACTCCAAGATTAGTAACCACAAGATGTTTTTCCTTCAGTTATGCAGAAACCTGTGATTTGGTAGCAGTGTGACAAAGTATCTTTTTTTTTTGTTGAAACATTTTGGCTTCTGGGAATCAGCACTTTCTAATAAAAATGAGTGAAAAAACATTCCACAGAAGCATGCTGCTAGAAAATTTCAAACCAGATCATTTTCCTTACAGTATAAACTCAGCGAGTAGTGATTTAATACAAGATACTGTCCTCCCTTCACATGGCCAAGTACTAAGGAAATACACAGCACAAAGTATATTTCTGTAAGTCTGTATGTAGAAGGTCTGGAAATATGAGTAAGTTAAAGTTTGGAAAGGAAAAAAAGCACAAGATAGGTAATATGATAAACACTTTGAAACAAGGAATTTTTTTGTGTGTGAATGTTTCCTGCACATTGTCTGTTACCTAAAAATTTATCAATAGAGTGGAAGTGGTAGTAGAGACTGAACAGGCATTTTTATCATCTTGGCATAGAGGGCACAACAGGAAACATCAGTGACTTCTGTGTTCAAAATGTTCTGCTCATCACTAGACATGAGTGGAGCTGCACTGAAGTTAAAAAGTCAGGAGGATTTGAGTCTGCAGATACACAGCTTCAGTACCAATTAAGGCATTGAAATCACTTCTTTCACAATGGCTTATTTTTCCATTTCTTGAGAAACTGGTCACAACTATCGTTTCTGATTTGCATTTTAAGTTAGTGTAGAAGAAGTGAAGTTCTGGCCTTCATGAAGTCTTTGAGAAAATTCCCATCCATTTCAACACAAACAGGATTTTTAGTCCAAGAAGCAAAGGCTAAATCTGAATTAAATATCTAACTTTAAGAGAAAGAAAGTAAGGATGTTTTCAGACCTAAATTTTCATATTGTTCTTTTCTCTTGGAAGCCTGATCCAAAAACCTATTTGGGAAATTAGTGGAAAAAAAGGTTTGTGTATCGTCTCCTCAACTTGCAGTGTTGGTCCTGTAGTTGGCCTCTGTTCACTAATGGTAGGTGCACAAGAATTTTGAAAGCCACGTTTCCAGAGGGTTATGACAAATCCATAAGAAAGTTGCACAAGGGCTAGCTACCTCCCCTGTTTTCACAACTATGAAGTCCAGCTTTATAAATCAGAGCTGTTAATTTTAGGAAGAGTTAAATAGACTCACAAAGAGAAATTGAGACTCTTAGAAGCCTCTGTCATCAAACCTACATTATAAACAACCTTAGCTATCTGGTTTGAAAGAAAAGTTTGAGTTCATAAAGACTTATTTATCTTTCTGCTAGACAGAATGTTACTAGCTTAATTGGTCAGCCAAAATTTACCACCAACTTAATTATATATTGTACTTCCCTTATTGCTTCTGGGCTGTCTGGATTCCCTTCACCCCCTCAAATACAATATCAATTCTGCAGATGCATTTACAGATCATAAAAGTTCCTTATTAGAAAAAGATATAATGTAGCTCCTGGCATGTTCTTGGGATGTTAAAGCCATTAGAGTTAATTATTTAACTTCAAATGCTACTCCTGTGATCTCGTTACAAATGAGTGACTGCATATCATGAGTATTTGAGCCATCAGGAGAACAAAATGCTAATCTTTCCCTTCAGGAGTACTGACTGTTGTCCCATCAGCCTTGACTCTTCCTTATCTATTAGCAGTTCAGGAATGTCAATGCGTCAGGTCATTCTCATTCCACCTGCAAGGGGCAAGAACCACATGCTAGTTGCCACAGCATGAGAAAAGGAATATGGTTTATATGATCTAGCCCTCTATATGCACTTAACCCCATTTCTGCCATCTGTGGCAAAAAGTCTTGAAGCACATCACTCAACAGCATGTTTTAGCCTTAAGAAAAGATGAAACTTTCCATTTGCCAACATTGAGAAGTACCCTTCGCAAATCAGGAAAAAGTGTAAGATGGAACATGCACTGATGTTAGTTTTAAGTACTTGTGTAGTTCTCATATGTGATCTGGAAACATTAGAATTTTTTGTAAGAGATTAGTTTATAGGTGATTTATTCTACTGAAGTTTTGCATGCAAAGCGCACATTGCGTGTTTTGAAATACATTATTGTTGTAACACTGTGAAGAGAGGATTCTCCAGGTCTTGTTCACCCCTGTTGACAAGCTGTTTATCTCTGTTGCAAGCTGCTATTAGGCTATAAAAATGCAATCATGTTTTGCATTGCACAGAATTGCATTAAATTGGATTTTAATAATCCCCACACCAGCTGTTTACAATGTTTCTGTAAACACCAGCACAAACATTGTTTCTCTTGGTTATTTTGGTTACTTTCTCCCAGTAGGAGAGAGAACCCACTAATTATTTTTTTGTTATTATTTGCTCAATTTGTGCTGACGGTGAGGAACATGTACAGCTTCCTGTCTTTGCTCTGTACATTTTAGTACCAGCCATGGCATTAGAATAGAGGGACTTATAAACATCATATGTACTGCAAAATTAACTACTGCAAAATTAAGGCTATTTTTGTCAGTTTGGAACAATCTATTCCTGCAGCACGAAAAATTTCTCTACATGACACCTACCTGTGATCAACTTCTGTGACCACTGGGTGACACCAGCAGACTAGCTGACATCTCTTAGCAGTGCATAGCACCACAGAATACATATCTAAAGAAGATTTAATCACACAGCTTCTTTTTTCCTGGTAACACTAGTAACATTTTCTTTCCTCTCTGGTGGAAAAGTGATATAAATAAACAAGAAAAACCCTAAAACATCTTCCAAACCTGCTACATGTAGTTTACAAGACTGAAAGAGGCGAAGTGAGAAAATACTCTGTAAAATACACAATGAACTGAGGGCCTGTTGTACAAACAGGTTAAGATTACACACTTTAATATGAATGACCCACAGTTGATGAAAATGATTGTGAACAGCTCTGAGTATCTCAGGCAACAATTACTGAGGTGCAGTTTGATTCTGTCCCATGTTACCTTTTTGCATTGCCATATGGAAATAATTTCTTAGTTTTGAAAGAAAAATCAGGATAACATACAATTTTTCTAGCTGATAAACTGATTAATCCTTAGAACAGCTCAAAAACTACTTTTGTTTTAAAAATAATTTAACGACATTCTCATGTATGGGCAACATTTTTGCTGTTGCTTTTTTTACATTTTTATTTTTACTTTATCTGTAATTCACTACTCCGAAGATTATCTGCCAGTACATGCTCAGTTTTAGTCGTACTCTGATACAGATATAAACAAAAGATGCATGAGGAGTAAACCCTGAGACCTAATTAGCCATCAGCATGGTCTTAATTACTTATTTTAAAAACTGAATAGTAAAGGCAAGGTGGCTAGTTCTTTTGCTTGAACAAGAAATTAACCATTATTTAAGGAAGAATGGAGTTTGTTTTTAGAAGGAATGCATTAATAGTCCATTCCATCAACACTCCTAATGTCTCTCCAATGGTAAATAACCAATCAAAGCAAAGAAAAAGCCCCAAAGGTATGAGCACATTTCACCTGGTTACAACTCCTAAGACCTTTCAAATGATACAGTGAACATCCCTTGCAGATGGAGCCCTCTTTGTTGTTTCCAGGAAGGTGTTCAAGCAATTCCCAGTCAGACTCACCGTGCTGTTACCATGCTCAGCCAGAACAGCTTTAATCTACCAAGAGCAGTAGCAGTTCAGAAGAGTTTCACAGGACTGGCTTTTTCGGCTTGACCAAAGCTGTGCTGCAGGATACTGACGTTCTCTGTGGAGAACGGGGCACTAAGGAAACCTGCCTGAAGTAGCAGCTTCAGCTCTCCTTGCGCTATTGCATACAGCAGTGACTTGCAAAGACCGCAAGGAAGATAAGAAGCTGTCAAATGCAACTCTGCCAGAAGTCACAAATTGGAGAGTCAGAGTCATTTCCAGAGCAGCTCTAAAGCAAAATAATAAATAATATTCTAAATAGGCTATGGTACTTTTCTGTTGGACAACAGCATGGCCTCTGCTGAAGATCTGGGACTGGCCTGATTGCAGTTTAAAAGTAATAATCATTAAGAATGAAATCACTACATTTAGGGTAGACTACAACTCCCTTTTTTTTGTAGTTCTGAAAAATTGGTCATGTGCCAGAGATGACAAAATTTCAGGTCACACTTGACTGGAATGTTCAAAGCTGGTTACAGCTCCAAAAGCATTGTGCAATACTCACTAATTGATAATCAGTTGTATGAAATTAGTAAAGAGTAGTCTCTTAGTCACTGAGTACAGAGTAATTTACATGGGGAAAAAGAATCAGAATTATTATAAAGATGCAAAATGGATACAATAACTCTTAACACTGAAGTAAGAGATCTAAGACTCGTTCATTGACAAATCCCTGAAAACTTTTGATCATTCTCTGCAATGGTCATAATGCAAGCAGAATGTTAGTCAAAGGGTAAATAAAACATTATTGAGATTCTGGTACACATCACATGATTTCTTCACTACATCTCAAAAAAGGTTGTAAATATAGAATGGCTGTTCATATAAGGAAGGACTAAATAAAGTAGCTTACAAAGGAGGCTAAGACGAGGTAATAGAGAGCTTTATAAAGCAAAAATGGTGTGGCAAAGGAGTAAGAAGTAATTATTGATTGTTTCTGAACGTACAGAATGATCAGACACCAAGGTAGAAATAAACAACAAATTTAAACTAAAAGGATGTTCTTTTTCCTACAGCACATCATTAAATTGTGGAACTCTTTGCCAGAGGATGTTGTGGAGGTCAAAAGTGTAAGTGTGTTCAAAATGGAATTAGATACATTCCTGAATGTTGGCTCCATTGGCAACTGTGTAAAGTGATGGCCCAGACACAGTTTTTGGTTGAGGAAATCCCTGAATTGTTAACTGCTTATGGCTGATACGGATCACAAAAAGAAGGATTTTCTTTTAAATGTTGTTCCATTCCTCCCCCAGCTACCATCCAGTCACAGGGATAGGATAGTGGACAGGTTAAATGAGCCTTTGGTATAATCCTGCACATCTGTTTTTACCAGTATGTGCAAGGTTGTTGCTTTAATTGGGGTAAAACTTTAGGATTAGGGAGGAAAATGCACAGAGTTCATGAGAAGAAGGTTCCTTGCCTCTGAAATCATCTTTGGCTACATATATCAAACAACTTTGTATATATTTTACTTTGTAAAGCTTCAACAAAGCAAAACTAATGTTCCCAGGAGGAGAAGGTCTCTCTCAAACTGTTTAAAAGATTAAAAATCTACTTAATTTTACATACTTTCTTCTAGAGGCAGATAACTAATTTCCTCTGGTCCTTGGAATTTCCTCAGATGATCAGGAAAAAAAAAACTTCAAAATGAAGCACAATTGTCTCTGTGTCTAATGAATCAAAAGACTACCCTTGGTACACTTAGGACAGAGTCCATTCTTAATTTCCTACTAAAATAACTATTGTTCAGCTAAATAAATACAAGTGAGTTTAAGAAAAGGAATTCATGGCCTCAAAAAAAAAGAATTAAGTTCAAGTTTTAATGAACATATTAAGCAAGAAGGAAATGTTGCATGACATTAAACATTTGCTTTTAGACAGCTTTCTATGTAGTCTCTTAGATGCCTCAAGGAAATGGTTTTACAGAAGCATTACAATAATGCATTTGCTCCCAGGGGCAGTTTTTCTCCTGATCGTGGCATGTACTTCCTGCCATATGGACAATGCCACTCTCTCTCCCTGCCCCCCATCTAAAGATCTTCACCCAGGATTTAATTCCTGTGCTTTCAAAACACTAGGGAGCTGTGTGTTTGAGGGGCAGGAGGCAGAAAGCAACCAACATTTTTTTTGCAAGAAGTGACTTTTCAAAAGCATTGTGCTGAGTTAAGAAAACAACCTCCAACCACCAAACATTCCTGCAGTTTTCTTTCCCATAGGATTTTCATTCCTCTTTTTTCCAAAGATGCCTTTTTTTGTAGTTTACAAATTGATAATCATGCATTATTTGTGACGAAATGGCTAGGTTAACATATGAACCCTACAATAACAAGGCATGGTGTGCTTACCTGCATGCACACATGCAAAAATACACTGCTGTTCCAGTTTCAGAATGATCTGAAACCAGGACACTTACTTTCCCCCACCAGTGCCAGACTACATGGAATGATGGTTAAATATCATGAGAGCTGCCTGAGGGGAACTGGCATCAAATGATCACATTTCTAGTTGTGTAATCACCTCTGGATGTGACTGACTCTCCTCCAGCACCACAATTCTCAATGACTGCATTTCCAGTTTCTGGAGCGTGTCAAACTGACACCATGATGCAATGGAGAGGGGAAGGCAACTTGAGGTCAAACCCAGATCCATGGGTCTGGAAATGTGTTCCTGTGCTTGGAGAATGCAACAAGGGCTGTCAAAGTTAATGATCTTTACTTAGTGTAGGCACAGATGGATTTGGTCCAGTAGTCCAGATTCTCCATTTATCTCAAACAACAACAGAGGCCTCTCCAGCAAGCAGCAGTGCCTGGTTTGTGCCACGTGGCAACCTGCAAAGTGTGAAAACCAGCCACAAACCCACCCAATGTGTGAGGAAGCTAGCAGAGGGAAAATAAAAAAGGAAACAAAGCAGGAACAGCAGAAAGACTGCCCTCAGTAACACCTGCTGCATTTGCCATTAGTGGTGAAATCCATACACAGATATCTGTGGGGAAATCAGCCATCCAAGCATAGACACAAGGCCTGGGATGAAGACCAGAGGAGCCATGGGTTTTTTTCCCCCAAGATGTGAATATGTATAGGATTCCCAAAAAAGGTCAGGTGAAACCAGTCTGACCTTAACCAATTCAAAATTTCCCCATCTCCAGTCAGTGCTCTAGCATGCAGGTTTGAGATGGGAAACATAACAAAGATTTCATTAAGTCCACTAGTGACTTTTCATTGCTGATCCTAGATGAGTCCAGGTTGAAAATATGGAGACAGCAGAGTGATAAGGGGCAGTGCACATTCATAACTGGTTGTTCCAGTCAAGCTAATTTATCAGCATGAGAAACTTTACAGGTGAGGTTTTCATGATACTTTTCCCTTGAAAAATAGAGTATTGCCCTGAAATAGGCAAGGGAAAGTCACACCAATTCATTTCATTTCAGCTGATCCCAGGATCCAAAACTTTTTAAAGGAAGGCTGGGTTCCCTAAATTCATTTGCCTTCCAGCCTTGCCAGCTTCTTAAGTGCACTCATTGCAACACAGACTAAATGCTTTGAGCTGATTCTGCAGCTTATCAATAGCATGGAAGGAATTTGTGCCAGTGAATGTGGACTTCTCTGTATTGAAGAGTTGAATGGGAGTCTTCTGAGAATATAATTCAAAATAGTTTCTGCCATTTTTTGATGCAGATAATCAAGATGACTATGTTTTTAGTAATTTTCTCCAGTAAAAATAATGCTTATTAAATAAGCCCAGAATGTAGAATCCTCTATTTATAGAGAACCTAACAATACATACAGCAACTGTTTGTGCAGTTTTATGGTTCACAAAAGATATTCTGAAAAGGCCAGTCAGGAACTTGCAGGAAAATCTATGCTTCTTCTACTCTTGGCTTCTTTGATTAAGAATGACATTTTTTTAAATTGTGTGGTGATAATGTACTTGTTTGCTTATTAACCATTAAATTATTCATTATCTTATTCCAAATTATTCAGCCAAGCAGCCATTAATCAATAACAAATTTTTGTTACTGTCATCCTACTGAACAGGCAATTTGGTTTTAAGTTAGACCTTTAGTTAGGCAGATCTGTAATGACAGTTCTTCACTTTCTCCATAGTCTAGAAACAACCTGAAGAGGTCATCAAGCCTCACCATTTTCACCAGTACAAAATCAGCCATGTTGATGGTATTACAGAGACGAGAGATGGTACAGTCCTGACAGAGCTGTAGATATCTACAAAACAGACCTTTAGACTTGAATCAGTTTTCTACAGCCTTTCACAGCCCCTGAAGAAAAACAGGCACTCACTTCCACAGTGGAATTAATTTCCTTCCAATGTACAATGGGAATGGGTCAAATGAATCACAGGCTGGAAATGCCTGTTTCTCTCCCGTGGGATTCAGCCTCAGGTGAGTTGAAATTAACTCTTGCTGATTAACCTGTTCATAAAGACTCAGTGATAAAGAAGTCACAATATCTTTACAAAAATATATCTAAATGCTTTATTCTCATATTGCTTGGCAGTTTTTCCTATCTAGTTTTAGTTCCTGTAGTTAAAACCTGTTATTTCTTGCTTCTCCTTATCATACACATGGAAAACAGACCGTTTTCTTTCTTTCTTTCTCTAGCAGGTCATATTTTATGTCCTTTCTGCCATAACTCTACTCCCACACTCAGTCTTTATGTTTGTATGCTAAACAAGCACAGGTTTATGCAATCCTTCTTTATAGGTCATATTTTCTGGAGCTCTGGCCACTCCCCTTGCTTTCCTGCAGATTCATGCTGGTTAATATGCATTTGGGCACTCCAGCACTGCTGAACTTACAAGTTATACTTTGTATTTCACAGGTTAGATTCCTACTTGCACACCCCATGGTAATTAAAAGCTGTATGTCATCATCACCAGCACAGATAATCTATAACATGAAAAGGACAGCTCAACTATCTTGTTTGTACATTATCAGCCCAAGAAGGGTGGTACTACAAAACCCAAAGAGATAACAAGGCTTTCATTAAACGTATTTCAATGATGGTAATTAAATTTAAATAAATTTTAGCATGAGCAAATCTTTTTTATTTGAACATCTGAACATGCATGCACATATACACATGCATTTGTCCAGTTGCCTCTCTAAGAGGCAGTTTAAATCAACAGAATTGTTTCTATATAAGAACATGTGAAGTTTGCTAATCCACATGAAGTATTCCTCGACAGAAGAAGAAAATTAGTCTCAAGAATGACCGTCTTGGTTAAAAAATGCTAGGGAAAGAGAACTTGTTGTAACTTGAAGACAGCCCTATTTCACTCCTTTAGTCAGTTGGAATGACGCAGAAGGGCACATTAGAGAAACGTACGGGCTGGGCTGAACTCACAAAACCCCTACTGTGCATTGCTTAATGTCTGCAATTAATATCTAAAAGTTCCCATTCTCCCAAAGGTTAAAAGAAATCAGAATGGAGATATATAAGCTTATAAAACAACCCTACTGCTGCCAATAATAAAACACTTTTTATTTTGACTTTTTTTTTTAATGTTCTGACATATTACTGCTCAGAAGTTCAGAATTTCATTAGTATTAAAGTTCATCTTTGACCTTTCACCTTTTTATGTGGAAGAATTAGTCAGGGAGAAAAAAACATTCCTCTTTGCCCTGGCTTGATTATTATGACTCCCTGAAGAATTTCAGTCTGGGGCTATTTGCCAGAACTATGTTTAGCTCTGAGAGGAGAAAGAACCTCCCCCCACTCCAAAGTGCCACCATCCAAATTTATCTCTCGGTTTTTTACTGAAAACTTGGGGTTTAAAACACTGGATTCAATTAATGCCAGTAGGAGTAAAAGCTTTGCTGTGCCAGTTTATTCTTATTGAGAAAAGCTGACCTTCAGAGCTGCTTGCTAATGAACCTTCTTATTCTGTAAGTTCCTGGTGTTTTAGAAGTGAAGGAAGCCAGAAAGATGGCCTGTAGAAGGTAACATTTTTAGTCATGCCATAAAATACCAGCCTGTGAAAGTCACATGTTTCAGAAGGCCGTAATGAGAGTGACAGGAATTTGAAAAACACTGTAAAACTTTGACTAGTAACATTTACATACTATGCAAGCAAAGCAAGCTTCAAGCATACTTGAATTTTATGCTTGAAGGCACAAATTGATTGCTTGTGGTGGAAAGAATAAAGAAATTCCTCCATGTCATAACATCACAGAATCAACCAGGTGAATTGTAATGGAAAGGGCTACATTCCTCTGACAGCGATGGTGATTGCCAGAGGCAGGCTTCTCATTTATATCGACTTAGAAAAGTTCCAATGCAGTGTGCATTCGTGCATCAGATCATCTTTGGAACAGATTTACCTACCCCTTCTCTCAGCCTCTTCATTTTGTACACTGACGGAACACACGTATCAGAGAACAGCAGTGCTACTTGCAGAGCACTCCGTAGTCAATACCACAGTGGCAGAAGGTTCCTCCCTTATCTGCTTGTTATCATTTTCATCGTTAGCCACACTGGAATGGAGTCAGAGCTTTAAATGAAACAACACAACCAGTATGCACCCCGCCACGTTTTGGCAGCAGGAGAATGCCAGTGGTTAAACAAAGCCAACATGGGAATGGTGTTGTGTGTGGCTTCCTCATCCATGTGGCAGTGAAAGGCTCTTCAGTTGGACAACACAACATGTAAGGACCAAGCCAAAGTGCAAATCCCTGGTTACAGAGCAGAGGCAGTAAGCTGGGCTGGAGATGGCTGGAGGTTGCTTCTCACGTTCTGTGCTCCCACCATAGGCAAGGAAAGATCATGCAGGACTGAGGGAGAATGGTAAGAGAGATGAAGAGAACTGAGAGACTGGATGATCTGTGTAATGAAAAACATGATAGAGAAGGGGAGGTAAGGGGAAGTTATGGGAAGTGGGATGAGGCATTATCAAAAAAAATAAGCAGAGGGATAAACACAGTACAAGATATGAGGAAGAAAATGAAATAAGAACAGGAAAATCAAGAAAGAGTCAGGAAGGTTAGAACAAATGAGTAAGAATTTGCCTCAAGGGGAAAGCACACAGACATAAAGGGGTCCATGTAGCCAGGGAATCGGGAGCTGAGGCCAAGTGTTACTGTCATTTCCACCTGCTGACATACCCTCAAAACTGTACCCCAAGGCGAGCTTATAGGGTTCCCTTTGTTATGATGCTGACACTGCTCCCAACAGTGGATTTAAGCGGACAGAGAAATGAGGACCTTTGCCATAATGTAAAGTGTATTATATTGATGTAACTTCATCACTTCCAAATCGGCACTGCTGTGAGTGCTCCTCTCACACAGGTAAATAAAGCTCTTCATACTAATGAGACTAATTCTACTCAAGTGAAAGAAAAATGTTTCGGAGTTGAGTAAAACAGTGCTGTCATACTAATTTTTGCCTAAAAAACTGAAAAATGCATGATTTCCTCTCTCAACTACCCACAAGTAGAAGCACTGTTCTACATTATATTCATTACTGGTTATATAAGAGATTAATGCATATTGGTGTGAGCGTAAGATGAAGGCAATTCAGTGGTCCTCTGGATTTCTTTCTAGTGAATACATCCATTGTTGCTTGAATATGCATTACCCTGAAGTATTCATGGAGTCCTGCATGCTGAGAGCGTCCCTGAAGCAAGCCAGATGTTTCCAATTGTATAATACCGGGAACATCCCACAACACAAGCAGCTTTGGATAGTACATCAGCTTAAATGATTCTTACAGTTTTAAATTCAATTCGGCCAATTTTCACTGAAACAAAGACTCCTTTACACTGCCAGAACAACAACACAGGCCTTCGTGTCAGTGCAAACCTGGCCCAACTACAGCACTGACTGAGAAAGGTCTGTTGCTTTCATCTTCCTTCTTATATCTAGTACTTCAGCAGACTTTTCCTCAAGCCCTAAGTCTGACATCATCCATATCTTATATCTGTGTGGAACAGCCTTTGCAGTATGTTGAAAAAGTATTTATCTTATTTGAACTTGCTCTGGTAATTCTGAGTCTGGGAACATAGGCTATTCTGTGATACTGTGACTAAAGCCAAAGGCCCAACCCAAAAAACTGATCCAAACCCAATAGAAACACCCCAAAAATCCAGAAAGCTGCCTTTCATTTGTTGAGATCTTACTACAAAATGCATCATTAACCCAATTTGTTTATGAATTCTAGCACAAAACAGAATTTGGCTTTTAACTCATCTGTTTTGTTGAGGATATCATGATATGATAATAATCTATAAATACCAGCTTCAGGAAACATTCAAATGATTGAGACATCATGAAATGCGCTTCAGAATCAAAATCAAGTTCAAAATTGGGGAAATAAGAGTTGGGAAGTGTTTCTCAATCTTTCTGAACAGATCTGAATTAGCTTTAGTTTTGAGGTTTACTTTTCCAGGGAGGGAAAACTGCTAAAGTTTCAGATTTTGCCCACATTTTGAAATCTTATGGCTTTGAATATCAAGCCAAGTTAATTCCTATAGGTTTATAATCACTTGTCAAATAACCTCGGTCACCTTTCTCCTCTAGAAAAGTTTCCTAAGAGATATCATATTTAAACAGGAAAGTTCATTGCTACTTATAAAAGTTTAGAAGCAGGATATCCTAATTTACTACTTCTTAGTAAAAACACAAAACAACAACAATAAATTAAAAATATTTTGTTAACATATGAAGAGAAAACCCAAACACACAGTTGTTTTTTCCTATGCCTAATGTACTTTTCTGTGTTTATCTTCAAATATGTGATATTAAGACATACTTAAACTGAAATGTTACGAGGATGGATGGTGGTGGATTTTGATAGTCCATGAAGCAGCATGCAAAATGTTGTTTTATACACTCCCATATGGTCTTTGGAAATCTTGGAAGGACTGGAAGAACCTGAGTTTTATTTTTTAATTCTTAAGTGAAATAAAATATTTTATACAAAAAAGTCATGAAAGGTGAAAGCTGAAAGCCATAATAAGTTGGAAGTCAGGCTACCTAACAACCTTCTTTGCTTTTCAACCTATCATCTTCATTTAGAATAAAAGGTTGCTCTTGTCAATTCAGCATTTTTTTTGTTCTCTTCTTTGGCAGATGTACATTCAAGAAAAGCTACTCTTTGCCAGCTCTATTATCAATGGGTACAGCAAGTCTACTAAAGACCTTAAAAAAATAGCTAAGACAAAGGGTGATTATCACATGGGTTACTGTCTTCCAAGTGATTTCAAGTTCAGGTTTTTTACTTTCCATCAGCCTTGGTTTAAATCATTTCATTCTGAGACCTTTGGCTTCTTTGTTTAGTTTCTTAATATAAAGCACTGTGACTCAGAGCAGCAAGTACAGCAGTCTCAATATTAAAGTACTTGGACATTTTTGGTGTGTTTACAAGTTCTCCATCTTGTATATTCCTTCCTGTCCCAACCAACAGTTTGGGCTGTCTAAACCCAGCTGCTGAGTCACAGAATCTTTACTGGTAGTTACTGGCAAGGAGGAAACAAGAAAACAGAGATGAAGGTCCTGGGTCAGCCCCTCTTTCTTTTGTGCATGTCTGACCAAGACTTATTTGTTTTTATGGGCTGTTATATTCACATGTGGGCACTATCCATAAAAATTTAATTTCAATTAAAGGAGCAATTACTTTAGCCAGCTGTCTTCTAGCAATTAGCTTCTTCATTTCATTAATAGTTGCAGCGAAGCTTTAGAAACGTAACCTGGAGAAACAGCAGCAAATGGTCAAATGCCTCACAGCTTGACATTGAGCACATGGAGGGAGCGTTCCCAGGAGCTAAACCACGTGCTGCAACAGTTGGCTCTCTCGTAGAAGTTTTCAAAGCAGAAATAAAGACAGGCAGGAAAAGGAAATAATTGCAACTTTTGCAATTTATTTATTACATAGCTTTTGGGAACCATATAATTATTTTCAATTTGATGCAAGCCAGTAATCAAACTGAAACTTTAGAGTGCCTGGCATGAATGTAGAGGTCACTATATTCCACTATTGATTTAACCAATGCTTCTTGCAGGCCATGATGATGATCTATTAAACTACTGTTAATAGCTAAGAAGCCATTTATAGCAGTGACAGCAAAGAAGAACACAGGATATAGACCAAAATGAATTGTGCAGTCTTTTGCTGAGCTGCTCGTAGCTAGCTTTGACAGGTCATGGAAAGTCTCTTCCTTTCTTTCATATCTTTTTTGCTTAGCAAAACAATGTATTTCATTTATATCGAACAACGGCATGTATTAGAGTTGCAGTCCATTCGTCTCTGAAGGAAGCTTCTCACTTCACATGCACATGAAACAATTATTGGAGTGGTAGAGAAGTCAGGGATTAAACAAAACAGTTAATTAACAGTAGCATTTGCAAACACGTTAATTACTGGTCTACCACGTTTCCCCTCCAAGTCAGTGGCAAGTTTTCTTGATTGAAGTCTGGACAGGTTAGCTTTAGGCTGGGTGTTTTTGCAAATGCTTCTCTGAGTGATTGCAAAGGCTACACTGGCTTGTGGAATTCCCTGTGCTGGTTCTTATCTACACTAGGGTTTTCCTTAATATTTCTCACTGTGGCATCATCCCTAAATGCAACTTCAGAAACAAATGTATGCAGTAGGACAGACAGGCATTGGCCTAACTTAAACCTATATAACTTAACTTAAACTCATGTCAGGTGTGGTCAGAGCCAGCATGGTTATTTTACATGTGTGTTTCGACTTTTTGCTACCACACCACCATGACAAGAAATCTTTAAACAGACTGGCACATCCCATGGGGTTCTTTCATGCAAAGGTGCAACTGGGGGCACAGAAACAGTTTTAATGAAGGAGAGTGTGATGAAGACTCTGGCTGAAAACCAGTGCTAGGTGACATGGCTATTTCTACATATTCTACCATAATTAGAAAGATGGTGCTGAAGATGTGATTAACTTCACCCTTAAGTTTCCAAGAGCAGATGCTTCTGGTATTTTCCCATCTTGCCAGCTGATCTCCTAGCCTCAAAAATTGCCAGATACTCAACATACAGGTGCATGTGCATGTTCTGTTCACTTCCTTTATTTCAATACCTTGGGTCCACTGCAATGGACCTCTGAAGTCCTTCCTCCTGCATACCATGCTGTGGGAAACAGGTACTATTGAGAGTGCAGCTCTTGGTCAGGGAAGATTCTGCACCACTAAAAAGGGATTAGTATCAGTGAAACACTGAAAATTTTGTTTTTCACTGGCAGGATAAAAAAAGCACCCTCATTTCTTTATCTGTTCACAGAGTGATTTCTTGGGAGAAAGCATTTTTTGGTTTGTAAATCAGCTGTTTCTCTAATGGCAGTAAGCAAACAGGTCCTACCCTGCATTCATTTTTTACCTCTTCATTTACCTGGAAGATGAATTAAGCATGGAGATGGCACAGATAACTGACTGACTGAAGTTGAAGGCCACATTTCTACAAAAAAAATTGCCCTTGGAATTCTCTTTGAAACCCCTCCTCAAAATTTGCTTCACTCAGGAAATCCACCAATTTCTTAGTGGTGGTTTATACCTTGGAGTCCCACTCTAGGTTTATTCTTCACTATATTAAAAAAGCACGGACTATGCTGCAAAATAACCCAAGGGAAGTTTAATACAATAAAGCTGATTTAACGCTGGGATTAGTGCAATGATATAATAGAAGTCTGAATGACTGACTTTTTAGGATGGGTCTGGCTCCACCTCAAGCTAACCCACTACACTAGACCAGGTTACTTGATATGGTGAGAGTATTTCCAATATGAAGCAGCACAGCAGAAGGATGAGAAGAACAGGTTTTAATGAGAGAAAGGAGAAATACAGCAATACAACTGATACAAAAAGTACACAATATAACACAAGTGTCTAATAAATTAGCAGAGAACTTGAGAAACAGGAAGAAAGTTTCAGATGGTTGAAGAAAGAGGCTTGCTCAAAAAGATACAATCTTAAGTCTTCATAGATATATATACATTCTTGGCAGTATAGGAAACGTACAGTTGTAACATAGAAAATATTGACTGAAGTGGTAGTATCAATTCCTGAAGAATATTTGCATATGGTACATTATGAAGTATACACACAGGCAATTTAGCATTCAAAAAGTCTCCAAGTAAAGGAAAACATTATAGATCCCTTTTGGTAGACAAACATCTCCTTCTAATAGCAGCAATTGGATCTGTTCAGTATTCAATATGAAAACAAACACACAAATCTGGAAACACCAAAGAATAAGCAAGGCCTTTTGCACAATACATTATGCACCAATTTGGCAGAAAGATTCAACAGATAAGAATAAATACTCCTGCCTCACCAAGTTTCCTCCTGCCTTTCATGATCAAATTATTTCCCTTCTTCCCCAGTGATCTTTCAAGCCTGCCTTCCTGAGGATGTGAATTAGGTGAGAGTGGGTCATACCTAAGTGAGAAGAGTGGTTGAGAGCTGTTAACCCTAAAACCAAATCAGGGAATGCTTACAGGAAGGGGTGTGCACCAGCCACAGCTCCTAACAGCAGCAGAACTCAGCCTTTGTTCTGATAAAAAAATCGAAGTATTATGAGGGAGCCACAAAGCTTCAGATAAAAGGAGCCTGTCCGTCCTGTTGCTGCTACTTTGGAACTTCCAACATGTACAAAGAAAGTCTGTCTCTTATGAGTCACACTCTAGACAAGGAGAAAACATCTCCTGCAGGGCACCTAAGCCCCATTCCTAGATTAAAGATCTACCTGCTACCAGTGTCCTCAACTGACACAGGATTCTCTTCCTAATGCTCCAGCCACACAGGCATCTAGGTGATGCTGAAAGGGGTTTTGCCAATAGTTGCCACAGCACACAGGTCTCTGAAGGATGATGGGAAGGTGCAAAGGGAAGCATATGACACACAGAAAAACATTCTTTCTTCAGTCATCACTTATTCAGACAAGAGTGACCAGTGTTCATTACTAAAGTGCTTATACTGAGGAGTCAGCAAAATATACAGCAGAAACTATTGCCAGGATTGCTTAAAATTAATTTCATCTTCAGGATGAATGTGGAATTATAAATAAAATTCTGTATAAAAAATCAAGCAAAGTGCTCATACAGCATTTATGCATCCCTGTAAAAGCATTCTCTATTCCATTCAATCATTACTAACTGAAGGATGGATAAGCCACATCACTCCACCAAGGCAACTGTCAGGGATACAGGACAAGGAGAAAAAATGATACAGGCATTAGTGAGGCAGAATTTTATTACAGATGCTGAAGAAATAATGGCAACCAAAAAGACTTTGAAAGTGGTTAGCATTACAATTGAGAAAACTACTTCTGAAACTGGGGAAACCTAATCACAAATTTTAAAAATGGCTTAGAAATAATCCTGGTGATGCACACGATTAAATATGTAAAAAAGACCTTAGGTCCTGATTCATATCCATGGGAAAAAAGATGGAGGTAAAGAAAAGTACAAAAAAGAGGAACAAAAGAGTTTGGGAAAATATCATAGTCAGGAAACCCTATCACAACAGGTCAGAATCCAGGAATGTCTTCCTGCTACTGCCTACATCCAACTCAGAACTTGAGTTCTTGGAGCCTTAACACAGCCAGCCCCCGGCTTCATACCTGCTTTAAGGACCTGCTGATCTAAGCCTCCTTGTGTTTAAAGCAGCATCAGCAACTGGCAGGGTGGGTGCAGAAGAGTCTGCCAGAGAGCCAAACCACACGGGGTTTCAGTGCAGCTGAAGGAAGGAGACTGACTTCACACAGAACTTAAAGAAGAGATGCAGAGATTGATTACACACAGCTTGGGACACCACCACAGCAGCACTGAGTCTTTCTGTGGAAATAAAATGTAGATAAAACAGAGGTTTTTTTAAAAAGCTGCTCAAGACTACCAGTCTGGTGAGGGCTTCCTGTCTCCACTTCACACGGACAACAAATTGTGGATCCTTCCCAGTGTCTGCAAACTTCAGAATGTATCATGTGATTTCCCTCTGTAGCCTTGCCAGAAGTCTCTTGCTGCAGTTTGTTCTTTTAAACATTTCCTCTTATATTTTAGCCCTCATTTATTAACTGATTAAGCAGCAGCTTATCAAGATTCTTTTCTTTCCCTTCCCTGTGGTTCCTTGGCAATCTATGCTGCCTTTAGGCCCTGTTTTAGGAAATACTAAGACTTAGCAGGCAGGAAATGTTGAGAAACGTATTTGTTTACATGTTTAAGACAGGGCAGATGGGCATACAGGCACTCACAGCAGCTCAGGTGCAAAGCCTTGATAAGTGAAAACAAAGTGAAACAGCTTTTCTAATAAAAGATGCAAGATCAGTATGCGTTTTAAATACCTCCACACAATCTGCTTGAACACAATTCTTTTGCCATTAGATAGTAAGAATTAAGTTCTTGTTTACCTTCCAAGAAACTGGATAGTTTGATACGAGAAAAAGACAACCTCTTTGCTAGACAAGCCTTGCAGTGGGATACCTGGCAATACATATTTACATTATGAAGGGGGGGTGTATATGTGTGTATATATATATATATATATA
>WBMZ01004856.1:40522-99638 GCA_013400975.1 Atrichornis clamosus
TATATATATATATATATAAAGCTCTTACAAATCCCTTAAGAAATAATTTATGCTGAATAACAATTCTAAATGTTTCAATTCAGGGAAAATTTAGTAGTACTTGTATTCTGAAAACACATGCTCTTTATCAGTCGGGAAGGTTTAAGCACAACTGCTAGATCCAGAGCTTCCCAAGCTCAAGACTAGGCAGCTGTGGAGCCAGAGCACCTTGGCACAGCAGCTGGAGAGCACCAGTTTGCAGCCCCCACTGCTGAAAGAAGCAAGTTTGTTTAGGCAAAGGCAGACTCAGCCATGACTGTGCCACCCTCCCGTTGGAAAGAACAGGTAAGGCTCATGTAATGAGGAACATGTGTTCAAGGGTCAGTCTTGCTGAGGAGGCATTTCCATCTTATCATCATTAAGGAGGGAAGGAAATTCCTGGAAGTGAATATTCTGAAGTCCAGGAAGAAATAGGAGGCCAGGTTGAAATGTAGGTCAAAGCTCCCTGGAAGGAATGTCAGGACAGGCATTGTACCAGCCCTAAGAACCCTTCTGTTTACCAGTTTATGACTGAGAATGCACAGCAGCACCTTGGTGTAGATTCCCTCTAGCCTATAATTTAATAAAGTTTAGACAAAGGCCTCAGAACTGAAATGAGAAAGTGGCCAAATTCCTCAACAGTTGGCAACAGAATGTTGGAGGGGACCTGAAGGCTGCTGAGACGGAAGAGAGACCATTTAAAGAAAGAATAGACCTAGTAAAACTGGAGCTTTGAAAGACACCTGCAGTCATCGTGCCTAGCTCAGCAGCCCCGGGATCGACCACCTCAGCAGAACCCTTCCCAGAAGTGGTCAAAGCAGAAGAGCTTCTCCAGCCTGTGCGCCCAAGCTCCATCTTTTGCAGTTTGGCCACTAATGCTTAAGTTTCTATTGGAGATAACTTACCTGGTGCATTACAGGATAGTCCTGTAGGTGAGAAACAAACTAAAAACCCTCCCCAACTGGTTTGTGTGGCCTATGAAAAGGAAAGGTGAGACAGAAAAGCTTCACAAGAGGCTTATGGCATGGATGCTGCAAGAGAGGAAGACAGAGACAATAAACCCAAAATGCTTGTGAAGCATCCTGTTCCTGTTCAGGTTTCACTCAGCACTGTTCTGTGATCACTACAAGCTTTGCAGACCTCGAGCACACAGGTGCCTGCAGACCACCCGTGAACACCCACGTTAGGACATGAAAAACTTGGAGTACAATGTCATACTGAGCAGTGCAGGAACAGCCAACACAAACCTGTTTAAATTTTCCCAGCTGTGGCTTTGGATGAAAGATCTACAGGACAATTTGTAGATTTCTGGCTTTTATCCTGTAATACAGTTAAAGCCCATTATTATTGTTATTATTATTGAAACACAGGTATCAAACATTACAAATAGCCAGTATTTATGGTTGTTTCTATTGAGATCAAATGCATCTGTCAGTAATGACTACTTAAGAGATTAAGCGCTGACGTTTCTCTTGTTTAGGAATGGACCTCTTTTTAATAGCACAAAGTAACGGAAAGGTTGGTCATGTCTCTTTTGGAAATGTGAGATTATTTTCAGTTCTCATCCATGCAGCTGGACAAGGTCAGGAAGCAATCTTTAAATATTAAGATTTGAGCACAAATCAAGCCAACTAATGACACTTATTTAGGGACCTTGTACTAGAGTTGCAGTTATTTTTAAAATGCAACTTAAAAACTTTTCAGTAAGCCAGAATTACTTATAGAAGCAAATATACACCAAAAGTGTGGTATAAATTCGAGCTGCTATACATTATTATTATTATTATTTCTGTTTTGACTGTATACTGCCCATAATGGTGTCTGCCTTCTGTTTCAGATCTGATGTCAAGTCAGAAAGTCAGTTCACAGTTCTACACCTAGTCATTCCTGTTACAAATACACATAAAAAGAACTTGTGTGTTATTTTAAAATCTGAACCTCTTAAGAGTGGTGGTAAAGGGAGAGGCCCATGAATGTCAGAGGAACCAGTAGGGTGAAAACAGTGAGTAGAAGAAAACATGCACGATAATTTCAGTTTTACTGGCAGTATCATAAACAGTTCCTAGAAACTTTGGGGAATCAGACACAAATGATCTTGGGCAGCCTAGGCCTCAAGAACAACAAAAAGGAGTCAAAATGAGTGAGGAAAATAATGAGTGACATCATCCTCACTAGGATTGAGGAAGCCAGCTGCCAGTTAAAGCACTGATGCACTTCCAGTCCTATCCATGTCCTAAATCACTGATTGGTTACAAAAGCCAGCCTAGAGGAGGGATTGGGATTGCACAGCCATGAAGTGATTTAAGCTGCTATAGAACTGCATCCTCTAAAGCAGACTGCCGGTGAGGCCTTTAAAATATAAAGCTGAGAAGGTACAAGGGTCAAAATATGCTGATCATGTGAAAATATTCCAGTTTTGGTCCTATTCAACCCTTTTAAAATAAGCCACTTCGTAACAGAGAAACCTTTTCCTTGTCTACTAAATTGTAGTCACTTCTTCAGAACCCTGTGTTCAATTCAGGAAGGGTAACGTGGGCTAACAGTGCATTCACCCTGTTGAGCCAAGTTGTGTTCTGATAACCTGCCAATAACCTGAGAGACAGCAATGTGAAAGTGAGGCAGCACATCGAGAACAGTTTCATATCCATCTGTGGCTCAAGATGGATTGCTTCATCCAGCTACAAAGCAAAGCTCATGGGAGGCAGATTTCACCCCTAGCTATGGCCATGTCATATTATCACACTTAGGCTACCGTTACCACTTATCTGATTACTGCACAAATTTTCAAGTCAAATAAATCAATAAATTGGCATTTAAAATCCAATATAGAAAAATAAAAACGTATATGGGGGGAGTTAAATATAATGAGAAAATGAATAAAGCATACCACCAAGCATTTTAAAAATTAGCCTTCAGTTTCATCTCTGATATCCATATATCCACTGCCATGTTTCTTGTGTGATAATATATTTTGCAATACATGCATATTCATCACAGAACAAAAAAGCTCTGAAAAGTCAAGCTGAAATTTAAACAAGTGTTGTTTGGCATCTTTAGTTTGTCTTAGACCAGGTGGCAGCTGTTGGGATGTCATTTTGATTTAACAATTTTTGTTTTGTTAGCAAAGAAAAACATTGTCCAGCCAAATCCTGCTGACAGTGAATAAATATTTCTCCTCCATTAGACCAAATATTTTCATTTGTCATCCTAATAGCTAGGGGTAAAAGATCTGAAAAGAATTTTCTTTCTGTATGGACTCAAATATATTTGAATGGTTCAGTATTTTATGGGAGGTAATTTGTACTCTGCACTGCTGAGGTTAGTCTTGAGTACTGCACCACACTTTGTCATTTTACTTCAAAAACTGGAGAGATTTCTAAGGCAATCAGACAAAAGGTAGAACACATGACCTCTGCAAACAGACTGAGCAAAGTGGAGAATCAAATACTGACAAATCTTCTTGTTTGTAAAAGACTGTAATGATGATGTAAAGATGACACATACTGGCATTGGAACTAGGAATAACTGACCACACATGAGGCTGAGCAAATTTATGGAAAAGGATTCCATCAGAACCTGTTAAGCTGACAGCCATCACCATTGCGTCAAGAAGTCCCTGAGCCACAAATTGCTGATGGGGAAACATCATTGCACAATCTTCCTTTTCTTACACTCTTCCCTCAGCATCTGCTATTAGTCCCTGTCACACACAAGATCCCAGAGTAGCCTGGCCCTTTATGCTGACCAAGTGCTGTTCTCACACTCTGCTTGCTTTTTCAGAGGAGACAGTACGAAACCCTGTTAATTCTAAAGAGTAATTAGCCCTGGGAACCAGTCACTTGCAGAACAATAGCAGCCCTTCACTAAATACTTTAAAGAAAAAGGGCAGTTTACTATACTTGACCTCTTGTTTCTGTTAAAAAAACAATAAAGGAAAGAAAGAAAGAGGGATGAACTACAAAATTACAAAATTCAGTGTGGGCAAACAACTCCACACAGCCCACTATATAACTGGTTTTTTATTACCAAATAAATTGAGACAGTTGCAAATTTTGCACTTCTGATAAATGTAACATTTCCAATATTGTACCAAACAGTCACACACGGACAGGTGTGCTCAGGACAAAGTCTGAAACCTCCATAAAACTGGCTATTCTACCAGATTCCATCCAGTTAGAAAACTAAGTGCAAGGTTCACTGAGGTCCAGCAATCCTCTGTTGGGAGTAAAACTGTCTCATTGCCATGACTGATGACAGAAGCCTTCACATTTGCAAATCTTGCCTGTAGTTGACAGAGGCACATTTAATTCCATTTGAAAGATGCTCTATTATCTGTAACTCTTACATTTGCTTTCATGACACAACTGTTTAATTTCTGTCATGAATCCATACACTTAAAAAAAGGGACAAGTTATCTTCTTGTCACAGATCTCTGCCCTCATTTAACCCTTCACCAAGATCTTTAGCTGCAAAGTGAAGCAATATAAAAGATGCAGTGTTAGATTGCAATCCAATCTAAGAAGCAAATATTGTCTTTGGAGTGCTTTCCAGGTAGGATAGAAGGAGAAGAAATTATTTAACCCTATATAATTACTTGTTTCTATACTTCACAGAACTGCTAATTGGAAATGGGATTGGGAAAACACATTTATTTTTAGCTCTGCTCTTCACAAAGCATTTTGTCTGCTGATATTCTTCATCATAACCCATTATTTAGTATGGGCATCCCAAAACACATTTCAAAAAGTTACAAAGCTCTAAGACGCAAATGTCCTCTTTTCATAAAAATCCCTATCTTGGGTAATGAGCAAAAGCACACAGAACAGGACTCAGGCCTTGACATGCTCAATATATTAAGACAACTCTTTGGAGCTAATGCACACTTTGGTGTGTTCATATACATTATTTTAAATGCAGTGATAAATTATGCCAAGAAATCTGTCAGGTTCTTGAAGAAACCTACACCATGTATGCACAGTCATTTCAAGTGACATAATTATGAGGAAATCTGGATTATAATAGAGTGTATGCAAATGTAGATGGAACCTGGTTATCAAATCAAGAGAAGTCATGTTTTGTGTGCTGTACACTGTTAGCCTTATTTTTCTGCAGGGAGAATATTACGTAGATCAAAATAAATGACCTGGTGGCTGTTTTATACAGATGTGACGAGAGGCAGAGAAAGCGAGTCCAGGTGTTCTTATGTGCAGCTTCTAAGACTGCATTAAGTAAAACCATGAAAATCAGTAAAATTGCTTGTAGAAAATCTGTTTGTTCAAAGTAGGGTCAGGACTTCCCCCAAAAAGTCATCATTTGATCATACCCATGTCTAATGTCAAGGCTGTAATTTCATCCTACACCATCTTTGCCAATGATGCAAATGTGGGCAATCCTGAGTCTCACACAAGCAACACCATACGTGCTGATATAGCTGTTTGGAGGTAACTACTGTTACTGCATCACTGCAGTAAGAATGGTGAAAAGTAAAAAAGCCTAAAAAGGGTGGATTTTTGACCCAAGTGGACTCATGATCTGGTTTACAACATGGCCACGAACCCCTGTGTTGACACAACTGATGGATGAAAATTAACAACTCATGATGGATGGGTTTTTTTAGGTCAGTTTCATAATCAAGACCAGCACATAATAAAACTAGGTCCCATGTGAGCCAAAGTAAATTCTCCAGTACTTAATACAGCAAAGGAAAAAAGAGATAGCAACTTTTATAAATGTGAGATCTGACACTGATTTCAGTACCAATGCCACCCAGGGTACTACTGATTCATCCGAAACTGTGAGTACAGTGATAATTCATATCCTAATTCTGATCATTTTTCCAGGTTGGTATCACAGCCATACAAATTGTAAACTATGATTTGGATCCCACAGAAAAAGTTCAGGAGTATCCTTTTTGGGATACAAACACGAGATCATGAGATGATGGTGAATGACTTCATGGAAAAATATTAATGGAACATACACATAGGCTGTCAGAACAATTAGCTAGAAACAAAACTATCTGGGCACTTTGTGAACTCAAGGATCTCAAGTCAAGGATGAGGAAGACTTCTTTTTTGAAGCACAGACAGTGCTTCAAACACAATTTATCTATCCAAAGCAGCTGTTCTAAACTTGGTAAAAAAAACTGCTTACCACAGAGAAAATAAAAGCGTTTCATCATTTCCAGCTAATCTTCACAGGTTACAGAAGAATATATTCTACCACTAAGAGAAGGCTTAGCTTCTGAATACACTATGAGAAGCATCTGATTTTTTCTTCTACAACTTCCTCAAGACATCAACCACTCAGCTTCTGGTCACGCAAAATTAAGGGCACAGAACACAGTGTTACTGGTCAATGAAAAATGGCAAAACATTCTCTTCCCAAAACCTGTGTGTGAGGGAGAAGACAGGCATTATACAGTGAAATAACACTCCTAAGTCACATACTCCCTTCTCTATCAATTGATATTTCCCTCTTTACCATCTGTGAAAAAGTCCACATATTTCACAGTGTTCATGCAAAATCACTAATAAAGGACAGGGAGGTTGAAAGACAGCACTTGTTTTCTGACATATTGTCAAGAGTTCCACCCTAATCTGCCTTCCCACTTCCCATGAGTGCATCCTAGGAAAGATATTGCTCTGCACCACCTGCATCTAAAACACCCTTTATTCTACAAAATCTGCAAAACCCAATAAATACTCGAAGTAACGGATGCAGTGTTTGTCCTGGAAGCGTATCCGGGTCCAAGTAGAGTATTCCACACAAAGAAGTAGAGCTCTTGCCATTAGGGACATGGGACCTTTACTCATTTTGTGTCAGAGAGCAAAAGGAAGAGAGGGCAATGAAACCATTAACCAGCTCCTCTGTGAGGTGAGCATCAGTTTCCTGCTCCTTGTAGCACCACCAGAGAAAAAAACAACCCACATAATCTCATACCAAACATCCAGACTTCATCACCAGTTAACTAAGTTACAAGAAACAAAATACACAACTGTAGTTCTATCATTGATTCTTAATCCCACAGGTTATAAAGTTATGATCTAAGGAAAAGTGAAAGAACGTTAGTAAAAAGCAAGTATGCTGTTTAAAGAAAATACTGCATGTTTTTAAGCTCTAAGATAATTTCCTTTAAGAAAATTACTTTAGGACATAAACAAAAATGTACAATCAATTATATCAAACCAAACAATTATATTAAGGTTCAATTTACAAAAGGTTAACAAATAATTAATAGCTGGTTTAATAAATAGGTATTTACTTCTCATCTACTGTCAATCCAACAGATAGTTTCTAGCTGTCTATAGTACTTTCTACCAGTGTGCTTATAACCTTCCCTAACATTTACTCGCAACACATTTCTCTAACATAAATTACAACTTACAGAAATCATTTATTAACCCTTCATAAAATTCTAACTAAACCTTAATATGAAGCATGACTAACGTATTTCAGTCCCATACCCCAGGACACATCAAATACTAGCTCTTTCAAGTTTTTATTTAAAATTCTACATTTTAGTTGGGTGCCACATCACTAGTCGCAGAATCACAAATGCCTATGGTGGCTTAGCCAACACACTGCAGACACAACAATTGAAACAAAAGTGGTGGGGGAAGATCACAGGTTACAGTTCAGGTTCTTCCAAAAGATATATCCTGGCTTTTTTTGTTGGAACACTGATACCATGACAACAGAATCAGAGAGCAAAAAAATTGAGTCTTTAGTAAATCAAGACATTGTTTTTCCTTCTTTTAGAAACAAAAAACCACAGTATGTTATAATATAAATAAATAAAAAAAACCCAGAAAACACAAAGGTAAATTCCAACCCTCATCACTAGGATCTTAAAAAGGGAACAGCCATCTATTTCTTGGATGCAGCCTAAACTTCTCTTACCTGCATATTTTCAATACACTTAGATGTCCTATGTAGTGTCTCAGACCTAAGGAATGAGATGTATTATATTTAGGTCTCCTTTTTTTCCATCCACTATTTTCAGCTTCAAATCCCCACCTCAGCTTTTTGCCATCAAATTGCCTGCTGTTGGTTCAATAAAGTTCAGCTCAGACTTATACTTTTCCTTCACTTTCAGAGCCTCTCTCTTCATTCTCACAGTTCTCCACAAGGTCTTCATGCTCCTGTGTTTTTTCTTCCTCCTCCTCCCCATCATCTCCAAAGGTCTCTTCCTGCATTGTAGTAAAAGTGAAAGACCTGGCAGCAACTTGTGCAGCCAGACCAGATGTGAAGTTTAAATCTGTTGCTCTGTGGAGCTGGGCCAGCCTATCCTTGATTGTTGAATGTAATGCATCCTTAGAGGGAGGCTGTGAAGCCTCTACTCCCTCCATAATGCTCAGCTTGAGTTGTTCAGCTTCCCCTTCACACTGATAATACATTCTCTCTTCAGCCCCTGTAGAAACATCTTCATTTGCAGTACTGTTTTTGTTTTCCTCCACCTCAGGATCTTCATACAAATATTCTGTCCTGCTTTTATCAGCAGCATTCACTTGTGGGTTAGAGTCTCTTTCTTCAGATTTATCACAACTTTGGTTGCAGTCCTGCTTTTCTGTATCTGAATTCATATGTGATTCCAAATTATTTAGTAGCTTCAGTGGTTCTACAGGAGACAAGGGTTTCACTGCAGCTTAAAAAGGGGGAAAAAAGTTAAATGATAACTAAAAGCAAGCTGTATATATAAATAATTTTTTTGTGTCTGAAAAGATTCAAGATTATAAGGGTTAAAATGACTTAAAAAATCCCAAAACAACAGAAACAGAACCCACAACAAAACTTAAAATAAAAGTGTTTTCTAATCACAAAGCTGAAGTGAAATGAGATAGCTACTTGTAACTATTTCTTAAAATCTGTGATGTGAAGAGACAGCATGAAATTGATGGTGTTTAAAGCCGGCATTGAACACAGATGATGTATTCAATGTTAAAGCAAAACCCAAGTAAAACTACTGTAATGCATACAGATTTGAACTGTCTTCTTGTAACCAACAGTTTACCTAATCCGCTAAAGACAGCTGGTACATGTCCTTTTAGGCAATATCTGATCTCATACACCACAACATACAAATACAGCACGTATTCATACAGTCAGGTCAGGTGTCCTCACAAATAAAGTGTGGTTTAATTTAGCCTCTCTTGAAGTTAGTAGCAGCAGTAAGTCCCATTGCCAGCAACAGGACGCTGGCCAGGAAGACTCTCCTCCCAGTGTTAAGGGTTAGCATAACTCGGTACAATCACTTCTTGAAGAACAGACGTCTTTCATTAAGAAAACGATATAATGTCCATTTCCAAGTAACAGACTCCCTAAACTGCAGTAGTTCCATTACAGCAGCAGCACGAACATAAATGAGAGCGGCAACAGCAGATTCCCAAGTTGCATTTCCCTTTCTAATTCCATTCTGACTTTACCCCTGTAAGCAGAGATGAAAATAACTCTGGGAAATACACAAACTTTTCATGGGAAACAAAATTTATGGTATTAGGATTTTTCAATTGCATCCTATTTCAATAATATTCACTTTAGCTAGCTGAAGGCAGGCACATCATTATGGTTGTCACATGGATAATTACTGTCATTAGCACACTGAAAGACTGTGGCTTTGAATTTGTATTGTACTGTTTGTTTTAAAGCCTTATATACCAAAGGAGCACTGCACCAGACTCATCTCAGTTGTTAACGGGGTAGTTCCTTCTCCATCTTGTGAAAAACATGCTGCTACTTATTTCTACCCATTTGCTTGAAGAGACAGGAATATGCACAGTAATCTTATCATTTGGGAGCAAACTTGTTGCCTACTTCCTCCAAAGAATGCTTTAAAAAGCAAAATTTCTCAAAAAATAAATAGACACTTGAGATTGGTAGCTGGTCAATTTGCAGAGTTAATAAGCAAGGTGAAATTCATCAGTTTTGAGAGTGTGGCTTTCCAAATCTGAAAAATAACTATATAAGAACAATTGTATGGACAAGGTGGGAGAAGGGGAAACAGCTGGATACAACACAACCACTGACAGAATGAACTTTTTTTGCAGGGGAGAGGTTAGGGAAAGGCTAGAAGTGATTTTGCACCAGAAGAAAGCTGTTCTACAATGTTTGACAAATGAAAACGAAGCCACTAACAACTTAGCAGACCTTTTCAAAAGCACTTCCATTTTACAGGCTCAACAGGAGGCCAAAGGACAAAAAAGATAAGCCTACCTACACTCCCATAAACTACCTACTGCCCAGCCTGGAAGAAGTATTACCGTGGTACCGGGACTCGGAAAACTTGCTTTAGTCCAGTGGTCTGCTAAGATGATGTTTTTTCTTCTGAAATCCAACCTGTCATGTCCCGTTGACTTCATGTTGTGTTCTTTAGACATATCAACTTGTTTGGTACTGACCTCTCTTGTGTGGAAACCCTCACCAGCACCTCCTTAAACAAGCCAAAAACCCTTATGTCCTCGTTAGGACAAATCAGAACGGCTAGCTGGGTGCCTTGACTAACAGATAAAAGCCTTCGAGTATTTCAGGAACTTTTTAAACAATAATCACAAGTTAGGAAAACACAGGATTTCTGGAATTTGATTGTCTTGTAAAAGTAAGATTCAAGAGGACTATGTAAAAGTGATATCATGGCCATCCACTGGCTTGGGCCAATGGAGACAAGAATATGAACCTTTCTGGGTTTAAATCATCAAGATAAAGCAAGCTAGAAATGTGGAAAGCACAGATCATAAAAATGTGTTTTTAAGAAATGACTTATGTGTGGATAAATTAAGCTGTAATATGCCAGGGTCCATTATATCATATTTAACTGACTTGTGTTTCTTTTCAAGAAATAATGAAGAATTTCCTTAAAAAACAGTAGAAGTTGTAATGTCTGGTGTCCATATCAGTCTCCCAGATTAGACACACACAATCTTAGCCAAAAGGAGACAATATTAATTGCTTTCATGAACTGCCCTCATGTTTCACAGGTTTGTACAGGATGGAAGTAATAAACAATTAGTCCCATGCAGCTAGAGAAAATCACACTTTCTTCCCTCCTTGCCATTCTATTTCTAATCCTAAAACAATGTAATATCTATACATGGAAAGGAAAAAGGAAGCAACACGAGCCACAAAGGCTTTCTGGGGAACAGTTACTGCAAACTACAGGAGTCAGCTGACTCCAACTACGGCCACAGATGGCACGAGGATATGCTGGTATGCACAGGTATCAGCTGCTAGCTTAGGTAAGGAAATACCCTAGGTGAGTTCTCCTGACAAGAACTCTTTCTGCAGGAGTCACGAGGTCTGTCAAGACTTGAGCTGGAAGTAGGATCTCTTCCTTCTTCCTCCAACAGTGAGGAAAGGAAGACTTGAAGAGATTTATGTGAAGAGTTGTGTGGTGTTGTATCTAACCACAGAGGGATATACAGAAACCTACCCCTGAGCAGACTGGTGCAATCTGATGTCTGAGAGGTTTTTAACTCAACTAGAAGAGACATCAGCACCGATGGTCAAGCGATCTCTTTCACCGCAGTTGTAGATTAACAGATATAAAGAAGACAGTTGTAAAGAACAGATATTTTTGATGGTTTGATGTCAAAAGAGAGAGTCTCATAAATAGCTATGGTCTGTTACTGTGTGTTCCCACTAAATTACTGAAAGATGCAATCTCTAGTCTATTTTCTGGTAGACACTGGCAGAGGCAGAATCCTTGGATCTGCTGCCAGACTTGAGGGTTCTTTTTCATAACATAGAACATGAAACTTTTTAGAAGGCTTTTCCTAACCTCTCTTTAAGAGGAGGGAATGAAAATGAGAAAAAGGAAAAGACAAACTATTGCCAGTTTTAAATATAATAAATCAAATAGCTCAAGCAGTGAAAGGAATCAAGTTATATCCACTCTTATTGCTGTAACAGACAAACCGTCTTGTTGAGGCAAGTGAAATTTTCATACTCCTGCCTTCAAGTGCAAGTGGGTGGAGCTACCGAGCAGTCCTCAGAGTTAGTAAAGGCTAGTTTGGAAGAACTCTTCTTTTTAGAGGGTTTGTGGGTTGGGTTCTTTTTTGTGAACATATTCTGTATACTCACTCTCTCATGGAAACTCTTTTATGAGCCTTTAGTATTTCAAAGTCTAGGTCTTCGCTTTATATACTTTTGCAAGTCTGGGATAATTTCTGCTGGTTTCTTTAAATTCTGGAAGGTAATTTATTTATGCACCCTGATTCAAATTCATATTTACTGGAAAGCCATGAAAGAAAGTCAGTTCAGTCTGCATGGTTTATGGCCTGACAGTTGCCTTTATGCTGTCTTAATATTTTTGTGTGTTTAGTATTTTAGCTCAATTTTTCACTTAAAGCCAAATTCCCATTTCTCTGAGTTCTTTTCAATACATAGTAAAATGATTGCTAAAATATAAAGAGATGGAATAGCAAACTAAGGCCACACAGCTGTATCAATGACACTACTATAGCTGAGCACTGCCTGAATTCTAACATAGTCAGAAATTCATGGCAAACAGACACCTATATTTTCTAAGAAAGGAATTAATTTATGAAAGAAATGCTTACCATGTTCGCTGAATAGTAGCTGTTTCCACTTCTGTCTTTCTATTTCTGAAGCTTTAAATCCCAGTACAGATTTCAATTCTTGTAACACTCTCTTAGATTCCTGTCTCTCTCGTTCTTGTCTCTCTCTTTCTTCCTGGGAAAAGCAGTAAAAATCTTCCCTTTTGTATTCGTTATCTGTATCTGAATAATCAACATAGGCTTCCAATTCCTAAAGAAAGAAAGAAAGAAACTCTTGATCTTCACTGTCAGTGTGGATTAAACCCTACAATCTGATTCATGATCAAGTGATATCAACAGAAGCCAACCACAGTAATAGGATGGAGCCCTCTTTGAGCAGAGCCAGTGGAACTGACACTGCTCTCAGTTATATCTGTATGATTTGGAGCAAGTCCACTCACTAAAAGGTAACGAGATTACCTTCATACACAAGTAGGATTAAGTCATTTACATTGAAAATGGGAGTTCATTTTTCCATAATTACAGGTGGAAATAAGCAATGCTGATTCGGGTTTCTTTCTTTTAAAATTTGCACCGTAACCAATTCTTGGTAGTCAGGCATCTTGTTAATTGAACTTATGTAAATTGTTATTAAGGGGGTATAGAGAAAAGCACATTTCTCCTCCAATTTCAAATATATAGGATTACAAGCATAAGAAAACCAAAGCACTATTTATGTTACAACAAATACCCAATAAAGTAATTTGTCCCAGCTTTTTGATATGGAAAAAATATCTAGAGAGAATATGTGTGGAGGAGAAGGTAAGGGAGGGACAGAGCAGAGCATGGGTGTTCAGTGTGCTTTCAGAATGCATCTGTCACTCAGTTCTGGGATGGAGGAGGCCTGCCTCTCTTCAAGACAGCCCAACCATCACCCAGGAGTTCCTCAAACAACACAAAATTGTTCAGTGACACAGCAAAAAGGTATCCAAAAATGCAGAGACTAAGCTAACTGAAGGCAGGATGGTTTGTGCTGGAGCTTGTCACCTTTGCAGCTGTTTAGTACCTCTTTAGTATACCGCCTTTTAGCAATTCTCCCTTTCTTCTTTATTACTCTGACTTGTGTTGCTGCTCTACTTTAGTCACTCATTTCTAATGATATATATGAAAAATGAATACTAGTGCTCTTTTTTCCAGGATGGAATACCTCCATGGGAATACCTCCCCATGGAACAGTAAAAGGAATATGCACTATTTTTTTTCTATGAGTTCAATTTTGAAATGGCACTAGCCACCTACTTGGTCTGTCTCGGCAAGACAACAAGGTCACTGCACAGGCAACTGAAAAAACCAATGGATACAGCAAACAATCCCCAATTATTATTTTAGATGATCCTTCTTTTTTTTTTTTTTTTTTACCTGCTCTTCAGGGATTGGATCTTTGTTTTCTATGTATATGGCAGGCTGTGTTAAAGGTATTGTAGTATGCTGTAGGTTGTCACAGGAAACTTCAATTTTGCCTTTAGGGGAAAGAAGAAAAGGGATTAAAAAAAAGTATTTGAGTGTTGAATGATGTTTTGACTTGCTCAAGCAGGGTCCAGGAATTTCCATAGGCAGGATTTGCACACATGAAAAAAATGGTGAGAAGGCTGGTTACTGAAACACTGTGTTAGAGAGCACTTAAATAACTTGGCTGTTTCCATATAAGCTGGGTCCAGTGGAACTCATGTTGAAACACGTCAACTAACAAATCTCAAAAATTTTATAGACTTTGAAAACCTGCAGATGGCAAGCAAAATTGGTAAAACCAGAGAAGAGACTTGGTTCCCAAGTTTAAGAAAGAGAAGTAAAATAGTAACATTATATGTAGAACAGCTTCAAATAATTGGAAAATACTGGAAGAAATAATTAAGCAAAATTTACAGGAAGCTATCTGCAAGGTAGCAAGGAGACAAGTAACAACCAGTGTGAATTTGTTGAAAATAGATGTTAATTTTTCAATGCAGTAACAGGTCTTATGAATAGAAAGAAGCCAAAGATGTTCTGCATTTTGTTTTCAGTAGAACTTTTGACATGGTGTCATGACATTCTCATAAGCAAAATGCAGAGGCCAGGAAAAGTTGCTATTAGATGCACAGAACAGTCTCTTGGTTCATCACAGCATGGCTACCATATTCAGGTCAGAACACACTGAGTGAGGATTTGTCTCAAGTCCAATACTCTTTTATTATTTCCAATGAGAGAAAGAAAAGTGTTGCATGTCACTAAATCTGCTAATATGTGGATAATCTGCAAGAATACTGAAGGACACAATTAGAATAAAAATAATACTGGAAAATCAGAGATGCAACCCAGGTGGAACTGGATTTCAGATTTCAGCAGTTTGGTCACAGTGGCTGCAAATTTTTGTGCTTTGGAATAGCCAAGTGCACAAATACATCACAACTGACTGGGGAGCACCACTGAGAAAGAGGTGAGGAGCCTCACAGTCAACTCTACCCTGCTGCAAACAAAAAGCCAAACTGCATACTCGTATATATAAGCAACAGCACTGACTCTTAGGCACATGAAATAACATTTCCACTCTGGCACTGATCAGGCTGTGGATGGAACATAGTGCCCAGTCCGGGGCTCCTTCATTCAATAATACAGTGGGCCAACTAGAGGGAGCAGGGAGGGAAACACTGGAAATGATCAGAGGACTAAATAAAGTATAGTTGTCAGGGAAGAGCTGAAGCATAGGGAGTAATGCAGAGAACACAGAAAGAAACACTCCATCGTCTTCAAGAATGTAAGAGCTGTAAAGAGGAAATGGATGTCCACTGTGGGTGGATCAGGAGTACTGCTGTTAAATTGCAGCAAGAGATACTTCTATTCAGTAATAATGTTCTACTGCTAATGGAGTTAAGTGCTGGAATAGATGCCTGGAAACACTGTAAAATGTCTTTGAAGAGAGGTTTTTAGGAACAGGTAAACAACATTTACTTACAAATACTAATTTACCCTTGAGAAGGGAAATGGGTTAAATGACCTTGCCAAGCCCCATCTAGCCCTATTTTCAATTTCTAATATATACACTGAACACTTAGGGATGGTGAGAGTGCAGCAGAGTATTGTGGCCTTGCTCTTCAAATTATCTAAAAACGTTGTGTACATTTGCAAAGGTAGAGACATTTTAAAAGGAAAAAGGATGGAATTTAAATAGTTTGAGGGCTATTGTGTCAAAGATCATTAATACAATGCTGTAACTAGCCATAAAAGGGTATTCCATTCTGTAAAATTAGCCATAGATTATTATATGCTTAAATTGTCAAGGCTTTAAGTGGTAAATTCATTTTATCAGTGATGAAAAAACCTGAAAGAATAAAGAGAAGAAGTTGAAAGTCTAGAATCCACTCGAGGAGATGAGCGAAGATGTACATGTAGATGATGATAGATAGGTCTATCATTGCCCAAGGAATTTAAGTAGAGGCAAATTCCGTTCAATGCGCTAAAGCCCCACTTGCTCTGAGGCTCTGTTCTGTACCCGACAGGATCAGTGAGTAATGGCACTGATTCTAGAAATACACCAAGTCCTGTAAAGAAAGAAGCCAAACTGCACTCCCTGAAGGAACCATATGCTAAGATATATGCAAGTGTCACCACCAACGAAAGGCTGACAGGAGGGTGTGAATGCTCAATCCCTTACCCTGAAAGGCTTTGCTTTGGCTATTTAACGTACCTGTAAGAAACCAGCTTTGACACATAATGAATAAGGGCAAGAAGCATGTTGTGCTTGCTGAAGGAGATTCACCTCTTTATACAGATGCTCTACTGGCTGAACTAGTTAGTGGAACAAAACATCTATTGCAGCAGAAGTATTTGACATCCACTTAGACACAATGCTCTAATCCCATGGAGTTCTTGCAACAGCTCTTGTCAAAAGATTCATTTGGTTTTGGATAATAATGCATAAACATAAAAGATGTGCTGAGCTGCTGTATTATTTCAACAGGAAGGTATCTTCTTCCAAAGAGCTTTCAGAAAGTATTGAAAAAAAAAGAGATAATTTAATGAAGGAGTTTACATAATCATGACTGACAGACCAGCTGTTAACATTTGTAGATAGACAGCAAAAGAACAACTTGATTTAATGTACAGCTTGAAAAGCTCAACTCACAGAAGCCGGACTGCTTAGAAATGTATCAGGAAAGTCAAATGTTGTCAGATAAAAATAGTTTTCAATGACCAACATAATTTAAAGTAGCTCCTGTGGAGTATTTCAGTGAACTTGTTGCAAAATAGAGGTTCAATCCCAGAACACTTCCAGGAAAGCCAGCGGGCAGAAGTGAAGAATTATTTTGTATTTTATTTCCCACGCAATTCCTTCCTTCTAGATTACACACTAGGTTATTTTTGTACTGAACTTTAAAAACCAGCAAGTTAGAATAAAAATGCCTGCTGTGAAATTTATACACAAAGTAAAAATAAAACTAAAATAACTAAAAATACTGTGGAGTGCAGTCTAGAGAGTACTCTTAAGGAAAGGGGAAAAAAAGATCAGTGGAACTGCAGGTTGTAGAGTGCATCAACAAAACACAACAGGTCAGAACATGCAAATGTATCAGGCTACATCTAATATCCTCCTAGGCTGTTTTAGACAGCACTGAGGGGGAAGCTCTAAGACTACACCATTGGGCAAAGTACACATGAGTTTGTTTATACCGTGTCTGGACCTGCACGGAGCCTCCAGGAGGCCTCCCAGTGCTCCCAGGTCTGATGTAAGCACGAACAAGGTTGGCCTGCCTGCCTCTAGGCCCACAGCAATATTCATCCATCTACTGGATATTACATCATTAAGAGCATAGAGCACTTCAGATTTGGACTTCTGTAGGTAACTTGCTGATACCCCAAGTTCTCCCAATTTTTCCTAGTGCAGTCTCCATTACCAGCATTTTTCAGATGCTGGGCTGTGCCTTCCTACGACAGTAAAAATGCTCCTGGAAAAAAGAAAGATTAGAAATTACAGGTTCAGTTCCATGTCAGGAGAGCCTAAGTTCACTTCAATCACTTAAGCTGGTTGCGCTTCCCAAGAACAGCATGGGCAGTACAGGTCACTAAGGAGAGGGACGTCAAGCAAAATGCTGGGATATGCTGCTCAGTAAGACTTTAAAGAACATCGAAGACGAGCTCACTCTCTCTGTGAGAGGAGGTAAATGGGTATTATATGCTCAACATGTCCTCCACGATTTAAAATGTTCTGGGAAATGTAATTGTCAAGGAAGTTTGATGACAATGCCATTATCATTTTAATTACTGGCATAATTTTAATGCAGTAAATAAATGAAGACCTCAGGGGTGATTCACTAAAATCCTACTCCTTTCCAGGTGATTCACCAATCAAAGGTAAAAAGCCACAATCAGTCTACACCTGAAAATGTAACCATGTGAGTCCACAGGTCTAACAGACTGAGTTAATACACTTGTATTTTTGGCTGAAACAAAAGCTTCTAGGCCATCACAGTGAAAAACTCTGACATAAGTACTCAGTTTTTCGAAGTGTTGTAAGACCTTCTTCAGCTGAAATTCTGATACACAGGCTGAACACTGTCTTTGATCCATTTGACCATTTCATCTCTGAGGTGTATGCCATTAGTTGCTAAATTAATCTCTCAAATTTACCTTTTCTATTGGGGTTTCTTCCACTCATTTTTTCCACCTGAGAAATGGCTTCTTCCCAGCAGCTGTTGCTTGCCTGGATATGAGGCTGTATAAACTTTAATTTTTGTTCCAGAACCTGATGGGCTTCTGTTGTCAACTCGGGTGTCTCCTTAGTGCTAACGAGTTTTTCAAGTTCATCCTCAAGAATTATTACCCTAAGTGATGAGGAGATGAACAGCAGTAAGTAATAATAAATATTTGACTTCACCATTCCTTCAAGTATTTAATAACTGTTATTTTCTTCAAGTTTTAAGAATCTAACTCAGTCAATTTCTCAAAGATGTCCCAAAATTTAAAAACTAAAATAATTTTTTTCACATCAAGATACATTGCTCACCTGCATTCATTATAGTAATTCTTATATGTAAGATTAAAGGAGCAGGGCCATCTGATCTGTTTCACCAAGGCAATTACAAATCTTTAAAGATATTTACTAGGTAGTTATTATGAGCTGAATGTTCTTATAAAGCATATGGTATGTTGCAAAATCAATAGAAGATAATTATGTTTTCATATATTTTCCAAGGGAGTGACAAAAGCAAGGCAAAATCTTAGTGCATTGCTTATCTTTCAATTTTCAGCAGATACTTAAAGAATAACCAGGAAAAAAAATCAGATTCCATAAAGAACCAAGGATCTTTGAGCCAATACTGTGCAAAGATAGGGCTATGATTCCAAAGACTATGTTTATCTGCTTTTTTTGCTTTTAATCTGGGATACAAGCCGGCAACCCAAAGAACTTCAAGTCCAAAGCTTTCTGCCTACCAGCATATTCTGTTAATTCACGTGTAAACTTACTCATTGAGCAGTGCCTTGAGATGAAGCTGCAAGCTGCGTACTGCTGTCTGGAGGCTGTTGAGCTCTCTTGACTTCTGCTTTGTTCTGGTTGGCCATTCCAAGCCCGACTGATGCTGAGTTTCAAAGTACCGATAAAACTCGTAGCTCCTCTTGAGCTCCTCCAAGCAGGCAGCGTGTGTGTGAGGTAGGCCTTGAGTCACATCGCACAGGATATGGTGAGGCAGCCGCTCAGGGCAGACCAAGGGCTTGGGGGACGCGTTGGCCGGGGACAGGAGCAGCACCAGCCTCCTGAAGAATTCCGAACTCTGCCCTACCCAGAGCTGAAAGAGGACCTGCAAAACAGGGTAGGGTTAGCTCTGTGCACCTGGGAAGATGGTCAGACTCCAAAGTAAATGTACAGATACACCACGGGAAAACATTCCTTGGCCAGCAACAGGAACTTGGAAAAACTGCAAAAATCTGCTGACTGGTTTTAAAGGGTATCCCAGAGGGTGAGGTTCAGATCTTGTGAACCTTAGGTGACTGTTAATTCTTTGATGAAGGATATTAAATGCAATTATGCTCAGAAGGTTGTCAGAGTCCTAAAACCTCATATTCTCATCAGGCAATTTCATTATTTGCTATAATCTCCACATACTCTACAGCTCATAAAGGGCTGCCAAAATTCCAGTGGCATTTCTCCCTTTATAAGGCCAAGCTATCGTTTCTACAATCTAATAACCACTGCACTGCCCCACACCCAACCTTGAAACATGAGTCTAGTTGCACTGTACTTCAACCAAAAAATACTCTACTACACAGAAAGTTGAGCTGCTAACTTATTTCTTTTTTCAGCCAAAGTGAGAAATTCCACCAATACCACTAAGGTGGGAAACGCTTTTAAAAAATTAATTGATTCACAGTGTTATATATGGTACTAAAGAGGCCAGTTCATCTGGGATCAAGGCAGCCTACAATTTTGATTTCTGGAGAACTTGCACTTCTAACGAAATGAAAAGAACTGTTTTCACAGTTTAGAGCAGGCTGTTTGCTCAATAGACCATGACAGAACAGCAGCACCTTATACGTCTAAAATCAAAAGGAGAGGTTATGACACCTTTCTCTGCAATACTGGCCCTTATTAAAAGGGATCAACTGTAGGTGATTATGAGGTGCAGACTGAAATCTGTTCGCAAGCATTCCAGACCAAGGAAGACAAAATATTTACTCATCATGTCAAAAATACTTGGATGCAAACTGATAAAGTGTCCCAAAAGAAAAAAAAAAAAAAAAAAATCTCAACTTACAAAAGAAGCTCATGAGAAAAAAGAACACATGAATGACATGAAGTTAATTTGGGGCACACATGCGAGACTGATGTGGCTGGGTGCGAAAACACAATGCAAACAAATGGGCAGCAAGCACTCAAGTGTCCCTGAACATGTGCTGCCTTGGGTAAAAAGTCAAAAGCTCATGCTATAATAAGCACAAAAGAAGACCAATCCCTTCCACCAGACATAAGTCACAAGCAGTGAAAAAGCAGCACACATGAATGGTAAACTTCAGAAATTGATAATAATAAAAAACCTACCTGAAAAAAGGCACAATGATGAGAGAAAAGGAAATTCCAGATGTATTTATGGTTGCAAGTAGCTAGCTCTGCCAGTGACTACTGATGATTTTTGCTGACACTTACACAAAATATCCAACTGGCTCTCCTCAGCTTAAATTGGTATTTTTTAATAATGCCAGAAAATTTCACTTTTTAAATTGCTTTACTTCAAGGACAAGGTAGCCGAAGACACATGCTACATTTGTCATATGACCTAGCATGACCTGCATTTTAAAATAAAGACAAGTTCTCTCAAAGTAAAAAAAAAACTGAAGAGGACTGCACATACATCTAGGGCTCACAACACAAATATGTCCCAAGGTTATCAAAGTATTTTATTGCCTACATAGGAATCTGCTTAGGACTGATTTATGTCAATTTAGGTTGGTTCAGCCATACCACACCCAGCCTGCATTGCTGTCTGAGTTAGCATAAATTGAGATTTACTAGTTGTGAGCTTAACTGTCTCCAGAAAATATCCCAATCAGTTTAACTAAAACAGATTTCAGTTAAATTACTGCAAATTGCAGGTAAACAAAGACTTAGCTTACAAGATTGGGCACCTCTGACTGGCTTCTTGTGCTTAAAAAGAAGTGGGTAAATTAGCAGGCTTACATGGTTGCAATTAGAACTTCAGCTAAAGAAATGCAAGAAAAAAAAATCCCCAAAGATTCTATCTATTGTAACTCTTAACTTACACCTAATTAGGCAAAGCCTCAAAGCTTAGTAATAACTATTACTGGTAACATTTAGCGTCAGAACAAAAAAAAGTCAAGGTCTATAAATTAAGTGAAAAAAACCAATGTAACAAAAGCCAACCTCACAGAAACATATAAGTCATATAATAATGGAATTTTCCATTAAAAAAACAATGTTAAAAGGGAACTGCCTTGGCAAAGGACCATTAGAGTGTAGAAGGCTTGCATTCAAATTAGATCTTCCTTCCAATTGACTCTTGCAAATAAAAAATACCTAACAACTCAAAACAAAATAGATTAAAAGGCCATTATATGGATGTCATTCTCTTCAGCTAAATGTTTTTCAAAGATCAAAGAACCACACTGGCTCATGGCAGCAGGGGTCCAAGTTTATGGTTTCTACTCCTCAGTGTAACTAAATGCAGCTATTCCCTTTGGCAATTACAAATAATTTGTGTCTTCTGATGTCTCCCTTTTTGTTCATGTCAAGAGATTAGATAAAAGAAGAAACACAAATCCGGAAATTATTTTATTCAGCTGGGATCAGGTGAAACCAGAGAGAAAAAATGATGTTTAAGGGGATAGATCATAGATTATAGAACACTGACTTTAATTTCCATGATTTGAAGAAAAAAAGCCTAATGTTGTATTAAGCAACTTCTCTTTCACTACATGCAGAAAGAAATCACCTGAATGCCAATAAATAGAAACTAAGTAAGCCTCAGTAAGAGGCTGACTGATTACATCTCCCCCTCAATTCACCGTGTTACTACAGGACTTCATGACAACAGAAAGATTTTCACCAGGAGCCTGCATGGATGCTTATGTCCTTTTAGGAGAGGTTACCTTGAGTGCAGGCAAGCTGAAGCCGTCAGTCAGATTGTGTGCCTCCTCTTCAGAGACCTGCTCTTCACTCAGTCCCAGACCCAGCTCCTTAAAGGGGACTACACAGATGTAGCTGGTCACATTGTCACTCTCTGAGTTCAGAGGGTAGGTTTAGCTGGAGTTAAGGTGGTAAACAAAGCCACTTGTGCATTAAACACACAAAGGAAAAAATACTTAATAAGGTTTCTTTTTCTGGGCAATTTGTATGAAAGTACATACACTCATCCCAAATCCACCTGAATCCTGTTTAATTGAAAGTTTTGCAATCCTTATTTGGAGCACAAGTTTTAAAAGCTCTTAAAAAGTTGAGAGATAAGACACTGACAAAACACCTATATCTAAATACAAACACATACAAAGAAACAAAGCAGATTGATGAAAAATCCCTGCATCCCTTTTAAGTGAGTGAAACAGTTTACTTTTAAATATTAAGTTTCCAAGAGATAGCTCATGTCAATCTTAAATCAGAAATCATGTATTTAACAGAGGAAAGAGAACAATTGTGCAATTTTAAGTTTTAAAGGGAGCCTGTGTTATAGACCAAACTCAGGATGTGAATTCCCTGAGAGTTCTCTGTCTGTGGATGGATCTCTCAGAGATCTGTACAGTAAAAGGTCTTTGACATTTCAGACAGCACTGTGAAGAACAGAAGCTAAATTCTCACAGGACTGAACTTGTAAAAGTGATTTGTTCAAGAGATGTTTACCAGTTGAGGAGAAGAACATTGCATGAAGAAGTAATATTCTGTGTCCCACGAAATAGTAACGCAAAGTGTTCAGGATTTAACAAACACATTTCTCCCTCCTTTACCCTGAAAGTCCAGAAAGAAAGAAGCCTATTAAGTGTTCAGACAAAACCCTGCAATGTAAATTAATTAGGATCAGAATATTACTGTTGCCACCAGCAGCTGCCTCACATAAATGATGTCTACTCTAAATTAACCTGACTGCATGCCCAGCAGATGGAGCACATAGGATGAGGATGGTAACTCCATCAGAAATTGAAAAGCCGGGTCAAAACCCTCCAGGACCACTTATCTCAGAGACTAATTGTATTGCTTGTTAGCCTTTTCCCGCAACAAGACATTTCTCTCAGCATGAACATCACAAAAAGCAATTTGGACATGTGAATTTCTAAGTCACACTAAAAAGTACTTCCAGGCAACATCTCAAATGAGAGGTTTGACCGAAGAGCCACTTACTGATACTGTGTCTCAGCCATGGATTCCCAGTGGCCTCCTCCACCTCCTGCCCTGCCTTCCCACTCCCATTTCTATCTGATAGATGAAAGCAGAGAACTGATCTCATGCCCCCATTAGCTTCTTAAGGACCAAACATTTAGAAAGTTTAAACATATACACACAATAATATACAGCAATACACATCCTTCATGCACTTTCATCTAGTAGCAAGTATTTTTAGCTCTAATGTCTTCTATTAAATCCAAAATACAGTAACCATCTTAGATTAGTTAAATTTTTCTCTGTGCAAATACTTCATTGATCTGTTTAACTTACACTCCTTATTAGCTTGAAAGAAGAGAAGGCAAAGCTACTTAATAATGAACTGTCGAATCCGGAATAAAATACATGTACAGTAAATATCTAACCTCTGTCAGGCTAGACACTCTTATTTACCTATAGAAAAGCATGAATGCTAATCTATCCCTGCATGTAACAATTTAACATTCATGCTTTAGTTTTCAAAAGCACATTCCCATCTAAAGACCTAACAGGAGGGCCTCAGAGGATCCCTGGGAAATCCAAGCTGCTCTTCTACAAAATTCTCACCAGGGGTGAGCTAAGCATATGATAAACTGGCTGATCAAGGAAGAAATATTGCACTGAAAATGCCCAAGTATCACTACTCAGACCTTTCAGCATGGGATTTCTGATTCAGCCTTTTATGATCCCAAGAGGGTACTACTTTTTGTTTAGCTTACTGTTTTCTTGTGTGAACTTTCTCTCTCCCAAGTTAAAAGGTATGTGTTTTTCTAACAATTCATCATGCAGTAACTAAACCTTTACAGAGGAGAAGGAACAAGTTTTTACTAGATTTACTACAGGAAATTTGCAAATTTTCCTGTGCTCAATGCATCTGAAAGACATAGAATGCCTTTTATAAGCATTCCACCCTAATGGGGTAAGATATCACTCAGTTTAAAATACTGCTATCTAATATCTGGTTTTACCACTAATAAAAAATAACACTGGGTATGCCCTGACAGCAAAGAACAACACCTTACGCTTAAAACAAAATTGAAGCCTTTTCAGTTCATGTGGTCCAATACCCAGGTCCTACCTATCAAATAGCTCAATGGAAATGGAGTATCAAACCATTCTGCATCAGCTGAGGATGAGATTATTAACATCATCCAGTAACATAAACTACAAAATTTCCTGCATCCAGCTTGTATATAATTAAATCAGATTCCCATGATGCAGAATCCACAAGGCTCTTAAGAATAAAAATATTAAGCAGCTAGGATGCCAAGTGAAGCACTGCCTGAGTTATTACACAATTCAGTGGAGTGTAGTGCAGAGAACTGTTGAATTGGTCTGCACAACATCCTGTAAACACTTAACCCAAAATGCCTCATTTCTAGTTTAGGCTTTCAGCCATTGCATCCTGCTATACCCTGAAATTCTGAATTAAAAGAGAAAGACTCTTTTCTATGGCATTTTGTTCTATGATTTTGAGCAATGCACTCTTCCCAAATGAACAAATCAGAGTAAGAACAGCATAAGAGAATGCTGCATTGTTTCTGCTGGTACCCAACTGTCCCTTTACACAAAATGTAAGCAATATGACTTTCCATCTCATTAAATTACTGGTCCACCAAGTTTGGCACAAATGCCTGGTATAAGGCTAAATTATAACTGCATATTTTTTCTATTCTACATGGGACCAAATTTTAATTAGGGCAAAATGATTTAATTGTACTCACTGAAGGCAGCTATCTAGCTAAAAGGAGGCACATCACAAGCAAGTGATCACAAGCAAGTACTGCTGAACTTCTAGTTTTATTTTAAGTGAGAATGATAACACAACGAGTTTATGCAATTTGTATCACCACAAATATAACTGTGAACTGAAATTTTAATTCTCTGTAACGGGTTCATCAGACAGATCTCCTTCTAACACATTCGAGATATACATTAATATAAAAGCCTAATTTGCTGCAGATATTCTGGTAGGAGAAAACCAACTTACCTTTGAACACAGAGATGTCGAGTGAAAGGCCATATTGTTCAGAGAAGAGGATATTTTGGTGCAAGGAAAAAAGATGGCTAAGAGGAATTATAAAACAAAATCACTCTGAAACACATCATCAGCACTTACATCAAAAGCACGGGTATCAATAACTGGGACAACATTTTCAGTGCACTGAATCTTACCTCACTGCACAGAACACAAAAAGGCAACATTTTAAGTGTTTTCCAAACCAAGCACAAGCCCCAATTTACTATGCTACTTTTTCTTTACCTTGTTTAGATATGTAATTACATATTTTATGTTTCTAGACATACTGACTCTAAACATTGGTGCAACTGCAGGTAGGCAACATGGAATATCTGAACTCCTGGGTTTTTACAGAAAGGATATTTTTTCAGCATGTACAAAGTAGCCAGTCTTGAAGCTCGGAAGTTGGCTCTGACGGATCGGTAAACGGCTTTCCGGAGGCCAATCAGGTGCTGACTAGGATGCTGTCCAGCTTTATTAAATGGGCAAGCAGCACTGACCCTGTCAAGCAAACTTGAAAAGTAAAATGTGATACAACTGTACAGATGTCCTAAAGTATTTTTAAAAGACAGTACATCAGTTTTCTTATTTCATTGTTTAGAAAACTTTTTCAAATCACTCAGTAACTATGAGATTTAAAAGAAAATTCCATTATATCAAGGATATATTTAATAAAAATTTCAGATAGCAGCTTGATTCTATTCTCATCCAAGCCATGGCAAAACTCCTGAGCACATTTATTTTGTCTGAAATTTTCCAAAATGGTACGGTATGGGTAGATATGCCGTTACATTATCTCTGATACAAAACTATTACAAGCCCACTGTCAGCTTTGGAAGTTTCAATAAACAGGTATTTAACATATACCTCTTTATATCTAAATTTATTCTTTCAGTAATTTTTGCAAAAAAAATGTGCCAATACATAGTTTTTCATGCAAAATATTATATTTTTTTACCCTTCCTAATGCAGAAACTTTTCTAGGTCAGAAGAAATATTACTTGAGTGGTGACATAGATTTTATCATCATGCAATGTGTGACAGCTGTGTTTGTGAGAGTCCTGACAGGTAAACACATGAAATGTATACACTACACAAGCATATTTGAAAATATAATTGGTGTCTGGCTATTCAGGTGAATATACCGTTTAAAAGAAACTATTCCATTTGCCTATCAGAATACACTTCAGAATGGCTTTAGCACTGTAAGAAATTGCCTCATTTGGGCATAAAATGAATTGTGAACTGGGTGAGCAGTAAACATGTCTGTGTAACTTCAAGCTCCAGTTACAACTATTCATAAACAATCTGATGCCAAACCTGTGACTGAGACTCAGGAAACAGCCTAGGTGCACTCTACTTTCTGGGACTGGTTGAACTAGAATCAACCCAGTAATGAACATAGTCTGGCCAACAGGGGGATCAGTTGTGATTAACTGTTTGGGGACGGGAAGCCTGGTTCTGCTCTCACTTTTCCCAGGACACAGTGGAGAAGTGTTTTCATGTCCACAGTCACTTAAAAGGGAAAAGCATACAGGGTACCTGGTAAGACTGAGGTGGGTGCTGCATTGGTAACTTTTTCTGTAGTTCATCTGACTAAAAAGCTGACCAAGTCAGCAGACCTGACACTGCTGGGAAAATGTCAGTCCTACTCTATGTGCTTAGCTGGACTGTGCTGCACATTGACCGAGAAGGGAAATAGCTTATGACCTGCACTGTCAAATATGAAAAGCAAAGCAGCCCACCCAGTGAGCAAGGCTGGAACCATCTATCAGTATGTTTAACATGATTAACACAAGCAGATTAATGTCAAATACTGCTGTATATTGAATATGCTAGCTGAAATACAATATAAAATATCTGCATATAATTTTAAATTATGTGCTATTAAAATGGTTTATGTAAAATCTCATAAACTACTTTAAAATCTGAAAAAAAATAAAACCAAACGGTGTTCATTTCCATTTCAAAATATAAATTTAAAATGCTAGCCTTGCCATACCTTTCACTAGGAAACACACAATGTAATGCAGTACATGCCAATCTCTAACGTTTCCCTAGCTTTTGAAGGTAACAACTGGAAGGGTTTATATATAAACCCTCACATCAGTTTATGGACTCAAGCCCTGTGTGAATTGTCAGGAGCAGGCTCAAAGAAAAGGAGCAAAATTCTTCTACTGTAAAAAAGAGACACAGGTCTATGTTCTGCTACAGTGATGCAAACATTTCCAACTTCTATACAGAACAAATATAGCATAACTCATGCACAGCATGTACTGCCAGTATTCAGCAAAACAATCTGCCTTCCTTCTGGAAAGGCTTGTTTCAGTGCTTTTTAGAAAATAATTCTTCCTTATTCCACTAATTCCAATTAGTATAACCTGTTATATAAGTCTGTGTGTCAGACATGTCATATCCCTAACTTCCTAATGTTCATCTTTACAGAATCATAGAATGGTTTGGGTTGGAAGGGACCATGAAGATCTGCTAATTCCAACCCCCCTCCCATGGGCAGGGACACCTTCCACTAAATCAGGCTCCTCAAAGCCCCATCCAGCCTAGCCCTGAACATGTCCAGGGATGGGTTACCCACCACTTCTCTGGACAATCTGTTCCTGCGTCCCATCACCCTCACAGTAAAGAATTTCTTCTTAATATCTAATCTAAACTTTCCCTATTTCAATTAAGCCATTCTCCCTTGTCCTGTCACTGCCTTTCTAAAAAGTCTTTCTCTTATCTTCTATGTATTTTAATCGGACTTACAAAATGTTACAGCTTGGCGTATTAGCCACAAGTAGCAAGTAGGAAAAAAAGGTTAAGAATTGATTTCCTCTTTCCTACTGCTCCAAACTCACTTTACTGTATAGAACAGCGGCATATTTCTCCATTAATTTTACAAGCCAAATCTTAAATTGGCTCTCAACTTTTAGCAAACTTATATAGACACATGAATAAAAACCTATTACTGAACTTCAACATGAAAGCAGTTCTATAAAGATGCTAATATACATCCATATGTGTTAAGCTCATAGAGCTTATTCTAGTTTAAAATACAGTAGAAAGGAGCATTTTGGAAAAGAAGTTAATTATTTCCGTGACGGGCAAGGGAATAAACACTTGCTGCTTATTGCTGCAGCCTTTCATTATATATTCCTTCAGTTGTTGTTTTATGATGTGCAAAACAATAGATACACTTTCATAACCCTGCAGAAATTCCAGGCTGCAACCGGTCATCACACTTCATTTTTCTAATTGCAAATGAAGCAATTAGGCAGAAATACTGCCATTCTGCCTGAGCAGAGCACTGCCCTACCTTTGCTACACAACTTCTGTTACCCAAACTACCCAGATGAAGTCCCAGCCATCTCTGCATTGCAGAGTTTGTACCACGTAGACACACCTGAAATGCTAACAGAGTGTTAAACACTTCTAAAGGCCATGCTGGAATCAGAATATCCAGTTGTCCTTGAGAGCAGCTAATATAAGAAAAGCCTGAGAGGATTACAGAATCACAGAATAGTTAAGATTGGAAGGGACCACTGAGGTCATCTAGTCCAAGCTCCCTGTTTAGGTTCTTAGTTCCAGTTCTATGTGGCTGCAGTGAGTTTTACTGGATGGGAGGGGAATGAAGGCATAATTATGTTTGAACATATATTTGACTATAGATCACTACCACACAGTAGTAAACCACTGAACCTATAAACAACTGACCAAAACCTCATCAGTAATAATCTACCACTTACAGAGACAGTCCAATATCAATTAATATGGGGCAAATAGGGTAGAATAAAGCAAAGCCATAGATATTTCAGTGGATATGTAAATTAGCCTATGAGAATAGAAATGGATGGTGTAATGGGGAGAAAACCAGCAGTGGAGCACAAGGAACTTCAGGCCAAAGCTACAGACGTGGACTTGCCCTATCACAGTTTAGCTAAGTACAACTAGTCAAAGTTTGAACTTGGCACTATTTAAATGTCAGCTTCAGCATCTTTCCATTCACAATATGGTTAATGCACAGGCCAAACTATGCTGAGTTAGCAGTACCTTAAAACAGCTGCATATGTAACATTGACCAGGATGCTGTACCTGATTGAAATCTCATTCCTTCAAGGATGTAGAATAACACAAGACAATACTGATTAACTTTTCAGATGCAACCACTTCTATTGCCATGTGACTCTTTCTGAACAAGCACTAAGACTGACAAGATCACTATGGGAGAACAAACTAAACTTCGTTCTGCTAAGGTTCATTGCAGCAAAATTCTAGAAGAAAAAACCAATAACTGGCTTTTTGAATCATACACCAAGAGCTACCTAAAGAATTGCCTGTGCAGCAGCATCTCTTGCATGTGTGGATGCAGAAAAGAGCAGTCTGGAGTTAGAACTTCCTCCAGGCTAAACCAACCCCAAAACTTGTACAGCACTGACTTTTTCATACTGTACAGTTGTTCCAATGAAGATGCTGGCAGACTTCTCCCACCCTATCCATGCACTGAAGTCTTTTGAAAAGTCTGCCAAAGTTTCAAGTAAAGAAGCTATTAGATCAAGCATCAACTTAAAGACCAGTCTGTTTTTTGTTAATCTGTTATCTAAGATATGTAGTAAAGGAACAAGGCAGCAGCAATCTAGACATTGACCACAAGTTCATTTGCTTAAACTTAGGCAAAAATCCAAATGTTTTTCTCATCTGTAATTTGGACAAGCCCAAACAATAATTTCTTTTAAGAATCCGCTTGCAAAGATAAGACTGCTTGTTGCTTAAGTATATGCTTCTTCAGCAAAAATCAGACCAAAACAAAAACCACATAGCTAGGCAGACTGAAGACATGCTTATGCATTCCAAAGGGAGAATGAAACATTTCTTCAATGACGTACACTGTAGGTATCTCAAGATAGAAAATTAATCCAAAATTTTAAGTCTAAAGTTGCAAGCTTGCATGTAAGAACATGTGTCTGAATGCAGAATAGTTGGCCTGGCACAAATAAATGTCTTGGTGCACACAAGGAAATTTTTAACTGTTTTTAGAAAGAAGTCTACTGTATTTTAAGTGTTGGCATTTTCCACCTCCTTTAGCCTTAAGTTGAATTGGCACAGATATGTATTCATCATAGGTTGTTACAAGGGAAAAGCATCCATAGCAATGAGAGTGCACAGAAACAGGCCTTTTGGCTTTGGAATCATTGCATACACTGAACACTTTCTGATGTCCTCTAACATAGCAAATAAGCAAAACTTACCAAATAGCTACAAGAACTAAATAATCAGAAACACTTTCGCATACCTTAACTGGAAGAGAGGCAAATTCAACAGTAAATAATTTAAGAATCTAAATGTTTCAACAACTGTATGCAAGAGAAAAAGACTAATGTTAACTTTACTTGAGGTGGGAAATGACCTTTTGATGGTCTTTGCTGATTACTGTGTTCTCACTGCTTCAGACTGTTATTTGTTAAATAAAAATAGAATGGTTTTCACGTCATCCTGTTTTCTAAAATATGAATGATTACTTGCAGACCAGTTTATTTACATAGATTTGGTAATGTAAGAAAAAAACCCCCCAACCTTAAACAACCAACACTCTAAATAACTCCCCAAAATAGTTAACTAAGTTAGTTCAAAGTCCATTTGTTCATGTATTTCATTGCTAGCAAAGCGGGAAATTTCAAAGGCGTATGAGTTTTGTGAGACTTCATTCACCTTCAGGATGCAGGGCTTTAACACTGAGTTGCTAGAATTCATACATTTAGTATGAATGATAATTATACTATTTTAGGTAAATGAAAACTTCTAAGTACTATATTTTTCACTTATAATTCCACTTGTTATGGGAGACAAGACAATTTTAGAAGACAGCTGGTTTGAATAGATCTGTCTATTAAATAAAGTGAAATACAGACTCACAGGGTAAATCCTCTGGAAATTACTTCAGTCTCTTGAATGAGCCGTAGAGCTTTCCTCACCAGATTAGTAAAAGCTCGGCTATTCGCCACTGTTTCTTCCAGCTGGATACAGTATTTTCGCAGGGACATTTGCAGCTTGGCTGTCCTCCATGTGCCCCACACTCTAAAGACTGCATAGACAAGCAGAACTAGTCCCCACAGCAGCCATGATGATTCCTTCCACCACGAAGGGAGCATAAGCAGTGCACTTACAAAGGCAAGAAACAGCGAGACATCCCTGCAAACAGAGACGGTGTCATCAATCACACATTACTCAGGTCAAACAAGTGGGAAAATCAGAAAGTTTGCACTTACATTTGAGATTACATCTTATTATGGGGCTTTTATGTAGGTCCTGAAGGGAGCTGTAAACACCAAATCTACTCCTAGTGAATACGTACATGATATTACTTGGTTGGTATACTCTAAGGAAACATTTCTTCAGTTTTTTGACAGCAAGAGTAGGAGAATAATGCACCACTTTGAAAGGTCGGTTTCTCTTACATATATGACTTAAAAAAAAATAGAAAAAATAGAAAAAGAAAAAACCTGACTACTCAGCATTATAAGCCAGGGCGTGTAGGAACTGTAATATCTGTACTTCCAGGTTCAAGAGTACAGTAGGGAAGGGCATGTTTCTTTTGGTAGCTAATCTCTCAAGTACTGCCAGCTATATTTTTTCTAGAGTCTGACTCATTTAACTTGGACACCAATGCACCACTAGTTTCTAACACAATTTTATAAAGATGCCTTGAATAATAATTTTAAATAATTTGACGCCTTTAGAAAATTCTTAGAGTTCCTAGTATCTCAGCTCAGATATTTCTCAAGGACACTTAAAAAACTTTACAAAGTTGTCATTTTCATCCAGAAAATTCAACATAAATAACTGCTAGAAAATATACTGTTTTGCATATACTATTACACAGCTTTGTAAAATAATCACAATCTTCAGAGAGATGGACGGGATATCACCTTCAAGGTGCTTTACAACTATACTTTTCCAGAATTTTTTTCAGTGAAAAATATTCATTTCCTTCACCCCTTAAAGCTGTGTATCCTGCATTTAAGTTTGGAAGTATTCACAAGGAATATTTTTCCATTTCTAAAATAAGGCACCATCTCTGGGTTTCTATTTTCTGGACAGTTTTGTGGTCAAATTTCAACTAGCTTTACAAGTGTTAACTATTTAGGGCTACTGTCTACTGATAGGTTTCAGTAAAGGTCCAGGGTTAAAATATTCCAAATATGTAATTACCTCTAAAAGAGACAGACACACAGTCTCTAACTTCCTTGCTACATTAAAAAAATAAAGTGATGCACACAAATAATAAATCACAACAATGAAAGACTGGAAGGGATTTAAGAGCTCACTTTGTCCATTTTCAGTTTTTGGTTGGTTAACCCAGATCATCATGGACAGACCAATGCTAAAAACAGAGACTCCACAACCCATGCAGATAGCTATTCCAAATCATAAGTACCCTTAGAGTTCTAAAGATTCCCCCCAAGTCCCACTTTGGATCACTGGCAGATTAACTGCATTATTTTTCCTCATATCCTTTCCTTTTCTGAGCAGCACAAATGACGACTGATCACCACGGTCCTACTAACGACCCTCTACACATTGCAATGCTATTCCATCCCAACCATACACAGCTCCTTTTCTGGAGTAGTATTGCACACCCAATTATTCATCACTGTGTGTTTATTAATTTGACTTTTCCTTCCCATTAAACTTTTGCCTTTATTGACGTTCCTATTGGTTTCAAGGTATTACTCCAAGCTAATGTTGACTTCTAGTTCTATGAAAACACAAACTTGGTGTCATCTGTAAGGTGAACAACATGCACAAATTTTGTAAGTGTACTTTATAATCGGAACAGTTAAAGAAACTGAATAATGCTAGAACCAGAAAAATCTGGTTTGAAAGTTCTCGTTTGACAGAGAGCACCAATAATGACATAACTTAAACAGTTGGGGTGTGACTCTATAATAATTTTATCTACTTTTTTAGTTGTATGTATGAGAAAATAGCATTGGGCTGTGTAATGTGATATTTATCTAAATGTGATATTTAATCTACTATTCCCACATTTCCGAGCAAGACACTCTGTGAGAACAACCACTGGCCTTGTTATTTTTTAAATACAGGTGGTAGTGCTTCAGATACTGCTGCAGTCAGCTCCTTCAGTATTCTTGAGTGAATTCCATAGGACTCTGCTGACTTCAATGTATCTTATTTAAATATTCTGTAGTTTATTCTTCTGGTATTCTATGTCTGAAAATTAATTGCATATCCCACCTCACCTTCTCCCACCCACAACATATTTTATGAAGAACACACCAAAAAACCCATTTTTCAATTCAGTCTTCACAATCATGTCTCATTTATCAAAATCACCTTTGCATAGCTTTAGAAATTAATGAATTAATCAACTATGTTAGTTCTTCCTTATAGAATGTATTAGTTTGTAAGTATCCATTCATGTTCATGTAGCTATCTCAGACTAAAATACACTCTTTCAATAAAATGCCCAGTGAAAAAAAAACATGCTTATACAAAAGAATGGGAACAAATGGACCAAAGACCCAAGGACCTGAGAAAAAAATTAGTTACTTTAATGCTGCATTTTATATCAAGAACGCACAATATGTTTTTTGCTTGTTTCTCAGTTAATATAATGGCAGATACTCTCTATACAATACCAAATATTAGGAGTTGCTAGGGAGCGTAGCGTTGGAAGCTGTCTCTTTTCCTGTTGCTTACACTGCCCTGCAGACAGGATACTGGGGTCAAGGAACTCAATCAGTTCCACATCCTCCTGCAGCAGAACTTCCTGTTGCAGGATGGTACGGAGCGTGTCAAATCGAAATCCAACATCCTTACCACAAATGGGCAGGAGAAAAAACAGGCATTAGAAAAGAATATGCAAATTCTTAAAATTAGTTAGCAGAACAAGGAAAACACGCACACACTCTACACTTTACTGACAACAATCTGTTCCCAGAATACAGGAATCTCTCAGATGTATCACAAGTAGCTACTTTTTAATTACACTTGTTTAACTTTAAAAGCTCCCACACTACCTAACAGTTCAGACTTGCAGGATGCATCACACTGACATTGTCATCTGACCTAGTTAGTAAATAACTGGAAACAGGCCACCAAGTATGCCAACATATTTGCATAAGAATCAGAGAGGTACTGTATCTATTAGAAGATAATTCATAAAACAGAAAATACTTTAAAAAAAAAGTAATGACATCATTTATATCATTAACAAACAAACAAACAAAAATTAGAGAGAGAGAAAGAGAGAGATTTCAAATTAGTCAACTAAAAGTCACTTGTGGATACGTCGTAACAGTAGGGTGAATGCACTGGACTGAAGACCCAAGACAAGGCAGTGAAGTGCTCTCTTGCAGGATTCTGTACCTTTCCCAAGGGAACTCAATCCAAACATGAAACAGCATGGGACATCAAGACCTCACACTTGCTAAACTCCAGGCAAACTAAGGGAGCTACTTATTTGTGAATTTGATGCCGCAAGCATTTGATACTTTCTTCCCCTACTATAGCTCTTGAAGACAGATATGCAGCTCTTGAAGACAAATATAACCATCAGAGAAGCCTCCTGAAATTTTTATTTGCATACTGCATCAAACCATAATTACTTCAAGTTAAGAATGTCATAACAAAACCCAACAAACACTGAACGTGTGCATTCTTGCATCTAGCTAATTACAGGAGGGAAAGGAGAACATTTCTGAAAACTCTCCAATAGAAGCTTTTAACACAAGTGTGACATTTCACAGTACAAAATCTGCTTCATTCTGTCATTGACATAATGAGATTCTTTATGAAACCATAAGATAGCTGGTTTAGAAATTTAATTCCATGCACAGATGTCACCTCAGATAACTTTCATTCTACTTTTAATGGAAAACATTTGTTTCAGGACTGTGTGCAAGAGGAAACTCTGCCCTCCTCCGACGCATCCTGTGTCATTTCAGTACTCTACTGTAGTATGCAGCAGGACAAACACGTTTTCCATGTTCTTCAGTTATGTCTCCATCTCAAGAAAGTAAGGCTAAAAAGTGCTGTTAATACCTTTGATTCATAGGGGAAAGAGGGAGGAAGAAAAAAGTCAAAGATCACTAATGAGAGATTTTCAGAGGTAATTCTGTCCTCCTGACATAAAGGAGAAGAGAGAGCAACTGGGTTCAGCAGAACTCTGTGAGAAATGGAAAATCCTAACTTTTCATGTTGCTCTTTTCTTTTGTTTGAAGACATCAACCCTACATTATAGTAGAAAAAAAAAAATCAAAATTCTAGATTCTAGAACAGTCTGACTAAAGTGACATTTGCAGGCCTCCCCCCATACTAGGCCATACTAGGAGCCTGAAGCAGATGGGTACAACTTAAAGCAGAACTGAGACAAGTCCAGACTGGAAAGTGCTGCTGTGGAGAAAGAGCAAACAAAGTTTGCTTTGTGTTTCCCAAATGCAGAAGCCCTGTGGACAGCAGTGCAGAAACAGAGAGGCCAGGACAGGCCCAGGGCTAGTACAGCTGCACTGTGGTGGTGCTGTGCCTGAGCTAACAAGCTGAAACAGAGGGTGAAGAAATACTCAGATGAAGCTCTAGAGCCTTCTGTCTTAGGTGGTCTCTACAAGGCACTAGGCCGCAACGTACAGACTTTCTCACTCAGTGTCTCCCCTTCCTTCCACCAAAGGGGTACCTACCCTGCAATTTAACTCATTTCAGCTTTCAAGAATTTCTTTAATTTCTCACATACTTAATTGTATTTTTTTTTCTCTTCCACATTTTGAACGTCTTCAACCTGGCTACTGATACTGTTCCTGTTCTTTTGTGCCCAATTTGGCACAGTAACTCCGAAAACCAGGATTAGTATTATCTAAAGAATAAGTAAAACTCTTAGAGCCAAAACCAACAACACAGACCAAAGACGTTCCTCAGAGGATGAGATACAGAGGAGAGGAAGACCTGTGGATTAGGAAAGGAAATGGAAAAATTTAAAAAGTGGTCACTTACCAGTCGGTGAAGTATGTCATCATTTTTCTTATACTGTGGAAAAGGAAACCAGCTTCTAAAGAACTCAACTAGTTTTGACAGGATGCCTTGCTGGAGAGAACAGAAATTACTCCAATTAAAAAAAGAAAAAACACAAAGTCAAAATTAAATAAATAACAATAGACAATGCCTTTATTTCTGCATTTGATTTTCTTGTTAACTCAGACCCAAGTACCTGTAAGGAAGCTTCACTTACTGTGTCTGGCCTAACTTCAGAGCACGCTAAGAGAACATCTGCTTCCCGTCAGTTTGCTTGTGCACAAGAGAATAAAATAAAGCCTTCAGTAACCCCACCTATTTGGAGCATAATAGCTTGTTATGTTGTTCTGTTAAAAATAACTTCAGCTAGGATTAGATTGATCTCAAGTTGGCAGCTACTGCATTGATATGAAGGATTTTCTCTCTCCTGGAGGAGAGAGAAACGGAACAGGTTAAACGGCTGACAGGCTGAAGAAAAGGGAAAGACCAGGACACGGACAACCTCTCCTCGTCAGTCCACTGCAGCTTGAGGACAAGACTCCGGAGGAGTTGTGAACAGAGACAGGGCAGAGTGATGGTAAAAAGAGGAGCTGCCCCAGAAACTCCCTGTCCAAACCAGTGCCACCACGTACTTTGTCTCCGTGTTGCTTTCCATGCAACCTGAATCCACACTGTTGTCTGAGCTGTAAATATAACTTCAAATGTCACTAGTACAAGGACTCCCTCTGTCATCACACATTCTACTCATGTATCTTCCTAAAACAAGATACATGACAGATTATAATTGCATAGATGCATGATTTTGCTGCAGTCTGCAGGCATTCAACAACAAAAAAAAGCTTTTGACCCACACCGTGTATCTACTTGACTCAGACTGAACTGACAGGAAGTATTTTTCAAAATATTTACTAATATATATTTCATTAATTCTGAGGCCCTATCTCTTTATCTTCAGACTGCTGACATGTAATACAATCACATAAAATGTATGCAAAAAAAAAATTGTGAAGTGCTTACATTTTGTGGCATACTGTTTCAAAACAATAAAACAAAACTCCATACAGATTCTAATAGCTCAATGTATAAAAGAAGACAGCTTCTGTTTCTCCCTCTTTGTTTTATTTTTCCTATTTTTACTCCCCTCTTGTTTGGTTTATTTATCTTGGTTTTCCCCCAACTATAAGGTGGGAAATAGAAGAATAAATCCAAGCAATAGGAGCTTAGGGCTTTGTAGTTAGCCCTGTGACCAGCCTGACACACCTCTGAAAGGCAGTGTGACCAGTCTGGTGCAGCAAGCCTGGGCAGAACAGCTTCAACAACAGAAAGCGGCACCCTAAAGCCCTTATGCTTCAACAATTTTTGAAATAACTTATTTTGGTGCCCATTTAAGTAATCTAACTCAAGCTTTTCTTTACAAATGTCTCATCTTTCTGTGTACAGCTAGATTTTCAAACCTATGCCAAAAGGAAGTGTTTTTAGGTCAGTGGAGAGGTAAACCAATAACAGGGATTTCATAATGATAGCTCTTGCCAATACACTGACATCATTGTGGCTTATTAGGAGGAGCTATCCCAGTAATTCACACTTTAGACTATGGAATAAATCCAAGTGATTGTATTTTGATGTTACTCAAGGGCAATGACAAGTCAGAAGAGTGTCACTATATGCAGCAGTATATCAACTTCTTGCAGAGTAGTACAAAAGAAAACAAAATTTTCTAATTACAATTTGTAGAAAATTGAAATTAAATGAACAAAGGTCTTGCTCTGCATTTGAATTTCTACATTGAAATACTTAATTGAAAGCACGCTACAGAAAGAATTATTCATTTAATTTAAAATTATGCCTCTTGAAGCCTACCATTTTCAATTGCTTAGCCTTTGTAAGCCTTTGGATTTTTATCATGAACATTTAAAGCTACACCAAGGATAGTTTAAAACTGTTACCAGCTTACTAGACTAGACTGTAGAGTTACTGAAAAAAACCCTAGCGTGCTACATAAGCAATCTTTCAGTTTATTCTCCATGTTTTAGTTTAAAAATAAAAATCTGAGCTTGCATAAACACTCAACAGGCATGTCAGTGCTTGAAAATACAAAACAAGACAACCTACTGTCTTGGGCTGTGACCCAGTCGAATACAGCAACACAGTAAATTATTCAGCTCCTTGGAATAGTGTCTCACAGTTTGCATTCCCGCTGGGAGTGTTACTGACAAGTAAAACAACTTTCACCAATATACAAGTCAGGTCATGTTGCCAATGCTTCTGGAGTATTCTTCTTACAACTTTACAACAGCACTCAGTCAAACTCTCTGTAAACTACGTAACAAACATGCATAACTCCTAACATTTAAAAAATATTAGCATGGTACATGCACATTTTAGGTAAATTAATTTGAATCTAAACAAGAATTCTAAGGACTATTTCTCTTCTGTAGAGAAATTCTGTGCACTTCAGAAGATAATGCTACACACGGAATACCTTGCAGCTATCCAGAACTGCATTAAGTGGGTGGCAGCCCTAGACAAAGGCAAAGGACTAATCCCTCTGCCATCCCACATCAGGTCACCTGCACAGCTACTGAAGGCTAGCCCCAACACAATCCTCCAGCTGCCTCCAGCACTAGCTCTGTTCTACTGATGAAATATTACCATATCCAAGGTGGGACAAGGGGTGACAGTATAAGCAATTTAAACATTCAGATATGCACAGCAGTCTAGGAAAATGACGGAGAAAGGAAAGACGTAGAAGTGAGGAGATAAATTCTTTAAAGATCAAGCAGAATTACCCAAAAGGGATTTAATTCCAGAAAGCAAGTCTAGGAGCTCTTGCAAACAATGCTTTTGAGTAACAGGTGATCATGAGACTTTAGCTGTAACTTTCTCCAGACACCGGTACAGCCAGGAACACTGCACATATAATTACTATGCTGAATCACATCTCTATAAACCCTCGGATGGGAGCCTGGCATTTCATCAGCCCCCAGAACACACCCTTGAAACACCTTCACAGCTTTTTAGCTCAATGTTCATTAAGACCATATTCCGATCAAAAACAAAACCCAACAAACCATGACCAAAACTACACATCCTGAGAACTATTTAAGATGTGCTTCAAATTCAGCTGATGCCTCTGCCTCTCCTTAAGCCTGAAACATACGCTCTGCTTGGCAGGACAGCAAGATGCACCAGAAACATTTGTATCAGTGGCTAAGAACCTCTTTTTTCCCCCAGATTTCTTTTTCAGTCCCTGAAAACCCCAAACTAGATCTCTGCAGTGCCAAATTCTTGCTGTATGTCACCAACTTTCAGCTGCATAGATTTTCTACTTGACTGAATACAAGAGAAGGAAACAATCTCAAATCTGAGAGATACTCTGTCTTTCACACTTTTATTTTAATAAAGTGTTTAAGGCATTTGGAAACTTGCTTTTCAGAACAGAAGGAAAGTGATATACACATACTAGGAATCACTCAGCATGGAATACCGTCTACTCTCTGTGATCATACTTACACGAGGCCTCAAGGAACATAACCTTATATTAGGACTGTGGGTAGGTACACATTCAAAAGTCAGAAACCATTCATTTTTCAGACATATTATAATTTCAGTAGACTAGGCCAGTGAAGGCCAAGAGAAGGGAAATGATAATAATCTCATGTAAAACTGGGGAAATGACTGGATAGGAATGCAAATTATTTGCCTGTATGTCATACAAAAGTTGCAACAAAATCTCAGATCCTCCTAAATCCAGTCTACTTTTGTAAATGCATGGCCAGCTGCATCTCTGTCATTTTCTCTCCTATTTAGCCATCCTACTAAAACAGGACACAGAAATCAAATGACAAAAACAGACCTTCTGACATCAGATTACAAAAGAAAAGTGTTCATTTTTCCCAACTGGTACTGGAACTGCAGCAGGAAGAACCTATGACAATTTATCACTAGAAATTACACAAAGGTTTCTTCCTTATTTCTACTATGTAACCTTGTCTAGACAGAGATGAGACGATGTGATCATCACCTAGTATTTGTAAGAAATGGACAGCCCAATTTCATACACCCACTCCCTTCAAGTTGCAAGGCAAACCATGAAGAATTACTTCTACATCTGACAAAACACTGGAGGACTTGCTCCCAGCACAATACAATTAAGTGTAAAATGCTTGAGAGGAAGGGAGGGGAAAAAAACAGGATACTTGAGGCTTTTAAAAGCAGTATATCTTAATACTTTTGAGGTTCTTAATGCCACAGCACTTTTATATTAAACTCAATGGAAATTATGTACATGAACGCAGTATCATACTGATTTTCTGACTTCCACAAAAGTAACTATGGAAAACGAAGTAATGTAGCTAAGTGACAGTCCATGTATTACTTCATAGTGACCAAGAGAGTACCAATCAATGAAAAATGTCATCCTAATTTTCAATTAACAGTGGGCAAATTTTAACATTTACCAAATAAATAAATAAACATCTAATTAAAGTCTTCCTACACTAAGTCAAAATACGTATCTTCAGTGCAAACATAGCACAAAATAGCCATTAGCTTTAAAGAGAAAAATATATTTTCAGGTGGTTTCTTGAGGGTTATGGTGAGTACCAGCTGCCAATTCTGAAAAGCAAGAGTAGTAGACCTAATATTTCCATGAATACTTTTAAAGGTGGCTCAAAATAGAGAAAATTGTGAGCTAAACCCTGATTCAAATTCAGCCTTGCCTTGTGACCGGTGATAGAATCAATCATTGTTACAAATGCAATAGCTATCCACATCAACAGCAACTAGAAGTCAATTTAGTCATTCAAATAATCTTACATTAGAAAAATCAGTCAAGGAAACATGGAGATGCAGCAAGAATTACTCTTCCTCCTTCCCTTGGTTAATCACACAAATCCTCAGCACATGAAACTGGAGTACTGTATGGAACTCCTTCATAATTTTTTTCTATATGATTGCTGAACTCTTTGAAAAGCTGTAAACTCTACAAGAACACCAGTGAACAGAACTAAACTTAGGGATCTTATGCAGTGTGATTAGTTTTCACAGGCTGCCTAATCCGTGTGCTGGGAGTGCAGTGGTACCTACTGGTCTGCTCAATGGATATGCACTCTGCATGTTATCTACATGGTTGTCTTTGTTCAGAAAGTGGCACACGAGAGAAGGGAGACATGGTCCACTTCTGCAGAACTGCAAGCCTCAGAAACTGGGGACCAAGGATGTGAAGCAAAGTATGGAGTGCAGCTGCCCAATAGGTAAACACAAACTATGACCAACCTATCCATGAGGAGAGACTCCAACAGGATGAAGACCAAAGCAAAATGTTTCATGTTTTATTATCCTGTCTTTTCAAATGGACTGATGAGTGTGTGAGGAAGCTTACATAGTCTATACAGAGTGGTTGAAATGAATATGAAAATATGACCCATGAACATTTATCTGAATACTGTTAGATGAATAAGCTTCACACTGTAACTTCCAATGTTCCACTTCAAAGACTGCACACATCAGTCCTTTCAAGTACACTATAGTCTTGCAAACACTTCAAACAACACACCTTCTTCCCCAGATCAAAAAAAACCTGACTGATGTTATCCACATCAGTACATACCCTTCTGAATCTTACCCCACCCAGGATCCTACACAGAGCAGAACAGATGAAAAATCTCACCAGAAAATAATGCTTCTAACTTAAAACAAAAGAGGCCCCAGAATGACACATACAAAACTGCAAAAAAGTTGCTGAAATAAAGCCTAAATAACTGTGACAACTACTTGGCTAATTTCCTGAAGCATCTGAGAACTGAGTAGAGAACATACGTTAAGATGGAATTATTTGAGAAAAGACTCCAGGACTGCTGCATGATTCTCCATCCATCAAAACCTGCAGGGGAACTTCTGGATATCTCAGTGCTACTTATATCATACTGCCTGTGTTTGGGAAAAATAGGATGTTCTCCCCAGTTCACTGCCAGCTAATTGGGAGGGTGGAACATTCTGGATCAGGAAAGCAGCAGAGGTTACAAACGAGGAAAGGGGCTGTGAGCCTCTGATGCAAAGACAGCTGAAGAGGAATCAAGCAGGAATGAACAGGAAAACTCAGCTGCAGTAGAAGGTTAAAAGCCACATCAGGCAAGAATCAAATGACCTACAGTGCACAAATATGGAAACTACTATAGATGGTGGCCAGAGAGGAGAAAGAAATAGTAACACTTCAGAGGCAATGCACCAACCCATGAATGCTTGGTTTGGGTTCCTACCTGAGCTGCTGTCCATTTCAGCCTGCAGTGGCCAAGACAGAGAAGTCTGCATGGCACCTTTTTTTCCTCCTGGCTTAGCATATATTTAGAGCATGTCCACTGAAACTTGAACTCTCCACTGCAGGAGCGAAAGAAGTAGGCAGAAAATTACTGCTCTTTGCATGCTCCATCTAAGTGCTAAGGAGAAGGCAAACTGACTACTAATTTTTCAAGAGATTTGCTGCAAAGAGCTTCCTACATCAGCTATAATAAAAGGGGAATTTCCTCACCCACGCTACAGCTCCTCATCTGAGTTACACTGCCTCTACACTACCAATAACAGTAAAATACCATTTGTTTTTAATAAGGAAAAAAAAAATGTGTAGGCCATAATCAGTATTAAGAGGTTAAATTCTGAAGCATAGTTTTAATATCAAAATTATTAAAAAAATATCCACAAGCCTTTACTTAAAAGGATGGAGAAATAAAAAGTCTGAGATAATCAGCTGATGATTATTGTCAACTGCTACTGTTAGAAAATTACTATAACCTAAACAGAGTTCTACTATCTCACTCAGACTGGTTATTGAATTCCCAGAAATCCTCTTTCTTAATACATTTTGTTACACACAAAGCTATACTTAGCAACTGAATGCCTGGGAAGGGCTGGAAACTATAAATATTCTGTTCTAGAAAATTACAGGTTCTATTCCCAAAATGTCATGCTAAGCTAACATAATAAGTTCCACTAAATAAGATAATTTTCAACACTCAAAAAATTCTTTATCAAAGTCTCTTGCTTCCCTAGCTCACATAAGTGTAAAGAAACACTCCAAACTATACTGATTAACCACTACTTTCCAAACACATTTGTAGACAAGATATGATAACCAGCTGCGGTTTATTGTCTGGGGTTTTTTCCTTTGTTTCTTTTAAATACAGGAAAAGATTGAGCTCTATTCTGATTTTGCCTATTTGTGAAGCAATGCAGTTCTCTTTTGAGAAGATAAATGCTCAGGAACAGGAGAGTGCTCACCTTCTGGGCAGCACACACAGTTCGCTCTCTTTGGCTTTCCGCTGCTGCACATTGCTCTGCCTTCTGCGACACTGATGAACATACTTCAAAATCTGTGTGGCCCAAATCCTGCAGATATTGGTAGAGTGGGGAATTCTGAAAAGAGAGTTATAAAAAGAAAAATGGAAAAAAACATGTTAAAAATCATTCCATGGCTCCCACAAAACACCGCTGGGAATACAGCAACCACACAACCAGCAATGAATGGATTGAGAAATGGAAAAAAAATTAGAAAAAGGTTTCTGCTCTCTCCAAGGATGGTACTAGTACTTCTGGCTTTTTAAAAAAAAGAAATCCCACAGTACACAAACAAAAAAACCCGCCCAACATTTTTTAAGCTGCTGACAAAACTACTGATTTACAAACAGTCTTGAATAAAACAGAAAAGGTATGGAATTCTGATCACCAGAGAATGGTGATATTTAGAATTATTAGATATTTATCTCTATAGACCTCTGAAATTTCTTATTGTCATCTGCACCAGGTATCTAGATTTACTTAACTCTTATTTTTCTGTTTACAACAATATATGGCAGTATCTAGGACAGATCTGATGAAAATGGTACCTGGAATAACTCCAGTTCTATTCAGGACATGTAAATAGACTTCATTTTTCAGAGAAACTCTTAGCAATCAGTCTTATAAAGCCTAGTTAGACAGGGAGTGATTCTGACCCCTGAAAAATTTTATTAGCAAGAGTATGCAAACACTAGCAAACTGCATAGGAAGAACACCAATATCTTAAGAATTTAACATACTACGAAGCAACATACTGTATATAAAAAGTTAAACATTTACAGTAAATGTGGAGGTCTGAAGAAATAACCACCAACAGAACACCTACTACTAATGGTTACGTCAACTATCATTAACTTGCTGGTGCAAATTATGAAGGTGGTCCACCTACTCTGACTATGGGCAAACAGCCAAATCTCAAATGACTGCTTGCCATACAATAAACTTGGAGGCCAACATTCATACAGCCAAACAAATTAACTTGTTACCTTTAGGACTTTTTTAACCCCATCAACCAAAGTGCTATTTTATTCCCTCTTACCTATTTACAGCATGCAAAATCATACTTCTGTTTACTCCGAGTTACTCACAACAGATTCAGCATCCAGTCATTACCTGAAACTCAAATATTCGTACCAACTCACAGGTACAGACAACCACACTCACCCACAATGACAACGACTGTGCAAAACACTAGGATAGGTTAATGACACATTTCCTTGTGACAATTTTCCTGTGTGACAACACAACCCTATGGTTTTTCCAAGTACTCTTCCTCCATGGTTGAGTACTTTTTCAAAATGCATCCAACTCTAAACTGTGCTGTTCTGGACTGGCTGTCTCTCTTTAGGAACATGCCACTTTACCAGAATTACTTAATGGAAGAGAAAACATATTAGACTAGAATATTTGTTCTATTTAAGACACTGTTAAATTCACTTAACAACTTCATGATAAAGCTCAGAATATGAATGGATATGCATAACCTTGTCCTCTTAAAATGTTTTTCATACAGAGCCAGGTTGTGCACTACCAACACACCTGGAACAATGTGAACACCTCCACACAAGAACCTTTAGGGTAGCATGGAGGTTTCAGTCAGAACCAGCCAGAATTTTCCCCATTTAGATGAAGACACAAAGTAGTGGGTGAACAGAGAATGTTTTCTTCAAAAATCACAGTTTTAAGGCTCACTCCAGGCAGAACTTCAAGGAAATCACACCAAGAATCTTGGCAAACCTGACCATCACCTTGACTGCACTTGCCACGAGCGAGGCCAGCCATCATATGACACATGACTATTTTTGTACTTTACTGGTACTCACCAACACACAGCTGGCAAAATAAACCAAAACTACCAAGGAGTTTTTCTACTAGTATCTCAGAGTGCACATTTCTTTGGGGTCTATGATGAGGTAATTTTTTAAAAGCTGATCAAGAAAACTGTTTTATTGCTGTTTAGATTAGTTCCATTTCCCCACAAAAATGGATGAAGGAAGGCGGAACGACAGGCAGAGGCAGACGGAGACTGTCCACGTAAGACTGAATTATCTAAAATCCTAGAAAGCTATGTTGGTAAGTGAAATATGGCATAGATGTAAGAATGCCCAATTCTTCGCTCTTACTGGATATCTAGCTATGTCACAATCTTCTATCTAACTGTAATTAGTAGATTTTCTCTCTACAGAAAGAGTAAAAAATACACCATCTCTCCAAATGTTAACGAAATTTCAGCCCCTCACTAGGAAGAATAATTTGATGTGTTTTTGTAATTAAGGTAGAATATAGGCACCTTACTAGTTTTACATAAATCTGTTCCGACTTTTAAAAAGGCTTTTACACGGTCTCTTAATGGGAAAATTTACACTTTTTAATCACTGCTTGGAACTGGAAATCAGTTTTCTGACTATTATGTTAGGAAATGAAAATTAAGTAAAAATTTAACATGAATATTTATCATCTATTCCTTTAAGTAGGTAATGGTTCTCCTCTTTCAGATTCTCAGAAAGTACTCTGGGTACAAAATCCTCCTCTAACAGATTTCTTTGGCTCCACATGCTTTGTCTTTCCCATTCTTTCTAAAATGTTATTAGCAGAATTTACTTGCATATTGGAAAAATCCCGTATTTTTATAAACTTAAATGACCAAGAACTATGCTGTGACTAAAATTCTTCATGTAAGTAAACCCACCATTGTTCCCCTTTCTGAATCCATAAGAAAAATGCAAGATATGGGTAAAGAAAGCACTGAATAGGAAGTAGGTTGAGGCCCTTGTGAAATTAGATTCTTAATAACCTTAACAAATTTATCATAAATTTCTTCCATTAAGAGTGAGGTCTCTTCTGTAGCACAAGTATCTTTACATTTTGCTCAGAAAAGACGAGGATTACACTCCTACTAGAAATGTCACGGATAGCATACATACCTTAGTCTGTGCTAACAAAAACCCACACTATTTACTTATTTATTCTATTTCATTTCCTAGATACTGCCTAACAAGCCTGTCACTTGCAAAGCTGTGTAGTCTGTATAACTCAGGAGGATGTCTCCACCAATCTCTAGATAATATCTCCCATGACATATGTAAGTAATGGCTAGAAAACCCATTAAAGGAATTTTTTTAAGTCAAAGGGTAGATTTTATGCATGTGGACATTCCCATAAAATTTCCGATATTATCAAGGAATCAGAAAATTATTAATGATGCAACTATAAAATTGCAATGTGATACTATTAAAATATCCTGTTTTGTACACTGTGTGTTTCAGTACAGGAGACAGAAGCATTACACTTCATGCTTACAAAGCACATTTCATCCTCACAAAGCCTTAAAAACAATAATTAAATCTCATAATGTGTCTGATGTACCACAAGTTATATCTGAATTTTTAGTTTAGATCCTTACCCAAACCTCTCACTCCTAAAAGCCTTCTTTCCCATAAAAAGATCACAAATATGCATATATTCTTGCACATGCACTTCTAACTGTGAGAAAAATTCCTTGGTTTCAACTCGTGCTGTTGTTCATCAGCATCGTCAGGCTCAGCTGTTTTCACCTTCAAATATCATGATAGTATGAAAAAAATATACTTCTTGATTGGGGAAAATAGGAGGGCTCTGCCTGTTTTCCTCCTAGTTTTCTTCGCACAGAATCATGCATTCCTTTTTACAACAGCCCAACATTAAAAAGGAAAGAAAAAAAAAGCACAACTACTTTTACATATCTGCATGTAATATAAATGCTACACTTGCCTTTTAAAAAATTCAGGACACACCAGAAAGTTTTTTTCTTGCAAGCAGTAATAGGTTGTAACAAAAAAAAAAAATTAGACTTGAGAAAAAGCTTTTATATTAGAATGTGAGATAAAGGAACAGCAAGTTTGTTTCAGTGGCATGAAAAGGGAATTTAAAATATAAAATCTCATCTTCCTATTAATACATCATATTATTCTTGAAGAATCTGGAATAGAAGAATCTATGTACTTTTGAATTTTTACTTTCAATCATCTCAACTGAGATAATAACTAGAATTATTAGTATTATCTCTGTTTGACAGTCAGGTTTGTTTATTTCTAGTTGTCTCTGGCAGAATGACATGGTAATGAATAATGTACAAAGTAGAGAGGGATTTTTTCTTTTAATGATTCAGCTTATTATGATGTTACCACCATACTATCAGTTACTGATAGGAAATATTATCTAAAGTAAGTGATGATATCAAAACAAGGTTTTTCAGCAATATACTGTTTTTATTTCTGAAGCTTCCTTCAAGTTTCTTCTTCTTCTTATAAGTCACTTTCTGAGACAACCTAGACAAAGGAGACAGGGACTACATTTACAGCCAGAGCATTTTAAAAAAATTATATTACTTGTCCAAAATGAGTGCTGGAAATTAAATAGTTCCAGAATAGACAGAAGACAAAATGCCATTCCTCTCTGATGTACTTCATACAGATTATATATGGAAAAACTTTAATAAGTGAAGTAAGATAGTTAGTTGATGTAATGAGTAGGAACATGGATTTTGAAAGTTTTAAGAATTAGAGTTTTCTATTGACTCAGACCAACAAAAAAATCCACTTAGCTTTTTATGACTTTTCTAATTCACTGTAGTCATACTGCAAAGTCATTCAATTGTAACCACGTACAGTACAGTATAGGTTTATCTAAGCTCCCATTAACAGAACCAAGAAAGAAAATCCTTTCCTCCTCCTTCACAACTCCATCAGCATATTTATTTTAGATCCATACTCCTAAAAATTATTTCACTCACATACATATGTTTAATTATAATTTTCCTTTTTCATTGTTGAAAGTGGTTGAGACTCATTCTAAACTCAAGATATATTACGCAGGATTCAAGAACAGTCCACTAAATTACTGTGGGTCTTTAACACTTCCCCAGTGCTTATTTTAATGTCACTTGCCATAGAGCACTGACTTGGGTTAGGAAAAAATATCATCTAAACTGAAGTCTAAGCATTGTGTTTGCAATTATAAGATCACAGTAAAAAAAATAAAAATCAAACAGCAAACATTAAAATTAATCAAACATAAATAACATTGCCTACTACTATGTGATAGAAAGGCTGTTTTAGTAGAGAATTCCCTAGCCTCAGAAAAGAGTTTGCTTTCGATAGATAAATATTCAAATACTTACATCTATTATAGCCTTGCAAGTACAGATATCACACTTTAATATGTGAGGCATTTTGTGCGTATTCTGAGAAAAACCTTTGCAATCATATATCAGATTAAGACACTGTTAGCTTTCATAGTATTGTTACAATAGCAGCTGAAAATGAAAACCACACCCAAACTATTTTTGCTGATGCATCATGAAGTAAATGACTCAGGATTTCTCCAAGAAAGACAGGGGCTTCCCTCACCCATGTTCTTTACTATGATAAAATTTGCCAGTTAGTAGCTAATGAAGCAGATTAACCAGAGAAGTAGTATTTAATGCCACTGCACAAAATAAGAGGTTTAAAGATTTCCTCTTAAAATATGGATGTTTTTCAAAGCTGGGGTTTTCAATATGTCAAAAACAGTGTGGGAGCTTAAACCACTGCCAAAATAACTATAAATTATGAATTATCAGTTTAAACCCCCAAAAGATTAAACATTTCTACCAGAATGACAAAAAAGGCTAAAATATGCTGAACAGGTGGCTAAACTCAGAACAAAATAACAGTATTGAAATTTTCCCCTCTCTCAAAACAGACCTGAAAAAGTTGAGCTAACACTCACAGACAGTGCAATCTTTGTCTCCTGGAAGAGCGTATTCCATTTTTCTCTTTGGTACTGCTCCCATGCACCTGACAGAATCTTGCCCACCTCCCCGTTTCTTTCTGCTTGTCCCTCCAGGATGATCGGAGATGAGGTTGAGAAGAAGCCAATGTAATTGCACCTGTGTCCCTGCACAGTGGCATTTTCGTCACAGCATCAGCGGATGCAGTTTGAAACTTCCCAGGATCATGCGATTTCTCCTGACTAATGTGGCTTTCTAACTGGGAGGAGGGAGACGAAGATGACAGATTGCTACAGGCTTTTAAAAAGATGCTGCTTGAAAGAATTATTGCACACTGATCTTATATTCAGCCATTAGTAAGACTTTCCAAGCAACAGTATTTAAAAGCCCTTGGTCATATCCTCCTGGCTGGTAACCACCTCCTCCTGAGCGCCGACTGACAAAGAACCAGGCGCTGCTGACAGGGCTAATATTAGACAATGACTTCAAGGCAGCCAAAGAGGCATTTAGATTTCCTATTCTGCTTTCACTGCCGCAGCAGCACAGACCTTGGTTTCTCCAGCACTACAGTATCAGCTGATTTACAAGTAGGCTCTGGGAACTACTTTAAAGCCATTAATCTGTTACTGTTCCCAGATATTTTCTGACGCACAATATCTTGGTCAGTGGCAGGACTTGGCGGGGGGCAGTGTGGGGCTGCATCAGGAGAGATTTGGGTTGGATATCAGCAGAGAATTTTTTGCCTCAGGGGTGGCCGAACACTGGAGTGGGCTCCTCAGGAAGGTGGTCACAGCACCAGGCCTGAGTTCTTCAGGAGGCGTTTGGAAAACACTCTGAGGCACATGATTTGATTCTTGGGGTGTCCTGCTCAGGGTCTGAAGTTGGGCTCAATGGTCCAGGTGGGTCCCTTCCAACTAGATATATTCCATGATTCTATCATATATATCTAATTTTGCATGCAGCCACGTGTCATTAAGAGTTTGGGAAGTTTTACAGCCTATTTCTGTATCCCTGTATCTGTGACATGGGAATGCTCTTTCATTTGCATTCTACTTTAGCTGGTTGCACATTACTGCCATCATGGAAAAGCATTAGAAAAAAATGTTACATACTGGACAAAGCACTGAAATTCACTGAAAGCTCTAGACTCTTTACCCATTCAAAAGTGGACCTGCAAATGAAGGTGAAAAGCTGAGCAGGTCCTTTCTGACAAGGACAGAGATGAAAAATACCTGAAAAACGGCAGGTAAAAGTGGTAAATGTTACTTTCCCCGAAGGACAAGGTAACAAGCCATCTGACTCTGTACCTGGAGTTTTGGGTGGGAAGTCATTGATCACACAGGTCATCGGAGTAGGCTGATGATACAGGAAGGCTGGTTTGTTTTATACCGGCTACTAACAACTCACAGATTTAACCCTTCACTTACTTTCAAAACGCAATTAAGGAAATTAATGTGTCTGACTGGTAAACTAGTAGAGCATTTCTGATACATTTTTGAAACCTCTTTAAAACATTACCTCCAAATAATTAATTTGCTTATCTATTATAGATCATGTTAATTCTTACTTCTAATGACAATACACTGCACAAATATCTTTACTGAAGAGAAAGGCATTCAAGAAACAAGAGGCAGTCACATTATGAGGATTAAAAGAAAAGTATAGTAAGCAATTTTTAAAATTTCAGTGTCTCAAGGAAGTTGATTCATGACTTGAAGTTGTAAGAGCAGTACTGCAGTATTAACTCTCCTGTAAATGACTCCAGAGCAACTCATAGAGAGGAGGATTAAAAAACAGACCTCAAAATTTACTCTGGATCATCATGTACTTTCATCTTAAAATTTTCTATTAAAAATAGTAAAGGCAATATAGGTTTACACACCATACGGCCCATATAATACTTTTATCTATCTGTTCTGATATCCAGAAATGCCTGATGAATTGACTTGGCCTCTGCAACAACCAGACTGATCTTCATGTAGTTTTAAGCTTACAGTTAATTTTATTTTCTCTCTGGTATCACCTGCTTCCAGTTATGTGATGAAATGGAGCAAAGTCTATCCTCCCCTTTGTCTTACCACATTGCTGAGAAGCAAAATATCTGAAGTAGTCCATCCGTCACCAGCCCAAGTACCTCTATAGTACACTGCAATCCTCAGCAGGGCTATCTTCCCAGGCTGCATTTGCATGGTCAATTTAATCTGCCATTACCAGTGGGTGCAGCTGAAGCTGCAGTGACAGTTCAGAACACTTATGGTAATACTTATGCAGCCAAATGGTGAGGTGGAACAAGGAAACAATCTGATAGGAAAAATAAAAAGGACTTTTTTTTTTAAACATTCTTAGCCAGGTTAGTTTATGGGCTAATCAGTCTCCCGAGCCATTGTACAGCATAACCCACAAATCCAGGTGCCAGTATAAGGAAGAGAATGGGAATAAACCAGAAACGAGGAGTGAAGCCCAAATACCTCTTCTGGCAACAGTCCACACTTCAGGCAGACAAAGCACAGTCCCAAAACCAGCTCATCAGAATGACAAGTGAACTGTGGCTTTGACACAGCTGTGTATTTACAACTGGCTTTAATTCATGCATATGTAAAAAGTGAGAGTACTACATCTTTAGTCCACCCAATATTCAGTGAGAAAAATTCTGCTAAGGGAGCGTTACTGACAGTAACATTGAGGGGGTGTGAATGCTCTTTTTCAGCTTCTTCTTCTTCCTGGTTTATATTTCAGACATTATTTTTTAGAATACATTACCAGCCTGATGCTTGACAAAAAAATCATGTTATTCAGCAAGTCCTAAAGTTTTCAGGCTTTTGAATCAAAGCTGCTTAAAATTCTCATCACAACAAAAAGTTTCTGAGGTTAGATTCCCTGGGGTTTTCATTTGTTTTTGTTTAATTTTTTAAACAAAGTAATTTTAGAGGAGTTTGTTTAGGTGAAGAAAGTATTTGTGAAAACACATGACCCAATGTTTTGATAAAAGCTGAACCCTTTTAAACATATGGTTTACAAGGGTTCAGATAAGCATTTGAACATCTCAATTCAGTGATGCACCAGTATTCTAAGCAAAGAAATACCTTATTTTGGACATGTTTTACTATTGTAGGCATGTAGAGAACACATCAGCTAAAGGCTGTTCTGTATATAGTTGTATTAAGCTGGGAAATGGCAGTGCCTCTTCCTAGAATCTCTCTCTTAAATCTTACAGAAATCTGTGGATCAGAACATTATGTGTAGGCATCCTCCATGCCCCTCAGCACCAAGCAGCATCTTGATGCCTAAACGAGCAGTGAGAGTTGTCTTTCTGCACCTGACATTATGATGTTGCCCAATACTTCACTTTTGTGCCACATCCCTCCTAAGCAGACTGCACCGTTCCTACCTCCTTCCCACACAGGCTTGACCCAGTGCCATGTAGTCGTCAGCTCTGCTGGGCCTTGCTGCTTCCTTTCTCTCTTAGGATGGCATACCCCTTGTAAACCACTTCCTCACTGTTTCCAGGATTCATTTCTCACCCTAGCTTCTTCCACTATAGCAAGAAGACAAAGAACACAGACTATTGTCTCTTCAAGCTCTGGAAAGGGTAACTCCATTTCTGGGGATATTTCCCTCCAACAATAGGAAGATTGACCGTTTGAGCAAGGGCTGGCTGTGAAATGAGAGTACCTGTTACATGTTCAAAATCTTTGCTCTGAGTTTGTGGGTTCAGTAGAGCTTTCTGACGCTCCTTGTGTGCAACCCCAGCTTGTTTTCTTTTTAAATAAAAATTAGTAGAGATTCTGAGATTTGATGCAGACAGGTGAACCAAAGAAAGTCTCATTTTGTTAACTTGATATTATTCTCCCATTTGCACAAAAGAAAATTTGAAGTTGTGAAAGAACATACATACAATTTATATTGTTTTGTTCAGTCTGGGATTTCTAATGGGACAAACAATCCCAAATTTAAAAGTCTGGAGTTACAGTAACGATCAGTTCCTCTAGATCTAGACTAAAAGATTAGATTCCACAGTGACACTACCATCATGACACTCAGCCAGCGCTTTGATGGGGCTATTCTTTAACATGTATTTCTACTAGCACTGAAATAGCTAATGAATAGCAACATTAAGCAAATAATATGGACAGAATTGTTTGTAGGAATGGCACAAGACTCATGAATTAATTAAAAGTGTCTCAAGTGCGAAAAGATTTCTTTCCTAATTAAAAATTTTATAAATGGAGATTTTATGCCAATGAAATTAATTCAGTATTACATTGTACAGAATTCTACATGTAAAGCTTTGTATTTCAAACACTGCGTATGCAAAAGCCCTTAAAAATCTAAGGTGGTGGCAGTTTGATATTGTGTGTGTCAAAATAATATTTTTTGTACAGCCTGAGTAACTTTCTTCTGAATACACAGAATTAAAATGGAATACAACAAAAGTCACCTCCAATCCTTCCACCAGAATCATTCTGACACAGTAAGGCTTTCTGGGATTAGGTTCCAACAACAGTCTGGGTGAATCTGAAGGAATGAGCATCTCACACATGAGGAGAGCGTGTGACAGCCTGGACTGTTCAGCCTGCAGAAACCCCAGGGTGGGTCTCATACCCAAAGAGAGGGTGCAAAGAGGACAGAAATGGGCACTTTTCAGTGGTGCCCAGTGACAGGATCAGAGGCCATGGGCACAAACTGAAACACAGAAAGTTTCCTCTGAACATCAAGAAACATTTTTCCAGTGTGAGGGTGACTGAGCACTGGCACTGGTTGCCCAGAGAGATTGTGAAATCTTCATCCTTGAAGACACATAAGCCATCTGGACATGGCACTGGCCACTGGCTCCTAAATGACCTTGCTTGAGTAGGGTGGTAGACCACATGACCTCCAGAGGTCCCTTCCAATCTCAAACATTCTGTAATTCTGTGAGTGCAGCTTGACTATCTATCCAAAGGTAAAAAAATAAGTTTGCACAAGCTCATTAAAATATAGGACAAATTACATAGCTGAAAGCAGAAACTGGGAGCTGAAAAAGCAGTGTTTGGATCACCTTCATTCCAGAATTCTGAAAGAACAGGCACAGGAGATGACAGATCCAGCAGAAAGGATTTTTAATAAATCTCTAAACTCTAAAGCAGAAAAAACCAAGCATAGTGACTATACTTAAAAAGAGAAAAAGCAATCAAGAATATGTCAGGTCTATGAATCTGATCAAAAGCTAGCCTGCTACTGAGAATAATTATTCTTTCTTGCAAAATTCAAAGACAAAGAAGAAAACAAATGACTATCAAAGAAGATATCACATGGGTTCACCAGAGGTAGATTGTGCCAAACTTACTTGACATCTTTCTTTGACAAGACAGCTAATTTTTATAGATAAAGGAAACACAAGAAGTTTATATGGACGTTTTATACTATGCTGTACGGGTATGGACTTTTGATACTGTGACGTATCAGTGAAGATAAAAAAGATGGGAAAGGAACCAACTATGTTGACGGCACAGATAACAGTGGTCTATGCTGAATGGAAAGCTATTGGATCAGAAGGCTACTAATGGAGTTCATAAAGAATAAGTCTTTGGTCAAGGCTTTTGAATTTTTAAAAGCTTTGGTATTTGGCATAATTAGACTGATATCAAAAAGCTTGCTAATGACATTTCCTGACAACACCAAGTAGCATCATATATGCAGAAAAGGACTGAAACATCATAGGAAAATAACTAGATGACCTTAAGTGGGTATTGATAATGGCATGCAATTTGACAGCAGACAACAGCAAGACCTTACACAGAGGGACTAATGAAAACAAACTCTCCAATAATGTGGAAGCTGTTGATAAAATCAAGAATACATGAGTGGTTACTCTATTATATCACAGCCGAGTCAAACAGTATGAAGACTTGAAAACATTGTTTGTATGCATAGCATGCAAGAAACAAAATATTCTCAGAAGCAAAGAGTGAAAACAGTTGTATAAGACCCCAGCAAGAATGCTGAGTACCATGCTGCAAGTTCTGGTAAACACAAACTGAATAGATGTGAAAAACACCAAAAAATTAAACTAAAAATGAAGAACAGAAAAATCTGTTTTGTGAAAGGAAGCAAAGACATATTGGTTTATCCAGCTTAACATAACCTTTAGCCAGAACAAGTTTGCTTTCTGTGAATACATTAGGAGCGGTAATTCTCCCCCTGTACTTGGCACTGGTGAGGCCACACCTCAAGTACTGTGTCCAGTTCTGGGCCCCTCACCACCAGAAAGATTTTGAGGGGCTGGAACAAGTCCAGAGAAGGGCAGCAAAGCTGGGGAATGGTCTGGAACACAAGTCACATAAGGAGCAGCTGAAGAATCTGGGGGTGTTTATCCTGGAGAAGAGGAGGTTCAGGGGGAACATTATCACTCTCTACAACTCCCTGAAAGGAGGCTGTAGCCAGGTGGGGGTCACTCTCTTCTCCCAGGCAAACGAGCAACAGGACAAGATGAAATGGCCTCAAACTGCACCAGGGGAGATTCAGGTTGGACCTCAGGAGAAATTTCTTCACAGAAATGGTAGTAAAACATTGAAATAGACTGCCCAGAGAGGTGGTGGAGTCACCACCCCTGAAGGTGTTCAAGAAACAACGGGATGTGGCATGGTCCTAGTTGAAGCTGGTGATCAGTCAAGTTGGACTTGATGATCTCAGAGGTCTTTTCCAACATAAATGATTCTGTGATTCTGTAAATTCTAGAGAAAGAACTATATAAGATAACAGAAAATATTAGCAAGTAGGTACGTGCAAGTAGGTATGAAGAGGCCATGAATAAATTTCCTGTCAGAAATTAGATGGCAGTTCTAAATCATCAAAGTAACAAAGTTCTAACACAGTCCCTCTACTGCCATAATGATGCAGAAATTTAGCTAGTTTGAACAAGAAGCTTCTTTAATTTATACAAAAAAAAAAAGAAAACAAGGAAATCTCATTGTCCACACAACAATAAAAAATCCAACACAATTCCAGTTTTATATAAATACACAAAACACTGCAATTTCCCAGAGGACTCCGAGGTACACTGTAACAGCAGCATGGTCTTCTAGCCCATTTTGTACAAAAACTCACCTCAAGCAACCTAACAATCATCAAATTTGCTACCTCATGATCTCCCTAAATTAAGTCAGACATTAATAAAGGACACCATTTATTGTTCCTCCACTGTTTAGTACAATCTGCTCTACACTGCCACAATATTTAATTTGCTGGCAGACAAACCCAGGGCCAGCATATCAGGGGCGCTTCTGTGTTTCTTCGGTTAGGTTCTTCCCCACAATGTTTGTAGCCTTTTTAATTATAAGAGCAACTGCTTGTAACAAATGCAAGAACTGAAGTGCTGGGACTATGCAGTCAGTGACTGAAAATTGCTGGCTGCTGCAGGAATTAATTTATAAATTGGATAGGGTATGGTAGCACTTAGTGGATACAGTAACTGCCCATCAGTCACTATTGTTCAATAGTGCTGATCCGCAGCCAGCATTCGAACTTGATGGAAAACACTGCTTTCCCAGACCAGAAATGCCATGTCTGTGCTTCCTTTCCTTCAAACATAAATTAATGTAAAAGATACTTTTGATCGTGAGAAAAACGATTGGCCCTTAGAAGCTCAGAAACATTTACCAGCAGGCCATCATCTGTTTGATGCTGCAAAATTTTTAATGCGGACGCCTATCATTGATGTCTTCAGGGCCAGTTGGAGAGAGCAAAGACCTGAAAAACCATGTACAAATAACACTGGGCATAACTGCAGTGTGGAACATGTGAAGCATCTCCCACTTGCTTCGCTTCCCTCTCCGGCCCATTCTTTTGGGTATGAGAAACATGAAATACCACTTCTTTCCTGATTACACATTTGTTAGCACACCACAACTCCTTATAACATTGATCAGTATCTTGCTCAAGGGAGCTCCAAATGCACAGAGAAAACAGCTGTCCACAACAACTGAGGTCTAAATGCTAAAGACCTCCTTGCAGCAGTGATTGCTGAAGAACATGGGAAGTGACCTACTGAGGTGCAAAGAAAATGTAGTTGCTTACCAGAAACCACAAATAATTAAGGGCGGGAGTTTGGGGCCTAAGAAAATGAATTTTAAAAGTAATTAAAAATATAAATATACTGTAGCATTAGCTACCCAAATACTTTTCAGCTCCTTGCCAACTCCCATCTCTAGCTCATGTGTGTAAAGTGTGCTCATAATTCTCCATGGAGCCTTCATTTTAGAATAGCATGAACCCTGCTGAGCACTTCTGAAGATAATTTTTGTGTATATTTCATGGTACCCATTTTTAATAGTTGATAGTTCACCCAGTTTTGCACTCCAACCAATCAGACAACCTAAACAACCTGTACTTGTCCTACTGATGCTTACCTGATTTTATTATGAGGTACCATAATACAGAACAGATCTGTTACTGCGTCACTCAGTATACCTGCGCGTATGTATATACACACCCATACACACTTGATACAGTGAATGTATCAAAGAGCCTTTACTAGTGACAGAAATCTGTTCCCAAAACACAAAGGTAAGAGTGAAGAGCATATGAAACGAGATTTTTACTCTCTACGCAGCAGAGCTTTTTCAATCAAAATGGTAATTGCTGCATGAACTGAAGAACTGTGGAACTATAAAACAAGTATCACTTTTACTGAATAAGGAAATGTGGAAAGCAGGCATTATACCTGTGGAATAAATTCTCACCACTGATTGATTGTATGAAAGGAAGCGATTTAACATAACAGCAACACAAACAACAGATCTTACTGTTAGGATTCAAGGCTTCTTGTGGATGAATACAAAACCCTGTGGTACAGACCAAAGACATCTATACCTAGCAATTACATAGCTGAGGAAAAATAAGTGCTTATGTAAGGAGTGTTTTGCATCCTCATTTAAGCAGAAGCCTTATTACTATTATAATAATTATTCATTTTAAAGACAGTATTGCTCTATAACCACTTTCTCTGTACACCTGCAAAACTAGGTGTGCCCTCCATTAAGATACAATTACCCTTACCTGCTGCGAACTGATTCGATTTTGTTACCAAACTACAAAAACTGATATATTTAGCCACTGTTTTAAGTAAGGCCAAGATGATATTGTAGCCCTAACAAAACGTGATATAACTATAAACGGTTTATGCAAATCCAGTAATAACACAAGCACTACAGAGATAAGGCAGTTTCACCGCTCACTGCACAGCTGAGTGCGCGCTGAAATACACCTTTTACGTGAGTGACACCGATTTAGAAGCAGAATTTTTCAGCGATTCAGTCCCTCTGCCCTGACCGCGCAGTTCAGCCCGGCCGGCCGGGCGCGGTGCTCACGGGCAGCTCAGAGGGAAACCCCGCCGTCACGGGCCTCCCGACACCCCTCACCGCGGCCGCCCGAGAGTGGGGCCGGGCAGCCCGGCACCGCCGCACAAAGGATCGCCCGGCCCCACTGAACCGTCCCGCCCTCGGCCTGCGTGGAGGGCGCGGCGCTGGCCCTGGGCTGCTCCGGGGCGCGGGATACCCCGAGCACCGCCCCGACCCGCCGCTCCCGCCGGTCCCGCCCGACGCTGCCCGCTCGCG
>WBMZ01004859.1:0-27930 GCA_013400975.1 Atrichornis clamosus
TCCTGGGAGAGACAGTATCAAAATCTTCGCTGAAATCCAAAATTATTATATTTACTGGCTTTCCTAGATCAACCAGATGGGTCACCCTGTTGTAGAAGTAAATGAGGTTTGACAAGCAGGACTTTCATCTCATGGAGCCGTGCTGGCTGTGACTGATGAGTGTGCTGTTCTCCAGGTATTTTTCAGTACCTCCTAGTAATCTTTTCCATTATTTTACCAGGCACTGAAGGAGTCTAACAGGCCTGTAGTGTCCTCCTTTTTGCTCTTCTTGAAAATCAGGACATTAGCATTGTCCTGATTTTTCTCAACATTATTATATCATTAGAATTTCATTATTCTCAACATCCTTGAATAAATCCAAATGAGTTTGATTAGGAAGTGCCTTGATAAAATTACAAAGCATCACAAAATAAGGAAAACCAAAACTTGTGAAATCAGAAAGGTCAGTCTTAACTTTAGTTACAATCTCAGACACCTTATTTCTTGTTTTTAAGATTGACTGAAATAAAGTTCTTCCCCTATCACACATAGACTTCTACTTACCTCCTTTCTATCACAGTTCTCACCAGAAATTTCTTGAAGAGTTCTCCTTAGACTCTCATATTCATGTCCATACCTAAATCCTGTCAAGCCTTTTTTCATAAACTATGTGGCTTTCCATTTTCATACACATAATTAAAACTCAGGGTCTCAAGACCTGCCATTCCTGTGACAGTTATTGCAACATCATTTTCTTTGCAAGTGTAGCTTCATCACTCTGTTACATTTTCAAAATTTATGGGTTTCCCTTTGCTATCCTGTGGATGTTACAGGCCTGGGTGCAAAGAGATTTCAGTTTCCTGACAAGTGTCTGTGTGAAAGCAAGGCTATCTCAAGGACGCTGCAGGAAAACAATTGAGAAGTACTGTAAACTATGGTCTTGTTATGAGACCAAAGAAGAAAACACATGAGGTAAGAATTCCTGGGTCCAGCCAATCCCTCTGGGGGGGGGCTGGTCAGTGAACCAATGACCTTATGTTAGTCCAGCGTGCTAAGGTATATAAGCACCTTTGTAAATATAATAAAGAGGTCGGTTTTCCATCTACGTAAGACCGTCCGTGTCGTTGGTTACCTGCCCGGGCTCACTAGCACCACTGTCCTTCATGTTTTTTCACCTATAAACAACTAGAAATCTCTCTCATAATTGAAAATCCCACTTAAACATCAGCAGCAATCAAGAGATTGCTAAGTGCTGAGATGATGACCCATACTGCATTATTGACTCATTTATCATAGAATCATTTTGGTTGGAAAAGACTTCTAAAATGATCAAGTTCAACCCATTACCTAGTGCTGCCACGTCCACCACTAAACCATGTCCCTTAGTGCCACATCTAAAATCCCTCCCTTTAAATCCCTCTAGGGACGCTGACACTACTGCTGCCTTGAATAGTTTCTTACAGTGCTTGACAACTCGTTCTATGAAGAATTTTTTTCAAATATCCAGATTAAGCCTCCCATGGTGAAACCTGAGGCAATCGTATTTCTCCATCATCTTCTATCTACTTACCCTGTTACAGACTTTTTCGTGATTTCAGGAAAGGGACTATCTTCTTGTTGCACCTGTACAACATTCAAAGCACAGTGCAGTCCTAACCCATAAGTAAAGCTTTGAAGTAAAGCGTCAAAAGAAGCATGGCCAGCAGGTCAAGGGAGGTGACCCTGCCCCTCCACTCTGCTCTGGTGAGATCCCACCTAGAGTTCTGCTTCCAGCTCTGGGGTCCTCAGCACAACAAGGACACGGACCTGTTGGATCGAGTCCAGAGGAGGCCACCAAGATGATTAGAAGGACGGAGTAGCTCTGCTGTGAGGAAAGGCTGGGAGAATTGTTATTGTTCAGTCTGGAGAAGCTTTGGGGTGACCTAATTGTGGCCTTCCAGTGCCTCAAGAGAGCCTGCAAGAAAGATGGAGAGAAACTATTTACAGGAGCCTGGAGTGAGAGGACAAGGCGGAATGGCTTCAAACTAAGAGACAGAAGGTTTAAATTGGATATTAGGAACAAGTTGTTTCCTGTGAGGGTGGGGGTGCCCTGGCACAGGAAGCTCAGTGAAGCTGTGGCTGCCCCATCCCTGGAGGTGTCCAAGGCCAGACTGGATGGAGGTCTGAGCAACCTGGTCTAGTGGAATGTGCCCTGCCCATGGCAGGGGGTTGGAACTAGATAATCTTTAGGTTCCTTCCAACCCAAATGATTCTATGTTTCTATGAAGTTCTTTAGTAAAACAAAAGTATTAATCAAGATTTACAAACGGATCACAGTGCCCATCTAACTGTAAGCATCTAACACAAAAACCCATGAGGACTGTTGGCAAGCAGAGTAACTCACATTTCAGAGTATCACAGCATCAGACAACACACCTTCACCTAGGTAAACCATCTTCTATTTCCATGATTAAGCCAATTATTTCCGTTAGATCTTCTTTGTGTAACTACCAAGAGGTTTTAGAATCAGTCTGAAAGCAAGCAACATAAACTCCCTTCATGATGTGTTCTTTCATTTGTTTTCAATATGAGAATAAAATCTTGTACCCCTGACTACCACTGCCGTTTTTGACACCAAGTCTCAGATCTAGAGCTGCTTCTTCACAAGGACCTTCACTGGAAGGAGCTATCCTGCTAATTTGGCAGCTCCTGAAAACAGACAAAATTTGAAAGTAAATTTTTTTTTTCACTTATTTTCTCAGTGTATGTGAAGGTACTGACACCAGAATGATTAGGAATGTCCCTAAGATCAAAGAAAAAAAAAAAAAAAATCAAAGCTACTGTGTGTTCTTGTTCTATATTTTGTAAGTCAAAAAAGTCTAGCAGTCAAAACTGCCCTTCTAGACTTACCCAGTCTTTGTTTGCTGCAGGCACTATTAATCTTTGTTTTCCAAAAGATATGTGGATTGTCAGTCCACAGAGATACTGTTTGTCATAAAGAAGAACTACAAATGCTTTCTCAGTACCCTCAGTCATTTAGTATCTATTCTTTCAAAGGGAAAAAAAAAGAGAACTCCAAATTGTCAGGGCTGGCCTAGCCCCCCATGATCAAGTCCACCGTACTCTCCTGAATTCTAATTACTTCAGCTGTTTCTGTAGGGGAGGAAGTTAGGCTTGTCTTAATATATCTTAGACAACCTTGCCTATACATTGGCACCAGAAAGTTCCCAATACTCAGGCAAATACTTCTAGATAGATTGTGAAAACTAAGTACCGCTCAAAAAGTGTTAAATAAACCTTTCTTACATAAGGATTACTGTAATGTCTTAAACAGAAATTAAGAGACTTCAGGCAAGTGGCATAGCCTTTCCAGCAAAAAAGAACATTCATGGATTTATTGTACTTTTAAAAATTGGATTATCCTCTTATTTTCAGGTCTTGATTTCAGTTTACTTATATCTAAGATGGCTGAATAGCATTTTGCTGAAGACAGAAAAATAGAAATTCCAGTTCTGAGTTCACACAAGGCAGGAAAGTTTGGAACTGTCAATCTGGCAGTTATTAAACTGTAAATTTACAGTTGACTTACACTTGATTTACATACTGAGACACTTATTTTTATATCTCCAATCTACAATATTTGCTTATGATTGCCACGTTTATTTACTTTAGATCTCATCATTAGAAGATGTGACTTTTTTCATTCTAGATTTCCTGGTTTCTTTGAGCTAATCATCCACAGCTCTTCTATAACACAATGCTGCTAAGCTGAACCTTGTCTGGACTTTTAATGCTTTTGGGCTTCCTGGGATTTTTCAGGATGCCTGGAAAAAGCTTTGGATTATGGTAGAAACCTAGTACTGCACAGCAAGAAATCAACATTTTAGACACTTTATAAAATTATTTCATCTGAATTTGTATAACATTAAGGCACTACTACTCATAACCAATTCTTATATTAAGTCATGACTGTTTAATGTATGCTAGATCTCAATGCCTGCAATCTACTTAGCACATTGTCATTTGCTTGCATAGCACTCATGGGCTCACATAACTGTATGTCTCCAAGCTATTCTACAGGCTTAATTTAGATTTGATCACCTGGAATCTGTACACTTCCCCCATTCAGATCTTGCCATTGCTCTGCCCAGGGTGAATGGAATTTTAGAGAAACCCAGCTAACAATACAAAACTCAAGAGGAGCAAGAAGAGAGTGGGTGAAAATTCAAGACTCAAATAAAAGGAAAAAGCCAGCAACAAGTATGAAAACATCATGGCCATGCTGGTAACAACTGTCCAGTCCTTGACTTAGCCTTCTCCACAAACAATCACGTATGTAAGAAAAAGTCAGAAAAAAGGAACTTCCAGAGAAAGAGAGTAAGCTTTGTGTACCAACTTTCAGTTTTAAAATGTTAATAAACTAGAGTTCTTATTCAGTGTATGCTACATGTGCTTACAAAAGTCACCCTTTAATGTCAAAGAATGTGTTCTAAGTATGAAATAGGTGTTCTATTTATCTGTGATTGAAAAAGCCACTATTTTTAAACTTCAGTAAAATATTTTCAGAAGGCTCCCTGATGATTCAATCTTCATGCCTGTAAAACATTCCTTGCTTAATTTCAGCTTTACAATGTCTATGATTTTTTAAAAATTTGTTGTTGCTGCATTCATAACATACGAAGAGCTTCACTGCATAAGAACATTGAAGTATTTTTGTGTCTTCAAAGCAAAAATGGCAGGACCTCACCGTATCACTGTGTCCTCTCAGAATTTTAATTGGAATCTGTAAAGGAATAGAGCAACATTTAAGACCAGTTTTCCTTCAGATTATTTTTGAGTTTAGTCCATGAGGGGGAGTATGAAAGCAGGAAGCAGAGGAGAATATATCTTAAGTTCCACTTGACTGAGCAAAGTTCACATCCTTGATACTACCTTGGAGCAGATTTACCAAATCTGTTCAAGAAAAAAGATGTTGATGGATGTAGTTTGTATTTTTACTTTTCTGGAGGTTTGTTTTGGTTTGTTTTCCAACTCTTCTTCCTCTCAAAAAAAGTAATATTTATCTTTAAATTTCACAAAGTCTCTCAAGTCTTTCAAACACTTGTTTCCTTGATTCTGGCCCATCAAAAGGCAACACATCAAGCTCTTAGGCCACAAGTTTTAGCCAAGGCTGTTACAAATTTGGCAAAGATATTTTGATAAAGCTTTTCTTCACTCATTTGGGAGTTTGCTCATGACTGCCAAGCATGTGTTTGTGTAACAAACACCAGCTGCCATAAGCATTAAGCACACACAAAGTGACAGAGCTTTTCACCCCTGGGCTGCCGGCAGCCCCCTGGCTCTCTGCAGGTGGCCCACCCCACCCCCCCTTCCCACGCTGCTGCACCCACTGCTCCTGACAGGGCTCCAAGCTGGCCCCAGAGCTGCTTCCCCACCACATCAAGGCAGTTCAGAATCATTTCATGGTTCATATTTAAATTATCCTACAATATGACAATTGCGGACAAAAAGCAGCAGGAACAGTTTTCTTTGTAACTAAATAAATGAGGCAGACTATAATCATAGTGCTAATCATTTTTAGCACATTAGCCTTAGTAATTTGTGTGAAAATGACACAAATGAGCTGCACAGGGCCAGGAGGTGGGCTTGATGATCCTAATGGGTCCCTTCCAACTCAGTATATTCTATGATTCTTTCAAAGGTTATTGATTTAGAGCTGCTATAGTAAACACTATATACAATTTGAAGAGGCAAAAATAACTGCCCGATACCGCAAAATCATGATGTGAAATCCTGCATTAGATTCATTAAAAATACTTGCACCAAATAAAAATTTTACATTGCTTTAGTTTTTAACTTCCTAACTTAACTCAGACTGAAACTTACCCTCCAGCATTTTAAAGGTCCAGCATTTATATTTTAGTGATAATAGAAAATTATCACTATACAAAATTTATTTGTAGTACTAAAGTTTATTAAAATGCTTTGTTTAATTAATTAAAACAGAGCCTGCAGTATTTCAGATTATTATGCCCAGAAAGGGGTATTCCAATGTTCTATAATCATACATTTTGAACTCATGAAACATCATAAAATAAACATATGCACATTTACTTTCAAAGAAATTCAATATGAATACTGTATCTATAGTGCTTCACATTATACACCACTGATCTACCATCATGGAGGAGATCAAAAATTTGAGATGAAGTCACACAATACTGAAGAAAGCAAGAGACCTCTTCAATACAGAAGTTGTTTTAATCTAAAAAGGAGAAAGAAAAGTAAAAAGGTCACACTAAACAGTCACACACCACATTAAGAACATTTAATTACTTGAGCAGTTTCTTAAACCTTAGTTTCAGAGAGACATCTGAGTTACATGAGATAAAAACATTTTCTCAATGATGAGAGACATGCAAATGTGAAGATTCCAAAACAACTGCTTGTACAAAGAAGTCTATTTTGTGCAAAATGCATAAAAACATATTTTAGTTATTCAGAAATCCAAGTAGTAGTTTGGTTTTTAATAAGAAAACACCTATACATAACTGACACTCAGTTCCAAAGGAATGGAAGGCAGAGCCCATTCAAATGCCAACTGCTACATGTCCATTCCACTCCTCAACCCCAACCACTTTGCCATTAGGCCAGATGGATGTGGTATTCAACAAATATCTTGAGACCTCTCTTTCAGCTAGTAAGAGACACTAAACAGAAGCCAATACAGCAACTGTTCCACATGGGAAGTGTTTGAAGCTATGATCTGCACTAGAGACAGTTATGTTTGTTCCTACTTTACTTCAAGCGTGTGAGCAAAATACTGTGAACTGTGCTTTTTCAATTTTCACATTCATGTTAGCACTATCTTCAAGTCTCTAGTTTATAAAAATGTAATAGCATAGTCTAAATTTAGAAGACATGTACATGACTCAAGCATTGTTCTGCTTGCTTCACTGTTTCCTACTGAAGCACAGACTGTCTTAAGCATCAGTGCCACACAACAGATCTGTTTGAATAGAATCTTAGCAGACAATGTTTCTTCCAGTGTTTCCAAGTAAAGAGAAGTAGATAAAGTAATGAAAATATTAATCCCCATCTGCACTTATCCAATTTTTAATTCTGATTCAAAATACCTTCCAAAAATATCAGGGCTGTGTATTTAGTGACCTTTACCTTAAGAGACTTCTATCCTAAAATTAATTACCCTCTAGATTAAGATGTCTAGTATTTGTAATCATTCCTCACCGAAGTGAGCACTATTTTATCTTCATAAAGAAACTGTCTGATTCACATTTGCTGCAAATAAGTTCACTAGAATGACAACTCATATACTGATGTTTTAGCTCTTCACTACAAAATTTGCAAGCGTTTAAGTAACCTTTCTGTTTACCTTCTTAGAAGTTCTTTGGGTGGCAAGCCTGTGGCATCCTTATCCCTAAGGCTGTCACTGTCACTGCTAACTGTAGTATTTGAGCTGCTGTCTTTTTCTGATTTTTTATTCTTGTGTTTTCCCTTGTTTTTCTGCTTCTTATGCTTCTTTTTCTGTAAAAAGAAGATAAATAATCCTTTATTTCCTTGTGAAAGACTTGAATTTTTCTGAATGTAAACAAAAGCAAAAAGCTGATTTCAGTATAGACTCAAAGCTTAACTGAAATACAACACTTATCAATGACTCTTTTCCACTACTCAGAATTAGCTAAAAAAATATATAAACCAAAACTCATTTCATCCAAGCACTCAACTCCCCCTAAAATAGAAGTTTCATTACTATTATTTGTATATAAGCCATGAATGCAATTCCCAGAATGTGTCTGACATCTTCAGCATAGAACATTAAACTACTCACAATATTGTAACTGTAGTCACATATGTATATATGGAAAAAGCAGCATGATAGTGGGATAATTTTGTGGTTTCAAAACATCAGAGAAATTCTGTTGCTTAAATTCTAGTCCTGGTGTACATATATATTTTCTACAACCAAGCATAAATAATACAAAATTTTGAAAGGCAGATCAAACAATCAATAAACTGTTTATTTAAGTAAAATACCTTCTCCTTTTTGCGTTTGTGTTCCTTCTTAGTCTTATGACTCTCTCTGGTTTTCTTATGTTTTTCTTTCCTACTAGGCCCAGGAAAACTTGCTGGCACCACTGTTTGTTGTGGCCAAGTAGTGCCTAAAGTACAAAGCAAATGCATAAACAATTCAAAAAAGCCGAGAAAAGGGTAATTTGGTTATTACATTATGTATTACTTTTAACCTAGTAGGATAGTTAAAAACAAAAAAAACCCCTAAGCTTTAAAGTGGAAATTAAATGTCAAACTCGTAACTGCCACATCCCTATTGTAATTAAATGCCTTTGGAATCTGTTACAAAACGAAATTGCAAGGCTGGTCCTGTATTTTCACACCAACTTTCTATCATTGCCTCTACAGACTTAAAACTGGTACACAGACAAAGAGGTTCCTGCTAGCAGGTCATAGCATGGTAACAAAATGTTTACTAATGCCTGTTTGACATAACAAACACATTTAAGACACAGAGAGCTTATTCACAAATACTTTTTTAATAAGTGATATCCTGTATTTTACATACAACTTCAATGTGCTGAATTTACACTTTAAAAGCTTACAGAACCTACCAGAAGAAAAAGCTGGTGGCAACTTTGGTCCAAATTCCTCTGCTGCATCTAGTTTCTGCTTTGAAGTAGGCAACGAAGAAATGCCAGAATCAGTTGTAGCAGTCACACTCTCTATGAAAAAAAATTCAAAACCTCTACATTTGAAAGGAAAATAAGGAAATACTTTTTCCAAGAAGTGTTGAAGAAAATGTTCAAGGAGGCTTTCTAAAAACCTTTAAGAAAGCAAACTGATCAGCATCCTGTATCTCTATGGACTGCTTTGGCCAATTGGATAGCTGACATTCTGGAACATGTCAACATACCAGGGCATTTTTTTTCTTTTAAATCAAAATTTACCTTTTAAACTACACAATTATTAATTAAATTAATACCAATGTATATGTTTGCTTCCATTTTGTAGCACAGTACTAGTTTTCCATTACTTAGAATAAATAAAAAACTCCACAAGATATATAAGGTTGATAAGCACTAGAAGTTAAACGTTAAAAGAACCAACTGTGAGAGTAAATGGACAAAGTATTTTCATTTTAAGTATGTTCTAACACTAGATGTTTTGTTTCTTCTCACTGTCTAACAAGCATATTCCATAGGGCAGTTTGCTTGTAAAATCTACGTAAAAGGCACATGGCAATGCAAATAACACTATAACATGCAAGGCCTTATTCAGTGCTGTATTATTCACATTTTCTACATGCCCAGCTACACTAATATCAGATGATCTGCAAAGGAGCATAGCATTGTCCTAACAGTCCAAGAGTGTGTGACTCCTAAATGGAGCTTTTACAAGGTATTCATTTTTTGTTGCATAAAAATGAACATCCATTAAGTACTACCTTGTACATTAGAGGAAGAACTGTCTAGTACATCAACTTGCTTGGTGGTTTCTGACTCTCTTACTGAAGTAGTTGGTTGTGGTTCTTCATCACTCTCTTCTTCAGAGGAAGATGATTTTTCATCTGAGGACCTCACAAAGATGGCCTTAAATAAGTCCATGGGTGGTCGTCTGCTTTCTCCTTCCAGATCCTTATCTTCATTAAGTATCTGCTAAATAGCATCATAGCAAACTATATTTAAACACTAAAGAAACTAACAATCTCTCTCTGATGAGGAATAATTTCAAACATGCTGACAAGTTTTACTAAACATTTGAATAGCACAATAGCTGTGAAATAAACAATCTTAGTAAAGCTCTGAAACGTTGCTAAACTATGCCAGTGTCCTGTAAAGAGTAGTGCAGTTTGTGAAGACAGATCCCCAGATGTTACGAATTCTAATTCATTAATTCAAACTTCAATTATATAATACTAAATATAAGCAAAAGGAAAACATCACCTTTCTCCCCGAAATATGCACCCTCCTCTATGGAAAGGATAAATAAATATATTCTGTGCCTGTGAGAAGAGTGGTGGCAAGTGACTGGATTTAGTTCCAAGACTGCTGAGCTGCATTTTTTCTTCTCTTAAACTTCTACTTCAAGTATAATCATATCTGCTGTCTTTGTAAGCTGCAAACATCTTACGTTCCAGAGTTATAACCTCAAAATTCTTCAAAGTACAATCTCATACCTTTGCTCACCCCAAGCTGGCTCTTGGGCAAACTTATCTGTATTAAATCAATTCATATATTAACCCATCTTATTTCTGGGTTGTCAAGATTCATAGCTATTCCCTTTAAGTTCAAACTCCGTTGTAAACTCACCAGAGTGGTAAGAGTTTCACTTGGCCCAGTTCCACATTCTTCTGTTGCTGGCACTGGTGGCTGCTGCTGAACATCAGCTTTTGATCTAGCAAGACTAATGAATTCACTGATAGAATCCTTCTTGTCCTTCTCTTTATCTGACACATCCCACCTTGAAGGTTTCTTTGGTTCTAAAAACATCCAAAACATTCAAATCAGCTGCATGCCAAATTGTTCTGCATTTCATGGCTTACTTGATTTTAAATTACTCTGCTTCTTCAGTCTGACATCTTAAAAATCTTTCTAATGAATACCTGACCTATAACAGTCTTCTAGGAAGAAGAAATTAGCATTATATCACTAACTTCAGTTTTTATGTCACTGAATATTTTTCAAATTGTTTGGTTTTTTAAATGAAAAAAAATTATGTGGCTAGGTTTGCAATGAAAAAGATGCTTTTCTGTACTATTATGTCATTTATAGCTAAATTAATAAAGTTACAACAAACTTACTGTTGAGACTGTTACTCTCTTCGATTTTTTTGTTTGTTGCTTGAGTTACAGATGTGGTGGGCTCAGGCACAGTTAAGAAATTAAAAACAGAATACTTGTCTCGTTTCACTTTTGGTAAACCCACTACCGAAGAACTAGAGGAAAATAAAATTGCTTGTTAATTATTGTTTTCAATACAGAAAAGTCCTCAAATTATCTACAACAAGCTGAAAGACCTACAGTATTCCTTCAAAAGCATGCTATTATGTCAGAGGTCACCGTGTTTCATGACACAAATAAAAACATTGGGCAGTTCTATATTACATTATGACACAAGAAGAGAACATCAAGCCACACCTTCCACAAGCAAATGAAAAACTCGGAAATTTTAGGAAGTATTAAAAATATAAGTGTCAATTATCTTACTCAGGATATGGATCACGAACATTAAATCTTTTACACAGCAGCTTATCAGGATGCCATTCAAACTTGTCTCTTGTGAGTTTGCCAAACATCTTCATCTTCACAGCTGTTTCCTTATCATCAATATCATTCTGAAAAAGTCAAACATTTATAGATGCTAAATAAATAACAACTTACTGAACTGCTGTAAGACTTAAGAACAGGACAAATCCATAAATATTTAAATGCTGTTCAACAAATCACTACTCTGTATGCAGTGAATATTTTCAAAAGATGCTAAACAAAGGGCAACAAAATAGTGACATATCTACAAAAGCGTTTTAAAGAAAGTCAGGGCTAAAGCAGCAACTGCAGCTTCAATGTGTCAAAAGACTGCAAAGAGCATATACTTCTTGGTCTCGAGGAACTTCAACTTTGTCAACATCGTCTTCATATTTGGCCCGGGTAAATCTGGATGAGAGTGTTGGATTTGAGGATCTGTAGAACACCGCCGCACGGAAGAACTCCTCCTGTTCTCTTCCTCGCTCCCATTCTGTCATATTTGGGTCTAAAAAGCGCTCCAATGTATCTACTATAAAATAAGGACAGAAATGCTTAGCAGAGATTACAGTTTACTTAGGTTCAACACTTTTCAAACAAAAGATAATAAGCAAACATACTTGCAAGTATTTAATGAGTATTTAGCTTAAGGCTAGTACTAATGTCAACTGTGTTAATCCTTGATGAATGGACATAGTTTTTCAAGATAGCAAGAATGACAGCATTTGCCAAATGCAAAATAGATATTTTAAATAATTTTATGTGTACAACTGACTCCTTACTCATTGCCCTCTATGGAATGTTCAAAATACCTAATGGATTTAACAGGTATTTACACAAAAAGTATAATCCAAAGTTTTATCAAATAACTAAAATATAGAACAAAAGAGTTTAAGCCTGGCTAGGCTTTGGTAACTTTAAGGGGCTTTCTGGTATATAAAGTGCCCACTGATAAATACAGAATTTGGACACAGGTTTTTATACTCTATATAGACTGTGTTTACAGCAACAGGTTCACTTTTTCTCCCAGAAGATAGAAGAAATAACATCAGGTAAGTAAACACTCTTACAGTAAAACAGAACTTTAATCATTCCAGTTATTTAAGTATTTCTACATTTCATCATTATGACTAAGGAGGCACTTAAGTCGTAACACAGTCATAATTGAGGATACTCAACTTCACACAGGGAAAATTCCAGTACTGAACAGAGGAACTATGGGTTCAAAGCTCAAGTAGTCTGTCCCAACCTGGTAACCAGAAGAGGCTACTGACCAGGAAATATGGGGTTTTTTTATATAATGAAAAAGGCTGTTAAAAAAACCTCTAAACAAAGCCAAACCCACAACGAAAATAACAAAACCAGGTTTCCTACCTGCCACTATATGCTTTCCTCTGTGAAACTTTGCTGATGCCCATTTTCTTCTTCCCCAATAGACCCTTGATACTTCAACATTTGAAAAAAAACCCCAATCCTTTTTTTTTTAAATTTTATTTTAAGGCAATCTAGAGTCATGAGCTGATGATGAACTCCCTCGATCAATTTCACCTTTTTATGCCTTACATAAAAATCACATTACTAGAGAACTCACCACAAGGCATTGCAAATACCTGGTTTAATCTAAGATATGCCACAGTATCATTTAATAGTAAAAACCTCAACTAAATGAAAAGACATTGAAACAGCATGAAAGAAGATTATGAAGGGGGTTGGATTTTTTTTGGTTTTGAGTAAGAGCTCTGCATGTATACAATGATTTTACGGTCATATATTTTTCTGAGAAGAATGCAAGTGACAGCAGAAATCTGAGTATCCAAAGGACACATACTACAAGCTTTAACAAGTGTGAAATACTTCATTCACTTCAGGGTCCTTATCTCCTCCAGGTGGACAGGGTACAGAGTTTCTTTTGATTCTACTGTGACCCAATCATCTTTCTGCCTTTGTATGATCTGCCAGTTTAACTTATCAAAGAGAAACTAAACAAAAGCTCAAGTGTACTTAGGCAAATGAAATAACAGAAATCCAGGAAATGGAGTCGAACTTAGCTTCTGCTACAACATAAAAATCAAGTCTTGCTGACAATTAAATTATTAAGTAGTTTTCCTGAAAACAGCATGACTAAATATGAGTAAAAATTTCTTTTAACATTGGTCTTGCAATGGAGTAAAGGGAGAAATGCCGTGGAATTCAGGAAGAGGACTGATAGTGAACATAAAATGCATTGGTACAAAAAAGGGGAAAAAAAAAGAAAAAAATTAATCAAGAAATATTTTACCTTTTTCTCCTTGTTTAAGACTTTTCACAAAATTTTCATATCTTTTTTGTTTTTCTGGATTTTTTGCAAATGGTTTAAAGTCACTAGAACCAGCATTTGATAACTGTACCCCCAGCAGCATTTGCCATTTGTGAGAAGCATCATCTGGGGAGGCTGGCTGGAATCTGCTATTTCGTGACTGCTGAGACACTATTTTTGCTTTCACTTGTTGCTCAGATGCTTGTTTCATTTCTTTGAGTCTTTCTCTATCTTTCTCAGACAGATATTCCAAAACAGAAGGAGTGGGACCTAAAGCAGAAAAAAAGTAGTAAAAGATAAATAGAAATGACAAATTACTATTTCTTCCACTTTAATTGAGGAAAAAACCCTACCACGTGTGTATACATTCAGAGAAAACGCTCTTAAGCAAAAATGAACAATAAAATGGCAGAGATGGCAAATAAAAATTTGGCCACTATTACATCATTTATGGTATTTACTACATATTAACAGATAACTTAATGAAGTTTGCTATTGGAGATACAAATGTGAGTCACAGTTACAAATTATCTTTTTAGCGTATTTGAATGTATTTCAGCAAAACCTCATTTTACAGAAAAAAACCTCATAAGCCTACTATATTCATAACCCAACTAAATACAACAAAACACAATTCAACACATACTTTTTGTCTTTAAAATATTTAAGTAAATAAAAATACAGCCAGCTATGTCAACAATTCAACTGTTGAGATTAAATTGAACAATGAAATGGTATTCTAGCTATGGTAACTAGATTTGATATGTTTATATTAGAAAATAAGCCTTCAAGGCCAGACCAAATTCCTAGTGTTCTATAAGCAAACAGCGGACCTGAAACACAAGCAAAGGTGTGGTCACATATGTCAGTACCTTTCAGCCCAGTCTCTCCCAGCTGTTCCCTCCTCTGAGCTGCATTCAAAGCATGCCTGCTTTGCTGCGTTGGCTCACTCCTAAGTTTCCCACTTGATTCCTCCAATGCCTTCTGTAAATGGTAGTTTTCACTTCCAGCTGCTATCACAGGTCGAAAGTAATGGAATGGTCTGTAATTTCGTGGCAGGTTAGGTGGTGGATAAATCTGGGGGGGCAGGGCAACAAAACAAAAAAATCCACTGAGTGAGACTGAGGGACAACTTTGTATGCAACACTTACAAATGTGTTTCAGAAAAAGTCAGCTCAACTTAAGAATTCCTCAATTTACATCTTAGCAGTAGAAAGAGATCCTACAAGCTACCAGTTCCTTTAGACCCAGTCAGTAAGTGCCATTGTAATACAAACTCTGGGAACAATCATACTGACAACATGTAATGACTATGAAAAAATAGGAAACATGCACATCAAGCAACAGAAAAATTAACAAGATATTGACAATATGTAATGACGGAAAAATAGGAAAACATGCACATCAAGCAACAGAAAAATTAACAAGTCTTAGAATGCAGTGCTTTGATTTGAGAAAATACTCTTGATATTGCTTAATGACTTTTTAAAAAAACTGATTGTCAAATGATTTGATGAATTAATTGGACTACTGAGTACTTCTGTGCTTACTATATTTTAATATCTTTCAAAGTGTTTTTCCCCACATTCTTCATTCAAGCTGTTCCTTCAAAGGTTATCCCTGTACTCCCTATACGATGCAATTATATATACCACACAATTATTCTTCCCTAGAAAGAGGAACCTGTCGTACAATTATGTTTGTCATTCTAATGTATGCAACTATATACAGCATGAATGATGCAAACCTGAGGATAGGACTAAGAAATTAAATTGTCACCAAAATAGCAAACTGAATGAAGCATGAGGCCTGATTTTTACAGAAAACTGAATGTTACATATGAAAGATCTAGTACCAAAATACGTACATTGTTTTGGTTTTAAGTTAAATTAAACCATTCCTCCAACTTGATGGCAAGTAACAGTGAATAGTGTGGAAGGCATTTGTTCGAAGCCAGTGCACATGCAAAGCTTAAATTCCTTCAGGAGTCTGATAAATTTTAGGTTTCTATTGAACAGTTCCCAGTGCTATAATTTTGCTCATTCAGCAATCTTTATTGCTGACCAAAACATTTATTTCTAAGAACAAAAAAAATACCAGGCAGCAGTAAAGTCCCACACAGTTCACATGATGAATGATGTTATTCTTAATACAAAAAAATATCATTATCTGCTTACCTTGACTGGAGCTGATGACTTTGATGCCAAGGAAAAACCATCCAGAATTTTGCCCATATATTTAAATTCTCTTTCAGGTCCTACAAAATGACCACAGAGTTGGTCAATACTTAAAATATGCATGCTAGGCCAAAATTTTTTTCCTGAATATTTTCTATTTGTCACTATCTATTATGGGTCATAATTGTAGTTCTTTGTCTTCACTGCCTTTCATTTAAAATTAAGGGTTCTAATTCTGGATTAGTATTATACAGCTAAAAAACTACTACCAGAGTGATTGCTGCAAGTTGAACACAGCTTATAGTGAGGCAACAGTATCACTACTGTGCACAGCTAACACCATCAGCACCATTACTGTGTACAAGTCACACGAACAGATACTCCAGAATGTACTGCAGTATTTCATGCACTTAAATGCTGCAGTAAAAATAAAATGGTACCAAGAAAAAATTTACAAAGATCATTTGAAAATACAAAAATTTATCAAAAAAAAATTATCTTTTGAAGTATTGGGTCATATTTTGTAACTGTGATGCACAATCACTTGTTTCGTTCAGTGAAACTGAATGCTGTATCTCACAAAGCAGCACATATTGTCCTTCTGAAAATATACTTTGAGGGTTTAATCTACACTGGGATTAGTGGAGGACTCTGGAAATTATTTCTGGATTTGAACACTTCAATATAGAAGGAAGACAAGTTGAATTTTCAGATATTAAGGCTGAAAATTAAAATATATGGCAAATAGAAACGACATTATGTTGGTTTTTCCCCCAAAATTAGACTATCTCTTTAGATAGTACCACAGTTCTTACTTTTTTTGGATTTATATTGCTTTGGTGCTGTCCAGCCATACAAACCATCTCCAGGCTCCTCATCTTTTAGAACTGTATCATATTTTGATAGTGTGTCCATTGCATAAATATCATCATCTTCTTCCTCTAAAGCTCCTACACCAAAAGCCTAAAATACATATTTTAAATGAGAACTCAAAGGTATAAAGGTACTTTTAAGCCACATAACAGAACACATCTGAAATATACATCTACACGTATATGTATTCATCTATATAAGATGCACAGTATAAACATATATACACTGGGAAAAATGTACAATTTCACCTCAAAAAGTGAGGTGGAAAAAAAACCCCGCACCTCAGTGAGCACAAAAGCAAACACATTCCTCTCCCTTGGCAGGGAGGGACAGTAAACTTGGTCTGTACAGGATGAGGACAGCAGACTAATCCCACCAAAATAACATGTGCAATCTGACTAAGAGCAGGTGAAGTTTTCAAAATCAGTTGACACAGAAATTAAACACATAAAATTCCCAGAAAATATAAATTGACAGTGCTTCTAGATAAGAACAACAAATACCATGGAGCAACATAAAAGCTCTAGCTGAGAAATACAGCATTACTGAAAATACAATAGACAAAACACGTAAACTAAAAACATGCTGAATATTAATTTTCTCAAATCAAAATAACACTAGACTTTTCTCCATCCAGATATTCAGACAGGTATGTTTTTATAATTGTCTATTACACTATCAATAAGTGAAGGCATTTAAGAGTTCTAAGAATTTTTCCACATCTTCAAAATAAGTTAAAAAAAATCCTATTCTCAAATCACACTTAAGATTCATTACAATAATACTACAATGACTAGGAACTTAACACTTCAGAAAAAAATAAAATTTACTGGGATTTTACTGCACTAATAATAAAATGCAGTAAAAATTGTCCCTACCTGACCCATAATACCTAGTTTTCTTCCTTTACTGTGTCTCAGATCACCAAGTAAACTGCTTGTTTCTTCAGAACCACCTGTGAAAAGATTCAGGTGTTCTCTTCCAGATACACCAAACAAAGCTTGTGAGGGGTCCAAACCCTTATAGCCAAGTCCATGGACATTCTCTTTTGGAGTCAAATCTACAGGCATTACATCTTTCGGTGCAAATGTCACATTCTCTGGCTGGTATTCATCCTCTTCATCCTTGTACAAAACAAAAGTTTGTAAGGGCAAATGTGATTAAAAGTTCTGTATATTGAGCTTTGGCAACATTCAGTTAACATGATCATAGGCAAGTTTGCATTTCCTAAATTGTACGTGAACTAAACCTGCTTAGGTAGCAAAAGAAGAAATTTAGTTATATTAAAACTTTTCTTCACATTAAGCATAGAAGGTGTTTAGAAACACTTCAAAGAAGATTTGAAACTGCATTTTAAAATACTGTTCAAAGACATTAAAGAAGTTTGGTTTTTTAATCTGTTCTTACAGATTATTCTTACATAAATCAACAAATAACTTTTGCCTGTTCAATACCTCAGAACTCTCAGACAGTCCCGGTGGTAATGCACAACCATATATTTTCACTGTAGGATCTGTAAGAAACATCATAGCATCACATTACGTTAATAAAAAGAGGGTTTATAATGAACTTTCTAAGCAATCTCTGAATGTTAACTTTCTACTAACAAGAAAGTTAACTAGCTCAGGAAATTCCCTGAACTTACCAGGTTTCTGCCTGTATGGCTTTCTTTTGACTCGTGGCCCAATTCCCTGCCCTTCTTTCCAGCCCATTTTTCGTAACAGTTCAACCCCGACTGTTATTCTAAAAAGAAAACAAAAGGAAATAAACCCCCAAATTACTTCAAGCGACACTTTTATTATTTATTGATAAATCACGTACATATACTACATTTGAACTTCTGTTTTTATATACCAGTTTAAAATCAAAACTGAATGTATCAACATTTGCATACACACTACCTCCCAGTTAATAAACATTTACCTGGTACAAGTTTGCACATTCAAAACAAAAATCCAGGTGGAGGCCACTTAGAAAATGTAACACTGCAGGATCTTCCAGTCTCTTTCACAATTACCGTGGTCCCATTTTTCTAAGTGAAAGCAAATGTTTGGCAAACTTTTGTGTAAATTTACTTACTTAGATGGCCCTATTAAATCATCAAATGTAGTGGTTCCTGGAATGGCAGCAACTACTCCCGCAATCTGTCTAGCTTTCTCCTTTATTCTGTCTTTAGCTTTAGATGCAAAATCATCTGTGGTTGTAATATCTTTTGGTGCTATCCCAAATTCGCTAAGATCCTGGAAATAAACACAAAATGAAAACACTTAGATTAAACATCCCTCAAATTCTTAACTTACTGCAATAGTAAAAGAATGAAAATGGGATATGACCTTCCTATTGACTGATTTTCTCCAGCCACTTTATACAGTTGCTTTTTCAATAACTTTAATGGACATTTTACGCAGCTTCAAAAGTATTTGCATCTTCTGATACAGTGAAACGGTTTAGTTCTTGTTTTATTTTTTAATATTGACATTACAGGAGCTTCTTAAGTGAACCTATGGAACAGTCTATACGACCTACTGTATAACAGTGTACACAATAAATAATTTTACTTATTTCATTTTTTGCTGTCATGGCAACTATTTATACACATTTTCAATTCCATTCTAAATTTACCTCTTCATCCATGAAATCTTCTGGTCCAAGAATGGTTTTGTCTGCTCTCTTCAGCCGTGAAGATACAAAAGCTGAAGGTGTCCATCCTTTAAAGAAGATAAATATTTAAGTAAGGTGTTTAAGGCAACATAGTATTTGAAAATAATTAAAACGTTTAAATCTTCCATCTTAAGGATACATCAAGGAAACATTTGTAAAACTAAAAGTCCAAAAGCTGAAGGAGAAATAACTTCAGCAATATCGTTTCAACTATTTACAGTATAAGGAATACCAAGGAAGAAATGCTTAATGACAGTTAATTTGTTTCCACTAACATAAAAATATGCTACTCAGTTTAACCACTCCCAGAAAACAGACAAATATCTAACCTTCCTTTGTGCCAACAGTGTTAAAGTAACCAGCAGAGAAACCACCAGTAAATGCTCCATGGAAACGCTGGTATCGTCCTTTTGCATCTTTAACAGTCTGTTCTTGAAGAGGAACTGGCTTTTTAATCCGTTCACCTACAATCAAACAGATCAGAAAGACACAACTTTACATGAAGAAAGGACTTTCCACTTCCTCCAGAAGCCGTTTCTTCCTCGCAAGTTAAGAACAGGATCAAACAATAGTGACCCTGAAGTGGAAAGCATCAGCAGCTTACATTTATTTCCACCCCACTTTAAATATTTGTATACACCATTGATGCACACTGTTAAAGGTAAGGCAAGAGGTGTTCACATCAAAATCCTTAATTCTAGTGACTTCTGAGAACATTATTTTTTTCCTGTGAAAGGACACTTTTAGATTTTAAGTATGCAAGATCTCTGACACAATTTCATCACTTCAGTAATTGCTTGAGAAATTACACATCAAAAGTGTCCAAAACAGAAAACACAAAAACCATAGACTTTGACATAAACATCTGCATCTTTTAAACAATATTTCTTGAATAAAGTGGCACAAACTGGGGAGTCACAACTGTACATTAGTCCTTCAACGACGCCATCTCATGAATGTAAGCATAAGACAGTCAAATTAGCATAACTGTGCACACCTGAACTGTACTTTTTTCTGTTTTGTTTTGGTTTTCTGAGTCTTGGGGAAAAGACAGAAGGAAAAACTGGCACCCAGCTCCACTCACAGCAGTGCCGCCACAATCCGTAGAGTACCCCAGCCACACTCGCAAACCTATGTAGTGCCGAGAGAGCCCTTCCCCACTCCGTTCCCTGGCGGCTCGCCCTGGGCCGAACCAAGTCATCTCGGAGGGCAGCATGGCTGCCGAGACAGGCCCCATGCTCCGCAACAGCAGGAGGAAGGGGAGGCAGATCTGCGCTGGCCCTACACACCACTGCTTCCCAAAGTGAAGGCCGTAGGACCTTCAGCCGCAAACCGGACCGGACGGCGCAGGCTCTTCGGGACACCTCTGTGCCAGCGCCTCACGCCAGGCCGCTCCCAGCGCTGGCCACAACGCATGACGGAAGGACGGAGGAGGAGAAGATGAAGCCGCCGGGGGTCCCTTACCCTCCTGCAGGGGCTGCAGCGCACTTCCATAGCTCACCAAGTCCTCCTCGCTATCGCTACTCTCCGGCGCCGCCATCTTACCCGACAGTGGCCGCGCAGGGCACGGCGGCGTCACACGAGGGAGGCGGAGCCGCCGGCCCCGCCCAGCGCCCCGTACGTGCGGGACCCTTCAGTGGCCCGCACTCCTCACCCCCGGGACTGCGCCGGCGGGACGGGAGCGGCGGCACCGCCGAGTGCCCCAGAATCCCTCAGCGCCCCGCGGCCCCACGGCGGATTTGCACTTGCTCGCCGGGCATAGCGCGGTGTTGCGGGATGCTCTCGGTCCCCTCTCCTGCAGGGAGCTACGGTAAACTGGGGTGGGCATGGCGGAGGGCGGAGCCTGTCCCGTTCGCACGGGTCCCTCCAGCGCAACGGTGTTCGGCTGAAGAAATCCCAGCCCCGGCGGACCGGGGGCTCTGTGGAGCTGCCGTATGCTCTTCCACATCAACGGCCCGAAACGTTGTCTGGTGTCTTTAAAAATTACCAACGCCACAAAATATCCAACTTTCGGCCATCAGTAGCCATGAAATAACTCCCTCGAACCATCGAGTGCACAAGATCAGGCTCCCTTGTACTCAGGGCTAGGAAAAAGGAAGCAACGACTCTGGAAAACAGATTTTATCTAAATGAAGGTGTAAAGCGGACTCCACCCTGAATCAAAATCAAGGGAGTTGTGAATGTTATTGAATTACACTCTTAAGCAAATACATGGCAAAATTTGCCAAACTGTGTTGTTTTACGAGCTATTCAAGAAGCACGTGCACAGAAATCAGGGCAGAAGTCTCGGCATTAAAACCTTCCCTCAAAGAGCTTAATCCCTGAACGCTTTCAGGTATCTCTGTACCTCCTTGGCAAGTCCTGTATCGGGAGAGAAACGTTTATTGAATGTGTTTTGTACAAAGACCAATATTCACCGGTAGGACCCAAGTGTTCAAAATCTGGATTTTAATTTCCAGTGTTACCCCCGCCCCCCCAAAAAAAACAAACCAAAACGAAACACTTCAATCTGTGCTGAAGATTCTATCAATCCACAACTTTTGTAAGTATCACCAGTTTCTATTAAATCCTTGAAAATAAATCAAAATAATCTTCAGAGATTCCTTAACAGATAAGACTTCTGTGTATTCTCTAACCCGGTATTTCTCTTTATTTGTATACATGGAACTGGTTGCTTTCAAAGCGAAACTAGCCGAGTTTCATGTGGTTTCAAGTTTCCATAGGAAATATTTACACGGTTCCATGCAAATAGTCTGTTTCATTTAGGTCTCTAATTCACTTTGAAACAATGTAGTAGAAACCACAGACACGTACCTAAGTGCATTATCTTTTCTCGTCATCACTAAGCACTTAGCTAGAACATACAGTGGCAAAATAAGTTGTTAGCACTGTTGCTGTTTCTCTTTGTTTAGGCAATAATCGTTCCTGAATAGTCAATTCCATATGACTTTGACTTAACACACAAGCTTAAATAATTTTTTTTTGCACAATGTTAACAGAAAATCTTTTGAGTGTTTTGTCTGTTGTGTTCAAAGAGTTGGGGTAAACAAATATTAAAGTTTTTTTTCCCTTTGAACTTTTATCAGATTAGAATTACTTTTGCATCCCAGCGGTATTTCCTTCTCCATGGTAAGCTCTCTCTCTTGTTTACAATTACTAAACTAGGTGACAATTGCTATTTGTAGTTGTTAAATAAGACAAATCCAGTATCTTTTTTTTTTACTGTAATGAAACTAAATTATTAGTAGAACTGAATAGCTTACATTTCAAATATTTTTTTTTACAGAAATTTGTCTGGTGAAAAAAATCAGCATTTTTGAATGAAAGCTCACATACTTGCCAGTGAATGTAAGGCTGAAATTGAGCCCTTCAGCCATAGGCGGTGTCTTGGTTTAAAAGACAAATGTCTGCCAAGGAAGGCGGGAACCTTCCTGGCATGGAAAGACGCCCCTACCTCCAAATTATTGTAACCTCGAATTTTCGAGGCTTCCAGGCAGAAGTATAGGAAAAGAAATAACAGTTCTTTATAGAATATATATGTGTGTATATATACGACAAGACAGAACAAATAACACTGCAGCGACAGAAGTTTCCCACCTGCCAAGCACCGTTACCCCTTTGGCGTAGTTGTGACCCTAACCGGCAGGGGGCGCCGCCGGCTCGGGCGAGGAGAGAGCTGCCGGCCCTGACTGGCGGCCGGCAGGGGGCGCTCGGCCCCGCGGGGCGGTGGCGGCTCGAGCGGGGCGGAGGGTAGGGGCGGCCGCCCAGGCATGCGGGTGGCGCTCGGTCCGCGGCAGCGCCGCCGGCCGCCCGCACACGCTGGGAAGGGAGGCGCGGAGAGACTGCAATGCCGGGCTACTCCGCAGAAAGAGATGCGGCGGGGGCAGCCCTGGCTTCAGGTAGCCCTCCGCGCGTTGGCTTTGGGCTCCCGAGCGGCAGGGAAGCAGGGAAGAGCAGGCAGGCTTGCAGTGCCGAAAACTGCAGTGCAACGAAATCCCGGAGCCAAGCACACAAAAGCTGCTGCGGCAACAACGCCGCAGACTCCCCGACCCCCGGGCTGGCTGTGGCTAATGGCAGCTTGGACCAGAGCGGGTATAGTCGCCCTGGTCTCTCGGCGGGGTGCCTCCGGACCCAGGAGCTGGAAAAACTCAAGGAGACGAACTCCTTTTCCTAGAGGTAGTGTAGGAAATGATACAACTTTAAAATTTTTTTATGTAAGGGGTTTGCTTGCCTTTGCTCAGGGGGAGGGAAGTTGAAATTTCTTTCTAAGACTGTTCACCGGACAAGGCTTGATGAGCTTAACATCTGCAGATTGGAAGTAGCCAGTAATGCTACACAGGAGATAAGCGACCATTAACGAGCATTAAGGAACATCATCCCTGAACATCACCCCCTGGAGCGGACGGAGACACCTGGTCTGGGAAAAGACTGATGAGAGAACAGTAGAACGAGGACTACATTAGCATCGAAGGCAAAAGGATCAACAACCAATAGGAGATCGGATACTAAGAATTGTGTAATCTAAAACCAATGAAGGAGAATTTATTTGGGTTTTGTCTATATAAAGATAGGAAACATCGGGTAAATTATTATTTGTGATGGAATTATTTTCACTGCACAACCCGGGCATGTGTGGATTAAATTATTTCTATTGCACATCCGGGCCAGAATAAAGTAATGCCTTGATTCTCTAACACTGAAAAGGTGCTGTTGGAGAGATTCTGTTTTTTTCCGCAGTTTCGGTGGTCGTAGGGGTAGTCGAAAGCAGGTGGCTCGGCTGGAGCTCAGGGCGGTGCCTCCAAAACCCGTCCTGCCGCGCCGGGCAAGAACATACCCCTCCTCCGGAGCCGGGTCTCGATGCGCGGAGGCAAAACATTCCCCCGTACTCCCAAAACTCCCGGCTGTCTTGTTTCCAATGTGGTTTCACAGTAGAACAGGCAAAGCATATTAGTTATTCTAGAATAAATGGGATTTTTTCAGTGAAGATAAAACTGTGGTTAATACATGCAGTTAGTACTCCTAAGGTGAAGAAGCAGCGGTGGAATACTGCACCTACAGAAAAACATATTGTGGTCATCCAAAGCCCTGATACTGAGTTTGTGTACTATTTTCATATAATTTTGTTGTTGCTCAGTAAATTTCTTGGTAATGAAATCTTCCACTCCATCTTGTGAACTTGGAACAGTGTCAAAGCAGATTCATATCCCTGCTGCTGCTGTGCCCCACACCCACCTGCCACCACCCCCTAGCCAAAAGGTTTGCAGAATCACAGATAAGAAACTCTCTTTCTCCAGAGAGCAGCCAGATGCCTATCTTGGGTATGGAACAATGCATCAACAAGTACTCCAGCAGGAAATTAATTTCCCAAACTGGGACTATTTCCTAGGGGCCAAAGAGAAGCTTATTGATGGGATTTCATATATTCATGTATTTTTTCATGATGGAGGAGGAGAAGAAGGAGAGAATTGACAGAACAAGTGGAGTGATACAAACATATGAGAAATATGTACATATTTATCATATATATGTGCCTGCAGTGAGACTGTCCAGATTCTGATCCCAATTCTGGTCCCTCTTACTTTTACTATTGTGGGACAAAACATGGGACAACTCAAGCTCTGCCATTCTGTACCTGTTTCCAGCGTGGTCATTGTCTAGATTACCTGACTGGTTTATCTGTGAAAATGCACCAAATTCTGCAAAACTAAGATCTGATGCAGAGATAAGATCCATTGCTTTGAGATTCAACACTTCATGCACAACATATTGATATTCTTTGGATGCAAATTCTTACACATTTTATGCTTTCTTAGAGATAGTGCATGTAGAGTGCACCAGATCACTGAATTAACTCTCTTCTAATCTTAATGTCAAGCAAACATCTGTATCTGTACACCGCATTTTCTGAATGCATTAGTCTGCCTTTCTAGCCTGTATTTCTCGATCTTTATAATGCTGCAGCCAAACCTTCATGAGAAACTCAAAAAGTTTGTGGTATGAACCCCACTCTAGGAATTCTAATAGCAACAAAAAAGCATCTGGAAACAAGAGTATGAGAAGAGCAGGGACATGGATTTTTTGAGGGTAAATCAGGTTTTGCAATGTTCTAAGAAGTAATTTACACTCCAGGGTCAGAGACCACTCCTACCCAGTTATTACACAGCTCAGCACTACTGAGACCATACAATGTGTGTGCCTTTTGCAAAAAAAGCACGTTCACCATATGAAGACAAAACTTACAGTGACTTATTTAAGAAATTCTCTATCAGTCCTAATGCAGACATGATGAAATATCCTTTAGCCAAATGAGGGGAAGGCACAGTCTAATCTGGCAGTTGTAAGAGTGTTGGGCAATATACCCAGGACACTAAAAATGGGAATGAAGCCTGCTATTTTGGACTCCTGAATTTGCTGTAGAAACTTGCTAGCACTGCTTTGCTTTATTGAGAATCCACCAGCAATGATGAAAGGCTGCATTTCGTCACCAGGATATGTTAGAAATTGTCTTTGGTGTTGTATCGTGCGGAAACTTCTGCAAATTTGCATTTTACACTTAACCATGATAATCGTCATAGTTGTTAATTGAGCCTTTGGCCTGACTACAGGCTTTAGGACTTTATTTGGAGTAATAGCTGTAGCCTTTCAATGAGATCAGTTTTCAATAAAGCCAGTGACAGCAATGCAAACTCACAAGATGGTCACATTAATGTTGTTTTAATTGCCAGATTGTATCAGCATAGCCTCTGCTGGTAAATTACTCATTTATCCTAAACTAATTTCTATGTTTTGCATTGGAGTTTTATACTGATTTGCAAGATTTAAATGCTATAATCCTTTTTGTCAGATAAGTACTTTTTCTAATAGCATAAAAACAATTTAAAACATTTTTTACACCCTCACATGAGAATTAGCATAAGTTAATCCACTTTCCTACTTTTACCTGTTTATATTTAATATATATTTTGATACATTCATCCAGTATCTTTAGAATTATTGAAGAAAAAAAAGTACTCAGGTGAGAGTGAGCAAAATCACAATGAACAAAATTCAGGTGATTTCAAGACAGCAAATCTTTGGATCCCAATTTCTGTGTTGCTGACTAGTATTCTTCCTTTAAAACATGCAGTAGACACACAGTTTAACCAGCCTGCTCTGTAGAACACTTTGGAGACACCAGCATTTTCAAAGAACATTTCCATTAAGGATATAATTCCAATAATATTTTTTTCTTTGATAAATAAATGTCTGACACAACTACACTGTAATTCTAAGAAACAGAAAAAAGAGAAGAAAAGCCAGGGGAGGGTGTGGAGGAAGGCAAGTTTGGTAATACCAATTTAGGTATTGCATCTTTCAATGCTAAATGCACACCTAGCTCTGTAGGTTAGGCATGGCTAGGAACAGGAACCAATATTGGCAAATTCTCACACAAGTGTCCAATAACATTTGTGAAACCGGTCACACAACAGAGTATTTCAGGCAGGAGATCTCTCTGCAGCGCGAACAACTGCAGACGTTCGCAATGTTGAGGCTGGTCGCATAGCAGTTTCCTGGAGCGGGGCTAGTCTACCCTTTCACCGAGATACCGTTGCTCTTTTCAGAGACCCAGGCTGGAGCAACTGCAAGTCCCCGGGATCCAAGACCTCACCCAGGCTCCTGCCCTTACACAGATCAGGGTGCGAGAGGCCGGGCCCCGCAGCGGGCCCGGGGAGACACCAGCCCTGCGAACTGTGCCGGCACGTCCATGCGCACCCCAACGCCGGTCGCTGCAGGGCGATGTAGCCGTATGGACCCTGAGCACCACCCTGGTGATCCTCCCCGCTGCGGGGGGCACTGCCGGGGTTGGGAGCACCCCTCTCGGAGTAACGAGCTTGTTTTGAGGTGCAGCCCGCGGGGAACCTCGTCTCTCCGAGGCGGGTTCAGGGGAAAGCTGATGGTGGCCCCACGGAGCGGGGGTGGCTGCCCCGGGTGGCCACCCCCAGGGCTATCGCCAGGCTCGGCGGCGCATGAGGCCGCGGGAAGAGCCAGGAGGAGAGCGGAACCTTCAGGGCGCCAGCCAGAGTCCGGCACGCTTCGGCGGAGGCCAGCCAGAGGGCCGAGGAAGAGCGGGTTAAGCCACTGCCAGGCAGCGGGGTACCGGATTCCCCTTTCAGTCAGCCACAGCCACCGCCCGTCTCCGCACCAGGGGCACCTCAGCCCCGCCTCCCCACCAGGGCTTCAATGGGAAGCGGCTGAGGGGTCGCTGCAAGGACCTCGCTAGGACCACTCGGCCGCCGAGGAGCAGCGCTGTGGGGCGGGGCAGCTCCTCCCCGCCACCAGCGGAGGTGGGATCGGGCGGTGCCGTGGGGCAGTGGCAGCATTTCCGCAGGGTCGCGGCTCTCCGGGAAGAGGTTGTTTCGCAGCAGCGGTGGGAGGACGGCAGGCTGGCCTGGAGATGACAGACGCCCTATTGCCCCGCGGCTGCCAGGCGGCGGAGCCGGCGGGGGACGGCTACTTTCGGAAGGTGGGAGACTCGACGGCCGACCCGGGGCGGGTGGGCTGTGTTCCCGGGGCAGCTCCCCCCTAGGACGGTTCAGGGCTGGGGGTCCCCTCTCCGTCGCTCAGTCTGCTTTCTCCCGCCGGAGCGTCGTGGGCGCCGTCCCTTGGCAGCCCGCGGGGGCGGGGGGCAGCCCGCGGGGGCGGGGGGGGGC
>WBMZ01004860.1:0-33144 GCA_013400975.1 Atrichornis clamosus
CACGCGCCGGGGGCGGGGAGGGGGCGCGCGCCGCCCCTCAGGAAAGGAGAGGGGGGAGAAGCGCGCGCCGCCCTCAGCCATGGCGGGGGAGGGGCAGGGGATCGGGGCTTCCCACCCGCCGCGGGACCCCCCCGCCCTCACCGATGACCTTCTTGTCCCCGCCAGCGGGAGGCGCCGCCGAGGCCAGACCGCTGCCCCCGTTCCCGGTCCCGCCGTTTGGCTTGGAGTCGGCGGGGGCGGCGGGGGCCGCCGCGGGGACGGGGGCGGCGGGCGGCTGGGTCTCGGCCTCGCTGCTCATGGCGGCGGCTGTTCGGTGCGGACGGTGGTGGTGACTGCTGTTTGCGCCGCCTCCCGCGGTGTGATGGTGACTGAGGCCGGCCGTGGGGGGGCTGCTCCCTGCTCCGGGCTCGCTGAGCTCCGCTCTCCGCTCCCGATACCGATCGAACTGGCCACAATGGCGGCGCGCACCGGCTAGCCACCCCGCGCGCCCCGCCCGCACGCGCCGCGATTCGCCACCCGGCCCGCCCGTTAAACGGAGAGCGACCCCATTGGCTTTTCCCCTCCCCGCCACCGCCCCTCGTCGAACACCGATTGGCGGCGACACCTGCCTGTCCTCAGCAGCGCGCGTCCATTGGCTGCGCCGCCCGCGGCTGCCAGGCTAGCTTTTCCCACCGGCCGAGCCGGAGTCCCCGCCCCCGCGCCCCGATTGGCCGCCGCAGCCGCCGCTCCCGCCCCCAACGGGCACGATCGGGGAAGTGCGCGCGACCATGTGGCGGCGGCTGCGGTCCCGTCTGGCCGCCGGACCCGCTCCCGCTCGCTGGAAACACCCGGGGCGCAGCGATCGTGCGGGCGGCTCTGGCCCCAGCGCTCCCCGGGCGCCCACTCCCGTTAGTGATGGGCAGAAAGCGTCCGGGAGCGTTAATTACCAGCGGGAAATGAGGGATTTGGAGCCGTGTCAGAGCTCCCTAACCCGTGGATGGATGTGCAGCTACAACACCGAGCTGACCGCCGGGGAATCAGCCTTTCCCTAAGCATCCCATCCTTCCTCTCCCGGAGGGGCTGGGGCAGCTTCTCAACCCGAGCCCCTCTACCCACCCAGGCTGTCGGGAAAGCATCACTGTTGGGTCCTTTACCCCGCTGGAGCCCTTCTCCAACCACCACCCCTCAGCTCCTCTTTGCCTCCTACCCCTATGTCCTCACCATAGAGTGGCCTAGAGATCCAACATATCTTGCTGGACTCTCCAGAGGGAAAGTCCAGAGGAAAATTCCCATCCTTGTCCAACAAGTTATTTTCCATAGGCACCTGAAAAATGTGGCTGGTGGCCACGGAATTCCAGCGCCCTGCCTTGACTATGTCGTTCCTCCTACATAAGAGGAGGGAAAGGTCACCAGCAACCACCCAGAAGGTCTCTCCGAGAGATGACCCATCACTCCACCGTCTTTGCAACCAATGTGTATCCCCTTGGGATCAGCCCATCCATCATGGCACACAAATCACTGCCCAGTTCACCATCCCAGTTTCCCACATTCCACCATGGCCAGGGGACAGACTCCAATGGGGCCAAGGTAAATCCATCACAACAACCCACAGGGGTTTACGAACACTGGTCTCATCTGGCTCTCTTGGGAATTTTCCCCCCTGATCTTCAACTTGGTTAATGAAGGGAAGGGCTTGAAAACAATAACACAATCCCACAAGGATCTGCACCAGGACAATGACCTGAATAAAGATGCTAGAATGATGTCAAAACTGGATGCTGCTCAGAGAGTCACCTGAAAAATAATCTTACAATAGAACGGAAGTTAGGGAATACGCCAGGCAGAGTCCTGAGAGGGAGAAAATGGTGGAGAAAATTCCCAGCTCTGTGAGGAAGTCTATGGGGATGTCAGGGCCATGCACATACAGCTGAAACTGTGGGCCCCAACAATGTCTTTGGGGGTAACACTGCGGGGCCCAGAGGCAACTCAGACCCTCAGTGGAATGCACAGGCCACCAGAAACACCATCTCCAGCTGCAGCACCTACAGCTGGAGAAAGATGCTGGAGCTGAGGGGAGCTCCATCAACTGCTCAACAGGAGGAGATTTCAGGATTTGCTGCATACAATATAAGGGTGACATCGTAATGGGGGAATTCAACCCAAAAATGTGGTCCTTGAGAAAACTTTCAGCCAGCAGGTAAGGTACAAGACACACAAGCTGGAAAGGTGGAACCCTGCACATTCCACATTAAAGAGAAATGTAATGGCATATAATTAGCCATTGGAACAACATTCAAAGAGGTGGTAATGGATTTGCTGCTGTTAATTAATCTGGGGAAGCTCTGTGACCCCTGCATGCAGGAACTGAGACCAGCTGATGGCAGTGATATAAATACATCAGGCTGAAAAAGTGCTGCTGAGCCTGGACCAGAAATAAACTGGTTTCCCTGGTGAAAAAGTGGTAAATTTGGGTGCCAGCAGCCAGAAGTGCAAATCTCAGCACTGCACTGATGGGCAGAGCTCTCTGAGGCACCTGAGCCAGCCTGCTGAGAATCTTCAACCCTCCTCTCACAGGAGAGCCCTCTGCAAAGCATTTGTGGGGCTGGAGAGGAAAGGACTGGGGTGTCTGTGCTTCTTTTATCACCTGATGTTCTGCAGGTACAAAGGAGATGCCTCAAACGGGAGAAAAGTGAGTCTCCTCCGCAGCTGTACAATCCCAGGAATGAGAACAGGGGAATCCTTGACAGCCAGAGCCTGTTGCCAGGATTTCAAAGAGCTATGAGAGAAAAGAGCATGGCCAAGCCTGTGGGAGCTTCCTCCAGCATGTCAGTGCTGGGCAAGGGCCAGCTCAGGCAGAGAGTGCACCCTACACCTGCTTCCCAAGGAGGGATGGGACCTCTCTGCATGGGACAGAACAGACTCCTTACTCCTTTACCTTGAAACGACTGGATGAGAAGCTCCTGCTGGAACCCAGCCCTGTGCAGGGTGCTGGCTTGTGCCCCACCCAGCAGGTGGGTGAGCTCCCAGCCCTGTTCTGGGAGAATAAAGGCAGTTTTTCCACCAACCTGCAGCCTCAGATGCGCTCTGTGCACCACACAGGACAAGCAGCCCCGATTTCATTCCCACAGTATCACCATTCTGTGTTTTTCAGATGACAGCCCTGCTCCAACACCCTTGTAGCACCCAGGTGAACTCTTCCAACACCTGTGGCACCCATCAGCCCAATGGCCTGGTGCTACCATGACTGTGCCAGGAGAGGGCTGACAGACACTTCTTTACATCAGAACTCTTCTCAAAGCGCAGCACTCATGGTGATGGAATCTTGTGTACCAGTTTCTTGTACCTCAGTAAGGCTGCACACAGGTTCTGGAGATTCCCAAGATGCCATGAACCTTTCTGCCAGTCTCAGTTACCTGCCAAGTGACGGAGTTGATGTAGCACAGCTCTACTAAGCTCATTTCATCCCTTCTTTCTCTCAATACCATGCAGTAAATGGTCCTAACTGAACCCACCAGGGATAATGCAAGTTGCTGGAAACACTACAGCCCTTCTTGCCTGGAGAAGAATCCATTCCCAAAAATGTTAACTGATGTGCACCGCACATGTTTACAAAAATTCTTTATTTACATTTCAAAATGTAAAAAAAAAAAAGATGCCCATTATTAAATAATTTCAGGAGAATGTCAAGAGCACGGATCTGCCCTTAGCAGAAGTCTGAGGCGGTGGAGGAGCTGGATTTGGAATTGCATGGAGCCAGCACAGGTCTAACCATTGGGAAAGGAACACTGAAAGGAAAAAGAAACAGGTCCGACATGCTGGACAGCCACTCCCAACACATCCTACAACAGCCAGGCTGTGCAGTGACGCTGGGGGCCACACAGCGATTTTAAGTGCATGCCTGTTGCTGCACAAATCAGCTCCCATCATCCAGAGAACTCAGGAATCCTCCTGAGTCTTCCTGCCAGGCAACTGCATCTACTTCTGACCTTAAACCCAACAGTGCCTGTTCCTCCCAGCTGATTTTCAAGGATCTTGACAAGTAGCTGATGTGGCTGGCTGATGTCAGGCAACGCTAAAGCCATTCTCATCCCCAGGCAGGTCAGAGACACCAGGGTGCAGCAAGGCTGTTCCTAAGACCTGGCTGGGAAATAAGCAAGGTGGCACCAGCCTTGTACCTAGGAATGAAAAGCTTCCAGGCTCCAGCTGGACATTGGCCAGAGATCTTGTACTCCAAACTGAAATGATCAACAAGTCTGGGCCTGAGGACAACCCTAAAGGAGACCCAACCCATCAGCCCAGCTCTGCAAGGAAGGGACAGCCTTGCTAACAGGCTTTTTTCAAAAGCCTGTAAACATCACCAGACACACCAGGGGAATGGAAGAATGATTACATTCCCTGTTGTCACTTCATCAAATAGCAGGAGCTCCCAAGAGTCTCAAGTGCTGCAGATCTCTAAGACTGTATTACGAAAGAGGGAACGTGTCTTTGTGGGCAATTACAGCTGCCTTTGGAAATCGTTTCATGAAAGGTCAAATTTTGTCAGAGCCTGCCTGCTGAAATTTGAAAAAAATAAGCAACCAAAAGACTAATAGAGCAGATTTTTGAAAAGCTGCAGCCCAACACACTGAAATCTAGACAGATTTGTTTAAATATTTGTGGGTTTTATGGTAAAGTGAGCAGACAAATGTAAACAGAATATTGTATGTTAGCCTGAGACTACTGGTTTAACCAACATGAAGCCTGAATAATAGTAAATAGTGGAAACATCTCTCTTCAGATGAGGACAGTGCTATTATTTTCAAGGTAGGACTCTTTAAAATGGTAATTCCTTGGTCCTTCAGTGGCAGCAGCCCTACAGCTTTTCTGAGCAACTGGGCTCAAGTTCTCCCTTTCTCCTCTCCTTTTCTTGATCCCTGCCTGTCTCACCCATGGATGCTCGACCTTTTGTAGCAGTTGGAGAGTTCTCCAACCTGCAGGTCAAAGTGAGGCCTCCCACCAACTAGAGTGCCTGGCTAATGTCAGCTGGATTCCTGCTGCAGCTGCCCTTTCATCCACTTTCTAAAGTCGAGGCTTCAAGGCAGCCTAACCCAATCCAAGGAAAAGCTCCCACAAACCCATCTTCCCCTCGACCACAGCTTCAAAATCTTATCCCTGCTGTGCTGCCTCTGGTGTTTGTGCAGCTTAGAGAGAAGCCAGTTCAGGGACTTGAGCTGGCAAAAAAAGAGTTCTGTTAGACATGCATTTTCTGGTGTTTCACTGAGCTGAGACAGCGCTCTGCAGGTTCAAGGGAATGTGAAAATAAGTCAAGACAAAAGTAAGAAGCAGAGCAGCCCAGAGTTCATGGCACTGTGCCTGTGAAGACTGAGACTTACCACATTGCTTTCATTGCTTCACATCTCCCCACACTGAGAGATCACAACGGGCAGCTTGGGCTTGTTATTGGGACCCGTAGGCACATTCTGGCAACAAACAAACACAGAACATCAAAACTTATAAAAGCACAGCAAAGCCAGCAAGTGACATGTACTGGAACACTGGCTAAGAGATATCTGTGTAACGTGAGGAATAGGGAATGTCAGACAGCTCTGAGGAACCGAAAAGCACCATTACACATTTTGGCAACAGGCCCGGCCATAAGATGGTGAATTCTCTCTGTGAGCAGAGGTTCGGGACACAGACCAGAGGCTGGTCCTTTAAATGGGAGGGAAGGAACAGAGGAAAAAGAGAGAAAAAATGGAGAGCTCTTCATGAGATACTTGAGGCTGCTCTGGCTTTTACAGTTACTAAAAGCAGCTGCCACAAGCAAAACAAACTTGTATTCATACAGAAAGGAAAGAGACAGTGACGAAGCAACCCTCATTCTGAACCTCCTGCCGTGCCGGACTCAGCTGTTCTTCTCTGAATCTCTAATTTTCTTTACTTTGGTCTCACTGCACTGATACCCAAAGCAGGCTCACCACAACCCTCCAGCAGGTTATACCACGCTGTACAGCTTCTTCCATGTGACCTTTTCTCACCACTCAGCAGCTCTGTGTTAGCCCCACTTTTTACATTAGAGGCCCTTATGCACGTTATCCCACATGTGTCATGGAGTCAGTGCTGGCTGTCTCAGAGAACTTGCTGCTCTTTGTTAAATCTCCTCATTATCCTGCCATGACACCCAGGCACGATGCTGGCAGCAATCACCACCCTGACTGTATTTGTCTTCAGCTCCTGGAAGCCCATCAGGAGATTAGTTTAATTTTTCTTATTAAACATGCTGATCATGGATCAACAGAATTGATGATTTTGCATCCACTGAATAATTCCAGGCAATGGCACAGAAGTGAGATGCTTTATGCTCTTGTCTGAGCTGCTGATGGAACAACTTTTTAATTCAGCTTCCTGAACAAATGCAAAGCAAATAAAGCCCCAAGAACGTAACCCCCGCTCAAAGACTATCAGAGCCACGAGAGCCTAGCATTTCCAAAGCCAAGCCATATGACAACCTGTGCCTCACCAAATTTCCTGCTACATTATAATGATGACAACCAATAATGCCAGTTATCAACACTGCCATTCCCTGGTATCCTGTAAACAGACAGCAGGAGAGGACAGGACAACTCTTCTTAATCCTGTACACAACTTCCCAGTATGGACAGGGAAATAGACAAATTCAAACTTACTTCAATTTTTCTCATGACCAACAGCCCATCGACAATTTTACCTAGAATGAGAAAATTTATCCACTTCAATATGGCTGTTTTTTACCTTTGTTCCCCCCACTTATCACAGGTACATGCATTTTTGTCCCTCCTGAAAAGCCCCGTGCAGCTATTGGGCACTTCAGGATTTGTTACTGATTTCTAAACTGATATAGGAAACAATCCCTTTTCAAACATTTTCCACATTCTGCACAGATTAAGTGCCTTTTCCCACCACAGGGGTGGTGTGTGTAGAAATCTGGGGTTTGAGACCACCAGCTTAAGGCTGGCCTAGAATTCCTACAGTTCAAGCAGCAGTAAATGCAAGTTAGCAGATGTGATTTCACAGAATTACTGTCCAAAAACTCTGCTGAAACCTCAGTCCTCTCTGACAGTGGAGAAGAAAGGGGTCCCTCCACTCACCTGTGCCTTCTGCACTGGCATAAGGATTTGAGTGGAAATACAGTATACTGATCACTGAACTGATCTGGATTAAAGCTAACCTGTGAAGAAAATGGTTCATTTCAACAGTGATCCATCACAGCACCAGGCTGCACAGATCCTTCCACTAGCACAAACAAGGAGGGAAGAAGGAGCAGTCCATACCCACAGGTATGGGCTCTGAACAGGAGCAGTCCATGCCCACAGGCACTGAACAGGCTCCCCAGGGAATGGTCATGACCCCAAGGCTCAAGAAGCATTTGGACAACGCTCCCAGGCACAGGGTGGGATTGCGGGAGTGTCCTGTGGCTAGGTCAGGAGTCGGACTCGATGATCCTTCTGGGTCCCTTCCAGCTTAAGAGGCTCTATGATTCTCACTATTTATTTTAACAGCTGCACTGCAGGGATGTCCAGGAGCTGGCACTCAGGACTTTCACTGCAGGTACTCACCGAACACAACGTGTTTCCCATCCAGCCAGTCACACTTGGAGCACGTGATGAAGAACTGGCAGCCGTTGGTACTTGGACCACTGTTTGCCTGGGGGTTGAGAATGGCAAAATACAACAGGTGCACAATTTCAGACTGGCCAAAACCGAAGGCAGACATGTAACAAAGACCTGTTCTCTAGACCAGCCTATTTTTAGATTATTGCTATACAAACCAAAGGAAACAAGATGCACTTCTGCAGGAGAGCACCCTGTGCTGGGATGTATCATGTCGTCACCTCTGGTCACATCAGTGTGTGCAAGAGCCATGTCACCAACCTTTTGTTATATTTCTACAAAGGGACGTTCAGCATAAGGCTGTGCCAAAGTCTGGGCTCTAGAGCACACTCCTGAAAAAAGGCTGAACTTTTTGGTGACAAGTACTTATTGGCTGAAGTATTGTCCTGGGGAAAACCGAAAGTCAAGAAATCAGGGAAAAAGAAAAAAAGCAACTGATTTCTGTTATTTAAGAAGTTTCCTCAGAATAATAATAAATAAAAATTAAAATTTAAAAAAGGTGTCTGTTCTGATGATCATGATGAGAAAGGTAACAATCATATTAGCACAGGGCTCACAGGAACAGTGGGATGCAGATGTGAAATTTAATTCACACCAGAGTACAACACCCAGAACATCTGCACTTTGTTAATAAAACACCTCTGCAACACTGAAGTCCATTTGCAATATTGACAACCAGAAGCTACTAAAGCACATTTCTGTCCTGACGAGTGAACTGGGCAAGTTTGGCAGCGGCAGGACTGCACAGGACAGGGTCATTTTGGCTTTTTAGTTAATGATAGCCAGCTTCAAAAGGAGCCAGCTGGGATCCATGGTTCCTGGGATCCAGCATAACAACTTCAGAGGCATGCCACTTTAACACAAAACACAAAAACGCAATACTGAGGTGAATCCCTTCTCTCACACCATAGTACACTGACTGCTTAGCTGTGCATGACACCTCTTTTTGGGCCATGTTTTCAACTGGATGAATCACTAACCCTAATGATGTATGTCCCTAAGCAAGTGGTTTTATGGGCAGACAGCTGAAAGAGCTGGGGAAGAAGCAGTGGTGGATAGGAACGCTGAAGCACTGGCTCCCTTTGCTTTCTGTTCCAAAAGTCAGGGTATTGTTCCTACCAGACAACAATCAATGGTTGCAGTTTCTCCGACTATGCTGAACAGGAAGGTCTGTTTTAAAAGATACCAAGGTAACACACAGAAAGAGTGACTGGGCACTGGAATGGGCTGCCCAAGGAGGTGGTAGAGTCACCATCCCTGGAGGTGTTTAAGAAAAGACTGGATCTGGCACTCAGTGCATGGTCTGGGTGACAAGGTGGTGTTAGGTCACAGGTCGGACTCGATGATCTCAAAGGTCCTTTCCAACCTAGTTGATTCTGTGAACACTGCTGTGGCTCTGTAACTCCCAAGTTAATCTGTTTCATCCTTGATTACAGTATCAGGAAAAAAGAAAACGCCACCACTCACCACCATACGAAAACTGTAAGAACCAAGCTATTCTGAAAGCTATCAAGCCAAGCCTGTCCCAGTGCTCCAACAGGCAACAAAGAAAGGAGGATGCAGGATCAGGACTACTGTGTTACTCAACATATTAACCCATAAGTAGCAGCCTGACTAGTGGTTACAAAGCAGGTCTTCCAGACCTTGTACCCAACGACGGAAATTTCTGTTGTCCAGCAAACAATGTATACACTTAGGAAAAGGGCACAGAGAAAGTACCAAAAGCTTTTTAGTCTGTAATAGCATTATTTCATACTCACCATAGAAAGCAGGCCAGGAGCAGAGTGTTTCAGCTTGAAGTTTTCATCTGCAAAAGGACCCCTATATATACTGGCTACTCCAGTGCCATCTCCCTGCATGAGAGACACACCCAGTCAGCCACAGCATTTGTTTCATAGCAATTGCTACAGAACATTTCAACATAAAAATTACATTTAAAATCCCTAAGCAAGAGGAAAGGGTTAAACTCAGCCCAAAATGGATGTTGTATTGCCATTTATGTACACCAGAAGTGAACACATGCAGTGTTTCATTTCGGAACAAGAACAGTAACTGGTGTCTAAATACATAGTTCATTGATCACCACTAACATGTTGGCAGAAACCCAGAGGGATGGTAAGGGTGAAGTCCAAGCCTCCTAAAATGAGGTGGAGGCTACAGATTGCTTGGTACAGACCCATCTGGACTTGCAAGGGAAAAGGGAGGAGATGTAGAAGTATGGCTTGGTGCGACAAGCAAGCAGAAGTGGTTGCATAGCAAAAGTCGGCTCACAGCGGGTTCAAGTATTTCACCTTATTTTCTGTGACTTTACCAGAAACAGGAAAGCAATCTCTGTTCTGCAAGGGCAGTTTCTAAAAAAAAGATTTTCTAGTTTCTGCTGTACTTTCTAGCAAGTCCAAACATCTTGCACTTAACTACAAGACCGAGCACTCAGATCTCAGGACACTTATAAACGAAAGCAGCATGGGCTGTGACAGGTACAGGCTGCAGGCTCTGACAGCCCCCAAGCTCAGAACTCTGCAGAAGTCTGGCACATGGCTCACATCAGGCCATGACCTGAGGGACTGCTGAAAGACCACCCTGCCCTTGGGTCCAGCCTCGCAGAGACACCCCTGTAGGATGACAAAAGGACTGAGCAGGGACCCTCCAAGAGTATCCTTAAAGATGCTGCAGGGAGGAACCCTCCAGTGAAAGCAACACAAATGGGTATGTCTGGTACGGTCACTTAAATTTACTATTCTGACAGTTAATTCCATTTTTGTTGAGTTTCCCTTTCTGTGTCACTTCAGCCCCATTTCTTCTGCCTTGCTGCAACTTGTCTCCCCTCGTTGCCTTTCTGCTTGACACACATGAACTTTACTAGGCCAAAGTTAATAGAACAGTAATATATCAGTAATATACCACATGCAGCTCCACATCTTTTGCTCTAGTTGCCCTTGTTTCTTTTCCTCCTGCTCTCTGTGATTTACTGAAACTGTTGGCTCTGAGACTGGAACTTGCCCCCAGTCTCAGGGGTCAGTGTGACTGCCCTTGCTCCCCAAGTGGCTTTGTAATAAACACAGCATGTGAATTCAAAATACTGGAGCAATCTGTAAAGATTGTTGAGTGGAAGTAATAAAGCCCACTGAGCAGTGTCACAATTAGCAACTGGTGTGCTGTGCAGTCAGTTCTCTCAGAGACTTTCATACAACCAAGTTGTGTATTAAAAAAGCTTTATTGTTCCACTCATATTTTGAAACACTTCCAGAAATAAAACAATTTTACTGCGTCCTAGCACAGTGAAGAGATCCTGTGGCCCTTCAGCCTTCCCCATATATTCTGCTTATCCCTAAGTCAGAGCACAACCACCACTGAAGGCACAAAGTCTTTTCTATTTTGAGACCATTCAGTAAGAAAAAGTTAGTTTTGATTGAAATGACCTTTTACATTAGACACTTGGTTCTGTACTTAGGGTCTCTCCACAGAGCTAATAGAAATTCACAGAGGTTTTTGGCTGGGGGAGGACAACGGAAGGGGAAAGAAAAACAGGCAAGTTTTGAAAGCCTCCAGCAGCATTCCCAGGCTGTTGTAGAGAGGAAATATTTTGGGAAGAACGTGTATTCACTCAAGGCTCCAGATTTATTTTCAGGTGCGTTATTGTCTGTTGCAGTAAGATGGCAGCAATGCTATGAGGACCCCTCCAGTTACTGCTGGGTACCTCAAAAAAGAAAGAGATCCCACAAATCAGCATAGACCCTGGGAAACAGCTGCTTGTTATACCAGGGGGGAAAAGGACAAAAAGAATATGGAATACATACGTTTACGAAGTCACCTCCTTGGATCATGAAATCCTTTATAACCCTAAAGAAGTTAAACAACACTTAGTTCTCAGTGGTCAAAGGCCTCAGAAAGCTCAGTGTAAGGTAAAAAGGAGTTCTGCCTCATTTTGCAACAGAAGTTAACAGTCTGTGAATGCTGCAGCCTAAAATCTACAACAAATATTAATTAGTGGTTGATATCAGGTCACTTGGGACCTATTGCTGTTTGACCACGGATGGTGACTAGGTGACAGATGCCTGACAATCATCTCTGATGTGGCACACCAGGAACAGGGGATTCCTCCCAGTGACCCCAGCACACACACCTGACAGCACCCCTAGGTCCCCCAAAGCCACAGGATTACATCAGCCGTGACCCACAAATGTGTCCAACACCATTAACACCTTGAGGCAGGTCCCAACCCCCTTGTCTGGCTCAGGCTGCTATTTAGAGCCTAAACAACAGCAGATGAATTACCTGTGGAAAGTGCTTCCTTTATAACCTATAGGGACACCATCTTTCCTGGAAGGAAAGAAAAAGGAAAATCACTGCAACTTACTGGATATCCCAACACAAAACTCTCCCAGGAATTGAGTCCCAAAGGGTTGCCTTATACATTAGCAGCTGCCTTGAAAAACAACCAAGTACTGCAGCCTCTCAGCAGCTGCTGTTGGAGGCAAAAGGAAGCCCCAAGTGCACATGGAGTGACTATTCCCTGTAACACCCACTCCACCATCCTCCCAGGATCCCACTGCAATGTGCTGCATCAGCAGGTGGGCTTTGCAGATAGGGTTTTTTGGAGCCTGGGCACAAAGTCACATCAAAAGGGAAACCTGCCATCTCAGTGAGTCTCAGAGCAGATTTCTGTATTTTTTTCATTCTGTACTGGTACCACACGAAAAATTTCCAGACAAACTCCCTTCCACCTTACCCAGTCTTGTTTCTCCAGCGGGACACTTAAAGGACACTATAACCTGCTTACCTGAATTCACCTGTACAAAACTGCCTGGAAAACAAGAAAGAGAGCAGATTGTGAGCTGCATGTGAACCCTGAGGGCACCAAGGGATTCACTGACTGGTGCACAGGATTTTCTTTACTGCATCGGGGATGTCCCCAGTGAAACAGGAACAGGAACCAGTGACGCCATTTCAAAACATTTTCTGTGCTCTCTGTGGTGAGGAGGACAGAGATTCAGTGAATGTGGGGCAGGCACCATGTTTCACAGAGAACAGGGTATGTCCATCTCTCCATTGGAAATGGGATTTCAAATGGTTCATCCCTCAGCTGATGGCAGGAGAGCTGCGTGGCCAGGAGACCTCCACCACAGCACAAGGCACAGCCTGTTCTAAATGTATGCATGGAGCAGATCAGAGGCTTCACAAAGGAAGCAAAGAAGGACTGGAGTCCTTCCCCTTCCAGCCAGACAAGCTCCCCTGAGGCATCAGGATGCCACACAGCATCTCTGAGAACAGAGGGAGACACAAAGCGAGTGCAGCAGTTCGGGGGGCAGGGAGGGACAGGCAATCACTTTGCCACCAAAAGACATTCCTGCACCAGAAAGCCTTTGCAGCTCCAATCCAGGCTGAGCTGCAGGAGCGGCAGCTGCTCCTTACCTGAAGTTCTCTGCTGTTTTGGGTACAACATCAGCAAACAGCTCGATCTTCATGCGGCCGACCTCCTACGGAGACGGGGGCCAGATGAGCCTTCCGGGTGCCCTCACACACACCCGCCTCCCGACCCCGGGCCCTCTCACCCATCCAGTCTCCCGATGCACCCGCACCCCCGCAAGCCCCTCCTGACGCAGCCCTGCTCCTCTCCCCTGCGAGCCCTCTCGGACGGGCCCTGTGACCTCACAGCCCCGCTCTCCGTCCCCTGGCGCTGCCCCTCCCAGCGCTTTCAGCTGCGGCCCCGAAGCCCCGCCATGAACATCCGACCCCCCCCGTGCCCTCTCATCCCCACAGCGCTCCGACACCCCCAGTCACCCCCGCAGCACCTCCCCGGGCGCGGCCGCTCCCCGCCCTGGGGCACCCGCACCTGCCCGCCGATGGTGACATCGAAAAAAACCACGGGGTTGTTGGGGTTCGCTGCCAGCGCCGACATCGCGGCCGCCTCTCCGGAAGCGGAAGCGGCCGCGGAAGCGGAAACGGCGGCGGGAGGCGGGGCGAAGTCGTGGCGGGGCGCGGGGGCGGCCGTGTTCGGGATGTCCGAACTGTGTGGGCGGTGTCCGGGCAGTGTCCGGGATGTCCGGGCCGTGTCCGGACGGCGTCCGGAGCCCCATCCTGAAGGGGCAGCTCGGGGCCCGCGGAGCAGAGCGCTGCCCGGCCGGGGGGTCCTGCCCGTTCATCTCCCTGCCCACCTGGGCACACGCCGGCTGAACATGGGCCTGGTTGTGCCCAGATGGGCAAAGAGGCCAATGGCATCGGGACTGTACTAGCCACAGTGGGACCAGGGTAGTGACCGTGCACCTACGCTGAGGCACCGCCAGTCCTGGAGTCGGTTCTGGGCACTTCACTGCAAGAAAGACCCTGAGGGGCTGGAGCGTGTCCAGAGCAGGGAACAGAGCTGGGGAAGGGGCTGGAGCACCAGGAGGGGCTGAGGCAGCTGGAGGGGCTCAGCCTGGAGAAAAGGAGGCTCAGGGGGTTCCCGCTCGCTCTCCACAACTCCCTGACAAGAGGGTGCAGCCAGGTGGGAGTCGGGCTCTTCCCAGGGAACAGGGACAGGACATGAGGGGATGGCCTCGAGTTGTTTCAGGGGAGGTGGAGGTTGGACATCAGGAAGAATCTCTTTGTGGAAGAGTTCATCCAGGCCTGGCACAGGCTGTCCAGGGCAGTGCTGGTGTCCGCATCCCTAGAAGGATTTAAAATCCGTGTGGATGTGGCACCTAGGGGCATGANGGAAGGATTTAAGATCCGTGTGGATGTGGCACCTAGGGGCATGACTTAGTGGTGGCCTTGACAGTGCTGGGGGAACGATTGGACTCAATCTTTACGGTCTTTTTCATTCTCACTGATTCCATGATTCCATTCCAGTTAGGTCTGTGCTTGTTTTCAAGGTCTGATCAGCTGGACGCTGCCTCTAAGAGGTTTACAGGACATCCTCCAACTGTGTTTAAGGAGAGGTGTTGCTTTCTCTAGCAGAAAAATGAGCAAGGTATATGTACAAGTGCACTGCAACTTTGCTACTTGGAAAGAGACCTTTCCTGGAGGAGAATCCTGGTTTGGAACTTGTTTGTGCACGCGATGGCTGAGTGCAGCTGTCTGAGGACAATCAGTGCAGTAGCTGGGCCTCCTTCCCTGTGGCAAGAGGAAACTCGTGTGAAGATCAGCACTGATTGGGCTCGTTCAGAGCTGGGCTGGCCCAGAACACTTTTCTGCCACTGAAATAACAAAATGGCAACTCCTGCTTTTGGTGAATCAAGGTGATCTATTTCTACACCTCCAGCTTGTGTAAATTGCCAGCTGCCTGCTCTCTGAGAGGGTCCAGCTGTGACAAGGGGCAAAATGAAGGTCTGAGAGGGTATGAAGATGAGTCACTGCTTGAAAGGGACAGACATGCCTGGAAAACCATGATCAATTTTCCAAAGCCTTGTGCTGTTTCAGTCTTCTGCATATTGTGTCAAGTGCTGCCAGAAAATGACAGGCCTGAAGCCAGACTGCAAGAAATCAAGGAAGTGGAAAAAGCACACAGACACTGAGGAGGAGGAGAAGCTGAACAGAAGCCAACCAGACGTTCCACCCCAAAGGAAACGCAGGACACCCTCACCATCAGCTGGGACTGACCATGGGAACCTCCTCAGCTCTTTCCACAGGACGAGAAAGAGCCTGGTGATGGCAGAAGCTCAGGGCACAAAGGTGATAGAGTGAAGAAGGGGAACGCCAGAGAGGAGGACTAAAAAGTAGCAATATTTGCAACAAAATAGCAAAATTTGCAATATTGCAACAGTTACCTCACTCTTTACTAGCCATCCAGCCAGATAATCCCTGCCATCCATCCCCCTGGCCTGGCCATCTCTGCTGTCTGTCTGTCCCTATGGCCCGTGGCTGGCCAATCCTGCTGTCTGTCCATCTAGCCCAGCCATTCATCCATCCATCCCTGCATCCCACCCTGTCTGTCCATCTGTCTGCTGTGTCATCTGTCCTACCCGCATCTGGCCATCTTTGCCGAGCATCTGTCCGTCCATCCATCCATCCATCCATCCATCCATCCATCCATCCATCCATCCACCCAGGCTGCTCTCTGTGTGGAGGGCATGTGTGTCCATCTGTCTGCCTATCCATCCATCCATCTGTGACCCCAATGGAGGGAGGGAGGTGTTTGTCCATCTATCCCTGGCCTCTGCCCCATCAAGAAGACCCCTCCACCCAATTTCCCCCGTGACCCCGATGGGGACGAGCTGGACAATGACTGCCCCCACTCCAAGAACAAGGGCGAGGTTCCAAGGACAAGAACACCATGCAGGAGAACAGAGAGGGGACAGGTGGGAACTCCCACCTCCCTCAGGCATAGGATGGGGATGAAGAAGATCGTGGATACCATCCTGGAGGAGCCGGACAAGCCCTACATGTGTGAAAGAGCAGAGGAGTTTGGGGGGAGATTAACCTCCAGAACTGCCCTCCCAAAAGTCTGCAGGAAGCACTACAAGACCCTCCCTCAGCACTGAGCTCCCACTGCACCCACATGCACTTGGCCTAAGAGGAAGCCAAGAAGCCAGGAGAGGCTGGGGGGCAATGTTGCCACCCCTCTGCAACCAGCACAAGCGTGGTGACATGGTGGGGAGCTCTGGAGTTGGGGTAAAAGGGTGGGTGGAGGCTCACAACCCAGCTTGGAAGGGTTCCAGACCCCATTTGGGGATCCCAGGGGTGCTGGGGGAGGGGTGTCTCTCTCCCATTGGGGGAGTTCTGGGGGTTTTGGTCTCTTTTGGGGGGCCTCAGGTGTGCTGGAGATCTTCTCTGCCCTCATTTTGGGAATCCCATGGGCGCTGGCAGGAGGTTCCTAAACTAAAACAACTAAGATAACAAAATCACAAAACTATATGACAGCTCCTTAAAAATCTTTGCATTACTGACTAAATGTGATATTTCCCCCTTTCATTTTGCAGATCTCACTTCAGCAGTGAGGTGTTTATTGGCAACTAGGAGATGCCAGACTAATGTTAACCCCATGACACCAAAATAACTCATACAAGACAGCTTGTCCTGTTTGAGTTATCTGACCAGTTAACAAGCACCAGACGAGCTCTTGTGAGGGGTGAGATGACCTGCTGCAGGGGAAAAAAGTAGCAAACACAAGTTTTCTGGAGTTTATGTTGTTGTTGAGTTGGAGGGGTCCTCCATGCTGCGGTGGTGGAGAGTGTCGGGCCTTTGCTGAGAGCTGTGCCAGCCCAGGTGAGAAGCTGGGACACTCCTCAAGTCTTGGCAAAGAATCAGCTGAAATGTTCAGTCTGTGGCAAAACTATTTATTGGGGGATCAGTGTGAGAAGCAGAGCCGGTAGCATCTGGCACAGTATGTCCTGTTGCAGCCCTGGCTGTGGTCTCCACCAGCACGGCACTGGGTTTTGGCGGCTGGGGTGCCTGAGGGTGAGGAAGAAGAAGGTCTCTTGCAAGCTCTGGGCTGCTGGAGTGTGTGCCACTGTTGCCATGGGGGCTCAGTGGTGCTGGGGGTGCCACTGGCTCTGTGGTAGGAGGAGCATGCTGGGTACTGCAGGGGCAACCCTGCCCAGCCTCTGGAGCCTGTTCTCCACATCCCGGGAAGGTTGGGGTCACACCACGTCACCAGAGCTCTCTGCGGGGGGGAACAGGGGGGAAAGCATGGGGAGGGGGGTGAGTGTTGCCTCCTTCTTTGTGGGACCTCGGGCACCAGGGGACATAGGCACCATGGACCCCAGGCATGTAAGGGACCCCAAGCATATAAGGGCCTCCAAGCATTATCAGAGACCCCAAGCACCCATTGTTCCAGAGTGCCCGTGCCCAGGAGCCCCCTTCCTGTGCCTGTACCTTGGCATGGGATGAGCTGTACCATCTTCCAGGAAGGTTCTGTTCCATGATGCCACCTATGACTGGGCTGCCATTGTGGTGGCTGTACTGCTTCATTCTGCTGAAAGACCCCAGCACAGTCAAGTGACCATCAGTGGGCTCTGTCTGGGGATACCAGTGATGCTGACAGTACTGGTTGGCACAGTGGATGGGGCTGGGGGCTTGGCAGATGTTCTGCTGGCTCTTGTCACCAATGTCAGCAACCAGCTCAGCCAGGCTGAGCCCATTCATCTGGGCAGTGGCCTTCTGGATGCTTCCCTGGCCAACTGGGATGAAGGCACTTTTCTCCGTGCCAGGGAAGATCTTTGCTATGCTGGAATCCTTACAGGATGCCCTCAGCTCTTCCTGGCTGAGCTGGTAGTACCGAGTGGCCTCAAAGCTGGCCTTCACCTCCTGCATGGAGATGAAGGGATGCTGAAGGGCAGCACTGGGTGTGATCCGCTCGTGCGAGTCCCAGGTCAGCATCCTCTTGACCAGCTCCACCATCCTGTACAGATGACAGCGCCTGGCCAGCTCCTCCTGGTCAGGATCAGGCACCGGGCGGACGTTCACCACCGCCAGCTGATCCAGAGAGGAAAAGATGTGCTCCCTCCTCTCCAGTGGCTTTGCCATCGCCTTCCCTGGTGGTTTGAGCTGCCAGGCACCAGTGGAACATGGCACACGTTGGAAGAAGGACTGCGTCTTCTGGGCAGCGCAGAGCAGCTCGCCCGGGGGTGGCCCCAGGGTGGAGCAGATGTAGCATACCTGGTCGTATTCATCATTGCCGGGGTAGAGAGGCCAACCCAGGTGCAGCTCGGCCATCACGCAGCCCAAAGACCAGACATCCACCCTCTCACAGAAGGGCAGCCCCAGCAAGATCTCCGGTGCCCGGTAGAAGCGGGTTTGGATGTAGGGCTCCTGGACACGGCAAACCTCAGGGACGAGGATGGCCGAGCCGAAGTCAACGAGCTTGATGCGGAACGGATAGCGCGCGTGGTCCACCAGCATGATGTTCTCTGGCTTAAGGTCAGCATGGATGATGGAGAGCTCCTTCAGCTTGACCAGTGCCACCAGCACCTGTGCCGTGATGGTACGGATGTGCCGGACGGGCAGTGGTGAGAAGTTGTTCTGCTTTTGGAAGTCAAAGAGGTTTTGCTGCAGCAGCTCGAAGATCAGGTAGGTCCAGACCGTGTCACTGAAGGACTCGAGGAAACGGACAATGTGAGAGTCCTTCGTGTCCCCCTCCTGCAAGGCCTGCAGCAGCCTTAGTTCATTCTTCACTATTTGGCCATCATGATCACAGTTCTTCAGGATCTTGATGGCCACCATCTCTCCAGTGCTCCTGCACTGGCCCTGGATCACCTGTCCAAAGGTCCCCTTCCCAACCATGGCCACTATGTCATAGCACTCAGCACCTACCACCAGTGTCACCATGGTGGGTTGGCTCCTCACCAGGGGCTCAGGATCCTCCAGCTCAGCACCCAGTGGGCACTGGAGACATTCAACTGTCCCAACCCATCCTCACAACATTGTGGGGTTCCAACATCCCCATGACAACACATGATGTCCCAACAGAACAACCTGGGTGGAGGAAACCCCTGAAACACAACACTGGCCCCACTGAATCCAGTCCTGCTCTCCCCAAACCCAAGAACACATCTCTAGTCCCCCTAGAAGGGATCTCAGATCCCAGAAAAACCAGTTTCAATACCCTAACTCCTTTCCCTGGTCCTCCAAAACCCATCCAAGTCCCCTGTGACCCATACACAGCCACTCAAAACCAATTTCTAGTCCTCTTAACCCAGTCCCTTTTACCCCAAAACCCATTCAAGCCCCCCAAGATCCATCCCCAACTCCCCAAAACCCATCCAAGGTCCCCAAAACCTCTACCTAGTCTTTCAAAACCCATCCGAGCCTCCCAGGATACATCCCCAGCCTCCAAATTCCATCTACAACCCAGCATAACTCATCCCAGGCCCCTCAAACCCATCTCTAGCCTTCTGAAACCCATTTCTGTTTCCCTAAAACACAGCCTAGCTTTTACCTCTTCCCCGACACACACCTATTGCCAGCCCCAGAAAACCCATCCCTGGTCCTCCACACTCCATGCCCAGACCCCATAAATATTCTTGAGACTTTTTTGGGGGGTCAACATTTATGTCAGCCAAGACAAGTGCAAGGAGCTATTAAGAACCTCCCCCACTTTATAGTAACACCTGGAAAGTAGGCATAAAATCTTCGAATATCCCCCCAAAAAGATGGATTAGGATTTTTTTGGGGGGGTAAGAGGGTTAAAGAGAGTTTATGGGAATAAATGCTGCTCCACCACTCCATCACCATTCCAGGGGATCCCCAGAGATCCCCATGCATGGCTGGGGGTTCCTTGCTCACCACAGAGCTGGGGGCTCAGTGCCAGCTTAGGCAGCTGAAATTTAAGGGTCCCCTCACCTCTGAGCCCCCTCAGATTGAAGCATGGGATGACTTCCATCGTCACTGGCTGCTGGTTGAATTGGGGGCCCCCAGTGAAGAGCTCAGCATTGTGTAATAGCATCTTCTTCCCCTTGTGTTGGGTGATGGGTTCTGATGGGGACCCCCCAGTGGCAAAGCCCACCCTGGGCACCCACTGCTAACACTGGGCCTTGCCCTCTGCAGCGCTGTTGATGTGGGATTGGGAGATCTCCACCTGCTTGCTTCTCCTTCGTTCTTCAGTTTCTCCACTGCAACTGCCTTTGCACTGCCCATCCTCATCCCCCCCTCACCTTCCAACCCACTCCCAGCCAAAACTACACCAAATTTTGCAATCTGATTCTAGACTAGCATCCCAGAACTGTATCCTTCCTGGTGGTCTCCTCCATCGTTCCATCCATCCCCAGTGGTGCAGATTCAACACTGGCACCTTCAACACCTTAATGCTGGTGGATTTTTGGTATCCTCTGGCTGACTGGATCCTCTGGTTGTTGCACTGAGACAGTGCAACCCACCAGTGGAAGTGGTGAACCGGTGGGTCAATGGCTGCACCCACTCATTTCCCATTGTTCCCCTGGTCTTCAGCTTCAACTGGATCGTGTCAGGAGACTACAGCATCTTCCCTCCTGCTGTGCCAGTGATTAAGTTGCTCTCCTGAAAGATTCAGTTTGGCTTGTGGTTTCCCCTTCTCAGAGGCGTTCTCCTGAAGTTCTGGCGGTACGCTGCTTTTGGACAAGTCAAGCTTCTATGCTCAGAATTGGTGTGCATCTGCTCTAGTACCCAGGGCAGGTAATGGCCAGGAACAGTGTTCTGGCACCTCTGTATGGGATCAATGCCTGGACATTCCTATTTTGAAGGAGAGGATCCCATTTCTCTTGCGATGGGCTTATAGTTCCTCTCTTTGGCAAAAAACCAATTTTGGATCTGCAGCTTGGGTGGTTTTAGTGAATTTAATGGCTTTTTCTAATGGGCAGTTGTGTCAGCCAGAGCTTTTGAACTGTTCCAGTGGGAAGGCAAAAGCCAAGCTGTTGGGATTTTTGTCCTGGTACCTTTAGTGTCTGCGCAGTCCCTGGTGCCACTCACTTTGGATCCTGACTCTGTGACCCTGAAGGATTATGACGGTCCCTGGAGCTGAGGACAGTGCACACACCAGGCTGTGTGCTGGTGGTTCGATGGCTGCAGTTGGAGCTGTAGGCAGCACCAGCTTTCTCAGCTGCCGCTTTTCTGAGCTGTGCCTCTCTGGGATGTTTTCGTTTGTCGCTGGACTCTGCGAGAGTGAAGAAATGTATTAGCGCAAAGGAGTTCGTGTCGCCGCCTGAGCGTGGTGCGGATAAAGAGCTGGTGCTTGGAACCCTCACTGCTCCCACGCCAATGGTGTCGGAACAGAAAAGCGCTCGGCTTTTAGCGGGGCACGGTCAGCACTCACAGAAACAGCCACACGATGGTGGTGTTGACTCGCAAAAGAAGGAAACCAGAGCCTCACCCGGCTCTGAAGCGCCCCAAGCGCAGAGCCGAGTGGGAAACGTCCCTGCTTTCAAACTAAACTGCGTCAGGACAGAAAGATTTCGCTGACTTTCCCCTTCCTGTGATTTGCACCACACTCAAACGGCGACACGAACTCCTTTGTGTGCTCCTTCACTCTTGCAAGAGTCCAGTGACAAAAATATTCAAGAAAGACACAGCTAACAAAAGCGCCAGCTGAGAAAGCTGGTGCTGCCTACAACTCCAACTGCAGCCATCGAACTGCACCACAGCCCCTGCTAGCAGAACCTTCCTTCTCAGCTCTAGAGACCACCATAATCTTACAGTCTCATAGATTCAGGATCCAAACTGAACAGCACCACTGACTGCTCACACAAAAAGCAAGCTTTTCTTTCCAGTGGGAAAGAACTGTCATTCTTGTGCAGGAGCCCATCGCCGACGTTTGGATTGCACGTCCTAAATTTGATAGAGCCAAGGATTGCTCCCAGACAAAAGCTGCCAGGACAGACGGGTCTGGCTGGCCTTAACCTGGGCCACCTCTCATCTGCTCCCGAAACACTGTTGGTACGTGATATCCTCAGAGCCACTTGACCTTGTCTTGCCTTCAGTCCCATTGCCCAGCTTTGCCCAGCCTGCCATTGCTTTGCCTTCCCTTGCCTACATCTCCCTTGTCTTGCCCTGACTACCACTCCCTTGCTTTGCTCTGTCTTACCCACTGCTCCTTTGGCTGGCCTTGCCTTCCATGCAGGCAAAGCAATGCAATCGAAGTGTACAAAATTCTAGGCAAGTGAAGGGAGAGGTAGGGAAGGCAAGGTAGGGTGAGTGAGGGAAAAGCAAAGCAAGGCAGTGGAGTGGTAGGCAAGAGAGAGCCCAGAAGTAGTAGGCAGGACAGGGCAGAGGAAGCTCTCTTGGTTTAAAAGACAAATGTCTGCCAAGGAAGACAGGAACCTTCCTGGAATGGAAAGAAGACCCCTTCCTACAAATTGCTGTAATTTTGAAATTATGGGGCTCTCAGGTAAAAGTGCGGAAAAAATAATAACAGTTCTTTACTAGAAAAAATATTTAGAACAGAACAAACAACAACAGAACAACAGAAGCCTCCCACCTGCTATTTCTCCCCTTTGGTGTAGTTATGGCCATGGCAGGGGTCGCTGGGAACCTCCAAGGAATGCTCCCAGTGAAAAACTGCCCAAATCCACAGGTCTGGCTGGCACTGGCCTCTCAGCAGCTGCCCCTCAGCTGCCCCTGAGACATCGGTGCACCTGGCTTTTCTTGCTTTGGAAAGGTGTGGTCCTTTGTGGCCTGTTGCAGGGGGGATTCCACCTCCTAAAATTGCAGGAGGACTGACCCTCATAGGCCCACTGGCCCCAAAGCCAGGCAGGCAGCTGGAGCAGTGCAGGCAGGTCTCCATGCTGGGGGCCATCTGCTTTACCCCAACTGTTTGCTCCAAACAACACAGCTTTGTCTGCAGCTTTCTGTCGGAATGAGCTGTTTTCTGTAACGCTCCATTGAGCCAGCGGGCTCACAAGTGTGACAGTGCTCCTACTAAAAAGGGGAGGATGTGCTGAGACACAGATCAGCTTCTAGGGAGACCCATGGGCTTGTAAATGGAGACCAGACCGCTGTGAATCTGTCCTGGAATTAAAGAGCAGTAATAGAATAACTTACCTTTGGAGCGGGGTGACTTTGGACAGTGTCTGCTCAGACACACCAGCACCAAGCCTGTGGCCCGCCTGACAAGCACAGCACAGCCAAAACCTGTGTCTGTGTGGCCTGGGCAAGGCTGTGCCTCTTCCCAGCTGGGAGGGAGGAAACAGCGACACATCAAAGCATTACACTCCAGTGTCCACAGCAGGACTGGATCTCTACATCCAAACAAGTTCCCTCTGAGTTCTGCTACAGCTTCCCTCAATATTGGACACCTCTTTTCCAGATTACTCCATCTTCCCTAGTGCCCTTCCCTTTCCTCACATTCTCTCTGCTGCTTCCCCTATGTTAGTCTGTCCTCCAGCACTTTTGCAGATGCTGCTGACTAGCTCCCCACCACAAGATATAGAAAAGGAGGTAAAATAACTCTCTGGTGATAAAACTTGCTCTTTTTTGTAATCAGATATATCTGAGTTCAACATATAACACCAGGACTGTTCCTCATTCCTACTGTTCATATTCCATGTACATTGACTGTCTGACCTTTAAGAATGCCCCAAGTTTCAAGGTTTTTTTGCTAATCTTTAAATGCTTATCACCCTGTACAGGAAATGGTAGAGGTCTTGGAACAATAAAGATTTCTGATTATTCTTTCCTCTTACCACTTTCTCCATTATCTGACTCACCCCTTTTGAAGTCACGTTTCTTGATGTTCTCCTGCTCTCAGTTGCACGTGGCCTGAGTGAGTTTCTGCCACTTCACACTGAGGGCAGATCTCTCTGAAATCAGTGCACCTGTGAACACAGCCAAGGGGACCTGGTAGGGTGGGGATGCTCCAGAAGGAATTTCTGCATACAGGAACCTGAAAAGGCCTGCCTCTCCAAGGATTTTTTCTCACAGTTGGCACAGCTCCAGCAGAGGTACAGAGTGGGTTCAGAAGTACAGCAGAATATGCTGCCACAATCACTTGAGAGAACCTCTGTCTTTTTGTGATGAAGGCTGCACAAACAACATGCAGTGAGAGAGGTTTTATCATTCAAGAGGCCCCTGACCTCTCCTCAGTGTGTCTGTGCAGCAGCAAAGACTGGGCACTGCAGGAACACAAAAGCTACGACTGTGTCTGGCACCAAATGCCACATTAAGGATTGAGATAATTTCTCAATTGCTCTCCTCTATGGCCTGGATATTTGCTGTCTTCTACCTGTTTGTTGCCTGCTCTGGGTTCAGGTCACCATGTCTTGAAGCACGTGGCAGAACCACGCCAGGCTTACGGAAGTTTCTGGTTCCCATAGGTAAGGCACTCAGCCGCAGCTGAAGGAAGGGTTCAAATGTCTTCCTGTCACTGGAACCCTTGCCCTCTGCCCTCAAGTTGCAAAGGTGAATGCAATAAATAAAGCAATAGTTAGTTGACAGCTGTGAGCATACTTAACTCCATCCTACACATGACTAGGAAGGAGCAGCCCCCAGACTTCTCAGTATTGAACTTGTTAGATGTCTCCTCTTACCTTGTAACAGCATTTTGCTTGGCTCTTCTGCTAGACCTGAGCTGTTGTTTCATGTTGTCCACACTTTTCCCTCTTCTTCCCCCATCACTTTAACAAGGGAACTTTCCTCTTCCTGAACCTGGTGGCACTTTTTAATACTTTTTTGACTGCTTGCTTACTGAGACTGCTGTTCTGGTGAAAGATGAATGACATTCTTCAGCAGCCTCTTGCTCCAGGCAAGCTCCATCAATAATTCAGTCAGGCCTCAATAACATGAGCTCTGGAGGAATATGACACTCATACCAATTCACTGATTGAAAGGGCTCAAGAGATACAGGCAAGAGGTTTCTCTTAACTTTTTGAAACTCTTTCTGAACTTCTAAAAATTGACTTATTTCAAGGAGTGAAGCTCAGAGCAGTCTGGCACAGTTCTAAAGGTGCCAAGAGACTGAAGCAATGGATGTGCTAAAGCCCATCAGGCTCCATTCCCTCGCTTGTCTCCACCTGCTCTGACTGACATTACATTGTACATTACCTGGGACAAAACCTATCCCTGCTCATATGCTCCTGGCTTAATGAGATGCTGGAACACGACTGCAGCATGTCTAGACAAGCATCATCTTTGTGGCTCTTTGCTTATGAACAGCCTTGCTTAGCTAGCCTTGGGCAAAAGGCAGCTCAAACTCTGGAAAAGGTTACTCAGGTGTTGTAGTTGCCCACCTGGAGACTGCAAAAGTCACTTTCAAGTGGTCACTGCTCAGTTCTGTGTGAGACCCTGCAGCTTCCTCCCGTTGAGCATTACCCAAATTTCCAGTGTCTCTTCAACCCCCAGCATCCTTGGCCACCACATCCTGCAGTGTGACAGCTCAGACACACATTTGTGGAAGGGATGATCAGTCTGTAGACACAACTGCCCAGCAGGTGCCAAACACCATCCCAGCAGCCCACAGGGCACATGGACCCGTGTCAGTGCTCAGCACAGGGGTGGTGTGTAAGTCCTGAAGCTCAAGAGTTGCTCAGGAGGAACCAATTACAGCTGCACAAGCCCCTGCTCCCTCTCTTGCTGCATTCATTTAATGAGTGCTTGCTTCAGGCACTGATCTGTGTCTTCTCACATTGAAGGCATTGAAATATTTGGAACTGCCTGTGGAGAACAGTGACTTGGAATCGCTCAGAAATTATATCTGTAGGGTCCTGTGGACAGAGTACGTGTGACTTGTATGGGAAGCAGTCTTCCTGCTCACGTCACTGGCCACTTGCTGAACTCACATATTTGGAGAGAGCTCAAAGAACCAGAAGGAATAATCAGCTCTGTGGAGGCCAACAACAGGTTTGAGGAAGCTCTTTCCCTCCTGGGCATTGTTGTACTCACCAAGGGTGGATGAAAGGCTTGAACTCGTTACTAGTTGGCTGCTGCTCTAAGGCCTTCCTGCACTACAGTCCTGGTCTTGATTCCCATTCCAGGGGAAAGTGCCAGACCTAGTTTTCTGTCAAGGATGAAGGGCTGTGTGAGGTTCAGGTCCCACAGGAATTTAAACAGGAGGAGCTAGAACCAGCCTCCGTTACTGGTCTGCTCCTTATAAAAATACAAGAGTTGAGCAATGAAAACGCCTCATTAGCCCAAATTAATTGGTAGCTGTGTGAGAAAGAAGACAGTCACCCAGGCAATTAAGAGAAAAATAGGTGTTATCTTCTCAACACAAGGATACAGAGGAGATCCAGACTCAGCTCTGCAGCTCAGCAATGCTTTGCAAACCCTTGCAAGCACCAAGAAGCTGTACCAACACTGGTGGGAGAAGGGGACACTGGGAAAGAAGTGCTAAGTCACATCAGAAACGGGAGAAGGCAGGAGGGTACCGACCCCATAAATCCTTTGCTGTGGGCACACAGTGGCTGCACCACCTACACGGTTTGTTGGGTCACAATAATGGCAAAGCTCAACCTCTCTAAAGTCTGCTTCTTCTAGTTCTCTCTCACCAAGCTGAAAAGCCTCTCAGAAGGAGCATTTTTGTCTTCTCCTGATGCCACCTAGTGCCTGTCCCTGGCCTGCTCAGCTGGAACTTGGTGGTTCAGCCCTCAGAGCCCCTGAGCCACCACCATTTCTGCAGAGGAAAGGAGGGTGCAGCTCAGTGGGGCCAGGACTGACAGGAACCACCTCATGGCAGCAGGGAGATGGGCAGCTGGAAAACAGCTTGGAAAGCTGTACCAGAGGCAGCATTTGGACTGGAGAACAGCTTGGATAGCAGGTACTGGCTCTGCAGTACAGAGCATGACAGAAGCTGGAGTTACGGGGCAGCTGTGCTACAGTACAAAACAGGATCACTCCTCAGAGCTTCCTTTGGATGACGATTTCTCATCCCTAGAGATAAGTGAGAGACGAAGTGAGACCAGCTCAGAGTGCCCCTGGAAGCACAGCAAACCTTTGGGATCTCCATTTCCTCACCCCACTCTCTCCTCAAAGAACACCGACCCAGACTGATGTCACCTTAACCAGAGCCGAGTGTTTAATCGAGTGCAAGGGAGTGACAATGGCACAGGAGTTGTGCTGGGAGGGGGAGTCCCACTCCGGGGGTATGGAGTCTTCAGAACAGGAGTAAAGAAGTGGAGGGAGATCCCTCACACAGAGCACAACGAACAACTTCTGCATCTGGGGGCAGCATTAGAAATAATGATGCCTCCTAAGGACTGCAAACACCCAGGCCTGAGGCATCTCAGCATGACTAAGATGAGAGATTTGTCAGCACAACTGTCTCCCCAACATCAGTACTGAACAGCAGGCAATGGAGCTAAGGTTTGTTTTTTATACATATATATTTATATTTATATATATAAAGCGCCTATCACCATATTGATAAACATTCTTTGGAACCACTCTGAGAGCAGAGGTAAGAACAGGAGTTAGCCTGTTGGTACCTCAGCACTTCTGTTTCCAACCAATTAAAAAAATTAAAAAAAAAAAAAAGCCACAAGACTGCTGCCAGCCTGCCTGGCTGGTGTTTAATACTGCTACTCCATCAGGGTTGGAGGGAGACCTATTGTGAATGGCAACAGTTTGCACTACGACTTCTCTGGCTGTGCTCCAGAGCAGTGCAGGTGTCACAGGAGGGCAGTGGGACACAAAGGCTCTGACCCATTACCAGTCAAAATGTCTCAGCAGCAGGGAGCTCCCACAAGGAGAGAGTGAGCTACCTGTACACAAAGCTCTCACTCTGTGCTTAAGGCAGAGTCAGGGACCCTTTGGACTCTTCCCAGACCACCAGACAGAAATACGTGTCAGTTATAAATACATCATGTCAGTTGTGCAGGGGTGCAGGGGATGGGAGAATTTAGAATGGGTGCAGGGAGGAGAGAAAAGAAAAAGACATCTTACGTTTCCAGCACTGGAAAGAACAGTTTTGACCTCACGCAATAAGTCACTGGACCTTTTCAATAGTCTTATCTGGCTTATGCCCCATCATCTTTAACACATCAAAGAGAATGTTGGCTGGCAAAGGGTTAAACAATCCCACACAGTGGAGAGCAAATCTGCAGTCTGCTGGGAAGGTCCCAACCACATCACGGATGATCTCAGGGTCCAACTTGAAGGAAGCAGCTTCTCAGTCTCACACATCGCTCAGGGCCTGCAGAGAGCCAAAGACAAAGTTTCAGGACGGACCCGCCACAGCTCTGCCAGTCCTCAGCAGAAATGGGAACCACCACCTCTGCAACACAGTTGTGGCATTTGCCTTCATCCCTGCGACACTCTAGGAAGTTTCTTTCTGGAACCTGCAGTTGCAACCCACTGGGGAGATGATGGAGTAATGCAGAAATACAGACTGTCCTTCAAGAAGCCAGACTGAACTGTGCTGGAGCATCCTTTCTGTACCCTCTGGTTTGCGCTAGAAACCACAACCACGTTTTATCTCAGACGTTTGGAGCTTGCCAGTGGGAAACACCAGCTCTGCAGGCTCTTGGACTTGGTTTTGGTAGGTGAAGTAGTAGTGATCTGCCATCAAGGCACGGGACATCAACCCAAGGAACAGCTCCTAAATGAATTCCAGTCTTCCCTGACTGACTCATGCTCTGTTCTGTCATACAGAACACTGTCCTGCTGCGACTTGCCCACAGAAGTCTTTGGGGCTGCAGGAAATCCTCAGTCCTGTCTACTCCCACTCCTTCCTCACTCCTGACGGAGATGTCACAGCACAGCCTGCCTTACCTTCCGTGCAAACTCCGGCAGAACGAACGCTGCCCGGTGGACATCAGAGTTGTAGTATTTCAGACACCTCTCCTCTACCTGCTGCTGCGAGAGCTGCTGCACAGGCTCCCGGAAATTGGTGTTCTGCAAAAGCAAAGCCAGGTAGCTCTGAGTGTTCGGGTAAGGAGACGAAAGGCTGTGTGACAGGCACCCTGACGCGTGTCAGAGAACAGAGCGGACTCACAGGAAAACAGATGACTTTCTGTTCTCGTATGAGGTCAAAGGTTCTGCACAGCCCCAGTCCCAAGGGCTGGGGTTGACGCTCTGTAACTCCTGTGACCAGCCCTTATGCACAGATGTCAGTGCATGAGGTCAGACTGCGTGAGCCATGTGCCAGATGAAGCTGTCAGAGTGCTGAGCATCCAAGAAGCGAGGCTCTGCTCTTCAGAGCAGCATCCATGTTTGTGTTCAGTTAGGCAGAGTGCATGCTCCCAGCACCCCAGAATAACCACATATAGCAGCAGCAATGCTAGCCCCCCAAACCCATCTGACAGTCACAGAGCAGCAGATGGGGAAAAGAGTAAACCTCAGTCACCTGATAGAGTTACCAGCCCACATCCTAACACCGACTCTCACTTGGAGGCCTCTCTGTGAGCAGATTGCCAGTCACAGGCTGGTTCTTAGCAGGTGCCCACCTTGTAACAGTCAGCACCAATCAGTGAAGCCTTAACAGGCTCTGGAAATTGGTAGTGACTTCCTCCCTTCCAAGTCTATTGTACTAGACAGAAAATTATGACAATTTCTGAGGCAGCTGGTCAATTCTGCACTTCATCAGCACTGAGCAGGCTGCACTGCAGCCCTGGGGCTCTGGGCTGGCAGAACCTGGGGCAGAGCCTGGGCCCAGCACGAATCTCGAGCCCTAAAACTGGGAGAGTTCAGTAACACAGCTCAAGCTCTGCAAGGGACAGCCTGAAGAAGGCTCTGCAGGCGCTTCCAGGGAATGGAAAAGGGCACTTGAGGTGCCTGAAACTCACCGGGTTCTTGCTGCAGAGCATGAAGCCAATCTGCCCGCTGGGATATGTGGGGATGGTGCAATAGGCGTATTCCACAACCGGGAACAGAGACTTGCAGAACTGACGCATCTCCTTAATGAGATCCAGGTGCAGCCACTGGCACTCACCTACAGGGAGACAGGAAGTCAGGATACAAGGTGAGAGCTGCCCCTCTTCCCTGCACAGGACTGTGCCAGGTTAACAGTGGTTCCAAGTCTCAACCTGCACAGCTCATGTGGTTTCACAGGCAAGACCAGACCCTTATGCCAGTTTTGCTAACCCCAGTCCAGCAGTTAATGAGCTGACATAGACAGATCAAAACCACTGCTTGGCCTGGGAGATGACATGTTTTCACTCCCTGTCTCACATCTACCCAAGAAGAGTCCTCTCTGTGCCTCACACTTGGTATGAAATGGTCTGGCATCAGCCTCTGCCCAGGGACGCATCCTCACCTTGGCAGCAGAGAATCCCGTCTTCTCGCAGGGCTGTCTTCATCAGCTGGTAATAAGATTCTTTGAACAAACTTTCTGCAGGACCTGGGAGAAAAGTGAGTGAAGAAAAGATTTGACCCTGGCTGAACCCCAGCCTGCACCTAGCAGGGCAAAACAGGATTTTAGCTTTGCTCAACAGCAAGCCCAGGTCCTCTACCAAACAAAGTCCTAGCAGCTGTCTCTTGCTTCACGGAGCACTTTTCAAGCAGAACTCCTGCTCCAAACTGCCTTTTAAAGATGCCTCTCTCTGCTGACAAGAGCAAGACTGAAGGTGACTCAGGCACTCATTCTCAGGTTCCATTGTCAGTGTCATATCTACATTTGGTCTCTCTCTACCCCAGTTTCCCCCTTCAGAAAAACAGCAGCCTCACCACAGTCATCTTCAGGCTAAGTGCTGCACCAACAGTGTGTGAGCCACTGCTTTATCAGCAGGCACACGTGCAAAGCTGCCCTTGCCAGCATGGTGCTGTATGCCCCATGGCATTGCTGGACTCAGGGAACAACTGTGTCAGAAGAAATAGTTGCTGGAGTTGAATTTTGAGGAGAGAAACATGACAGGTGGCTTGAGGCCCTGCTAATACAATTTTATGGTTTCCATCCTTCCCTTTCCCTACTGTAAGAACCAAGTCAGCAACAGTCTTTTCAGTTGAAAGGATCCTGAACAGGTTGGCATAACTTCCAAGAGGTAGACAGAAGAAAAAAACCACGGAGTGTGAAAAGCAGCGCCCTTTTATGGCTAGAATTCTTACCCATGGGGTCAGACGAGTCTGTGATAATCACATCAAAGGCTTCTTGATTTTGTTTCATGAACTCAAAACCATCTCCCACATGCAAGGTTAGCTTAGCACTGGAATACCCCACTGCCATCCCTGGGAGGTATTTTTTAGATACCTGGATCACATCCTGCAACACAGAGAGCACAAGTGGGTCAGAGGGGGCTTACAAGAAGCTGCTTCTCAGGTTGCTGTGCAGTTGTAACTGGAAGAACAGCACAATGAGTCATTTCCTTCCATACCTTCAGCACAAATCTGACTCGCCAGCGAGATCCACAAGAGCTGTCAGCATCTTCAGCCAGCAAGCTACACTCACCCCTTTCCTACAGCCTCAGGGTTCAGTGACACTGTTGGCCTGTCCTTGCCAAACTCAACAAGAACTTAGAGCTTCAAAAGCTCCCTGAGGAACCGAGCAAATACGATTACAGGTCAGACTGCTCTGTGCTCCTTTTCCCTATAGAACATCACTTGCATAGGTGATCTCAGAAAAATTAGTTTATTTGTCTTCCTAGGTAAAACCATGCCAGCAGGTTTCTGGATACAAGATGAGAAATATCCCCATCTCTGCTCTATAGCCATTATATCAACCCCCTGTAAGAAACAGTTTTCTCTCTAAAATCATTAGACAGCCACTGCCCTGGGCACAGCAACTGTACTGAACACTACCAGTTTCTCACAGCTGGCAGAAACAAAAAAATATGCTGGTGTCAGGCAGTGCTTGTTCAAAACCAGGCACATTTGCCTACTGAGCTGGCAGACAGAGCACGGAGTCTCATATAGCAGTGTTTCCCATTCTGAACAGAGCTTTGCTCTGAGCAAAACTTTCTAAGAAAGTAAAATATCAGAACAAACTGGCTGAAAGGAGGAGGACTAGCGCATCTGTCACAGAAACAAATCCCTGGTGCTTATTTCCTGCTTTTGGTTGCAGGAGACTACTCAACAAAGCAACCATCCTCCTCGGCCAGGATCAGTACTCTGTTCAGCAACGAGGGAGAGGGAAAAGCAGCACCTCCACAAAGCCAGGGCACTCCTCCAGATCCCGTGCTTGGCCCACGCCGGCCTGGAAGGGCCTCAATCGTATGTGTGTGAAAGAAATCACATGGAAGAGGCAGCCAGCTGCCACGTAGATGACTTGTAAGGCAAAGAGGTGGCGCTGTCAGTGTCACGCCAGCAGAACCAGCAGCAAACGCGCCCGGTGCTGACAAGAGACAGCAGGTGAAGGCGCAGCTCCCGTGGATGCTGTGAAGTCGGGCTGGTTTTGCTGGGCAGCCCGCCCGCCCGTCTGCCCGAGGCCTCGGGGCTCCCGCACTCAGCAGGGAGCCCAACGCACCTCATCGATTTCGCACTGCACCACGGACTCCACGGTTGGGTGTTTGACCACCTCTCGCAGCACTCCCCCGTCGCCGCCGCCAATGATCAGCACCTGGCAGAGAGGGCAGAACACGGGCCGTCAGCGGGCTCGGCTCGAGGGAACTTCGCCGCACGGCCTAACGAGAACGGCGTGAAAGCCCTGTGGGCCCGTGCTGCCCGGCGGCCGGAGATGAACTGCGGGGCCCACGAGGTTGCCGGCCCCGCTCGCCCAAGTGGCCCACGGCAAATCCCGGCCGCGGCAGCCCTGCAGGGGCCGGGGTGGGTCTGCAGACCCCGGCTGCGGGGAACCCGCCGTGGGGGCCGGGGGTGACTCACCTTGCGGGGATCGGGGTGGCTGCAGAGGGGCAGGTTGGCGATCATTTCCTGGTAGGAGAACTCGTCCCGCTCCGTGCACTGGATCACCCCGTCCAGGACCAGGACGTTGCCGTACGTGGTGCTGGGCAGAGCGGGGAAGAGCGCTTGGAGCCGGACCGGGGCCGCGCTCCCCCGCCCCCTTCTCCGCGCCGCCAGGCCCCACCGCATGCTCTGACCGGCCCCGCCACCCCCCCAGCGCCCCGGGCCGCCCTCCCGCACCTGCGGAAGACAAGGATCTCCTGGTAGCGGGAGCGCTGGTGGTGCAGGAGCTCCTCCACCTGCAGCGACATGGCCTGGCCGGGCCACAGCCGGCACGTCTCGCGGAACCAGCCCTCGCGGATCAGCGCCGCCGCGCCGCGCTCCATCCCGCACCGGAGCGGAGCAGCCACTCCCGGGGCACCTGCGCTCGGCTCCCGCCGCCGCCGCCGCC
>WBMZ01004861.1:0-47611 GCA_013400975.1 Atrichornis clamosus
GTGCCGGCAGCGTGCCCTGCTCCGCCCGCGGGCAAGGCAGGTGCGGGCAGCCGGGGCCAGGCGCGGCGGGGACGCGGGGTCCGGCGGGGGCGGCTGCCGGGCCCGTCCCCTCAACCAGCAGCGGGCAGGGCGGCAGGCGGGAGGGGGCGGCGTGTTGCAGGACCGTAACGATGCCCTTGGGTTTCTCTTCTTGTGCGCCCCGGCGCTCAGAAACACACTTCGGCAGCGAAGCCCTCTCCTCGGAAGAAGAGGATGCGGATCTTCGCGACGGCGCGCTGACAGCCGCCGATCAGAGCCCGTCTTCGAAGAGGAGCATCACGCAGATCATGAAGGACAAGAAGAAGCAGACGCAGCTCACCCTGCAATGGTAGGGCTCCGGCGAGCCCCCGCTACCCGCTCTGGGGCCGGCGGTGGTGGAGCCCCGGGCCGCTCTGCCGGGCGCTTCGGGGCTGCGGGACCGAGCCGGCGTGTCCGTCACACTCAAAGGGACCTTTCTCGAACAGCTGAGACGGCAAGGAGGGCGACATCTCATAGATCTTTTAAAAATATTCGTCATTTATGGGGTGTTTCGTTAGTTGGTTTTGATTTTGGGTTTTTGGTTTTTTGGTTTCTTTTGTTTCGATAAGCCTCACCTACAGATAAGGACATCCACCCCCAAATTTCTGATTTTTGAAATTATCAGAGGTTTGCCACGTAACAGAAGGCTCTGTCAGATTCTCACACTATGTGGCTGTCAATGAAATGTATCAGCAAAATGTAGAAATGAAGCATTATTTAAGAATTACTTTTGTGAATGGCTGCTTCAGTTATCCTTTTAGGCTATGACAGTTAGATTTTCGCTGCTTTATAATGCATTTCTTTTACATTATGTTCTCTCACCCATTGAAGCACTAACTTAACTTCATTTTATCTAGGGAAAAAAGTTAACCAAATAAGAGGTCAAATTCTGCAGACATTAATTGATAAATTGTTCTATTAAAGTACACCTGAAATTATGGAGGAGTGCTGTTGAATTAAATGGGAACTTAATTACCAAATGCAGACTGTCAATACAGATTTTTTTTTCCTTCTAACTGAAAAATTAGACTAATCCATATCATTCAGTATCTTAGTCTAGTTTACATCCGACTTCTGAGAGTAACTAGTTAAGGATTTAATTCTGGTGAGTCAGTGCAAAATTATTCAATATACGGTGTTTACTACACAGTATTTTCTTAAAGATTTGTGTAATTTGAGAAATAAATTTATGCACATCATTCCAGGAGCAGTGAACAATGTAAATTAATAAAAACCCAAACAGGACAGCAGTGAAATATCCAGCTGTTACCAAGGGTTCAGTTCAAGTGAAGACAGACAGAGTTTTGCTTCAGTTTTAAAAATTTTACTTTAATGACCATAATTCAGCACCTGTATTCTGTAAACTGATTGGGAAGCTACAGAAAAAAACACCTCCTTCAAAAAAGTCTGTTCCTTTGTTGACCAAAAGTGATTTGGTCAACACGCAGTTTCAGGTCCAGAGTGGAAATTAAAAAGCAAAAGAAGGAAGAAAGAGACATTAGCTCAGGTGTTAAGGACACAGAGGGCCAGAAGATGCAAGTCCAGCCCCCCAGCAGGGGCTCTTAAATCCTTCAAAGGACTAACTTAAACCCAGGTTTTTCATAGTCTAGTTAGTGCTCTTATTTTCAGACTAAGGCTGGTTCTCAGGTGATGATAATTTAGCTATTTATATGAAGCAAAAATTCCAGTCACAGAAAAGGCTCATTAAAAAAAGGGATCTGGCTCCAGGTTTTCGATATTCTGCAGCTAATCTAAATGTCAAATGTGGAGTCAGTGTGTAGTGTCTGTCATGTTCAGGAGGAACTCATCTGTGTATTCGATGAAATTTTTCAGTAAAATTTAAAAAGAAGAACAACAAAAAGAAAAAGAGCAGTACCAAAAAATGGAAAATGCAATCAGGAGAAATGACATGTTGCTTCTTACTCTGGCAGTTTCTTTCTCTACACAGGCTGGAAGAAAACTACATTGTATGTGAAGGAGTTTGTTTACCAAGATGCATCCTTTATGCACATTATTTAGACTTCTGCAGAAAAGAGAAGCTGGAACCTGCATGTGCTGCGACTTTTGGGAAGGTAACAAGTTATTGCCTTCATAATTAACTGTTTGATAGAGCCACAATTTGGTACACCTGTGTCAAAGTTCCTCTGAAATTCACATGTTTTCTACTGCTAATGTACATGGAATCAGACTAACTATAACTACAGTCTCATATGAAGGGATTTCATATCAACATCACCTTTAGGAGATTGAACCTGAAATTCCCTTTTGTTTCTTGTTATTTCTTACCAAAAAAAGGGCATTCTCTCTGAGTGCTTTTTCTCTTTTCCTTTTTGTTGATGACGTAAATAGGTTCTTTCCACAAAGAGCTGACATGGAAGACACTTATAATTACACTAAAGGCAGTGTAAAGTGAGATGTGACACAAGCAACTCTAGAAGGGGAAAAAAATTAATAACACAAAGAGCTCCTGAATGAAAAATTGTGGATTCATCCTCTTTTCTACCCTTCCCTGCAATTAATCCTGAAATAATTTAATGAAAAGGAGGTGTGAACTCTCCAAATTAAATCCTGAATATTTAGTGAAACAGGAAACCAAAAATTCTTCAAGGATCATCCTTTTTTAAACGCTACTAGTAATGAATGGTTCATACATAACAAAATGCATTAATTTAATTAAAGAATCATAATGGATTTAAAATCCACTTCATAAAATGTTAACTTCCTATCCTTTTTTCTCTTTAACTGGATATATGAAGAAAGTGGATATCTAATTTTCATACACAGTTTCAGTATAAGTGAGAAAGACAATAGGTTTCCATTTAAACATTGTTTTGACATTAATCTGTCCATTAGACATATCTATTAAATCTATCTCTCTTACTGAATGAATTTTTCAGATTGCATTTCCAAATAAAAAATCAATTTATTTCTAGTTGTTTGTCTTTGAAAACAGAATAGCTAGAGCACAGAGTTTCCCCTAATTTTGTTTAGAACTCTGAAGTAAAAGATACAGTTGGTCTTAAGGAATTTGAACATAACAGGATCCCGGTGAAGAAAACAAGATTTTACAATGTAACAGTGAAAACAGAAAGGGAGAACAGGTGGGAAGACTGGAGATACACAGCAAGATGGACAAGGATGGACCAAATCCTGCAGTGTGAAACATGGCTTAATCATTTATGTTGTGCCATATGTGTCACAAACGTGACATGATTCATGAACTACCTTCGACCGCATATTTACACTACGATTTTTCTATAAACAGATTGCTAAGAAAGTATTCCAGTGTTAGAAATTAATACCGTTGTTTTCTCTTTAGACCATTCGCCAGAAATTCCCTCTCCTTACCACAAGGCGGCTTGGAACAAGGGGCCATTCAAAGTAAGGCACAATTACCTGCATATTCTCTTATAACAACATTTTAGGAATGACATGTATTTCCATGTCCCCTTAATACATACTAATTGGCAGGGGGCTTTGTTCAGATAATACACTGCAAGTGATAATTTTCATGTACAGGATGAAACTGATACTCAAACTCAAGAGTTTGAGTTTGAATACATAGCTGAAGGCATAATTTCTAAAATTAAACTGATTAAGCTTCTAAATTTTGTCATTGTATTTCTATAAAAATACATTAAATAGTACATATATCCTTTTATAACTGCTCATCTTTCTATAAATAGTGACTTTATTTCCCTTTTGCAAGCCTAACAACTTCCTTCATGTTCTCTACATAATGATGTGGATTTAGTTAAATACCCCACCAAAAAAGCATTGTTTTAAACTAAGAACATTGTACACTTCTGCTCTTTGTTGTGGGTGTCTTATAAAACTCTGAAAAGTACACAACCTATAGTGCAGTCATTTAATAAACAATATATCCAATTAATTTGTATATTTGATCTGTGGAATATTAGGTTCTAGGAATAGATCATAGTTAATTCTATATCATGGATAATTCTATATCACCTGGTGGTCAAGTTTTTATTAGTTCTGGTCCTGTCATTACGCTTTTGGCCATAGTAGTGTAATACTCTTGAGCAGTGGTAACAGACATATTCCCTCACATACATTTTGCTAATGAATAAGAAAACCAGAATAATGGTAGTAATAGAAGAAGTTCAAACATTCTCTTTATTTGGGAAAACTCTTAATTTTGAACTACTTAGCCTTGAAAGACAAAGTTACTCTTGTCTTTCAGCTGTTTATAAGCAAAACGCAAAACAAAAGGAGACTGAAAAAACCCCTACAAGACTGGTTTTCCTAGGTGCTTTGCAACTAGAAATGTCTGAAAGATACATTTTTTACTTTCATGATTTTGGGGAGTTGTTACATGTTGATATACTTGGTTTTCTTCCTGCATTGGAAATACAAGAAATAGCTAGTTGATTCCACCTTAGTTTTGCTGAAGAATGCATGAGATGTCAGTTGTGAATTTTAGGGTTTTTTGCAGAAAAGAAGAAGGTAGGGAAGAATTTAGATTCCAAAATTTTGCAAATACATTCTATTTCTTGAACTTGTTTCAAGTATTTGTTTTAAATAACCATTAATAAAAATAAAATCCAAGGGAAAAAAAGCCTGCATAAAACATTATTCCTATATTTTTGTTTGTTTGTTTTTGACAGAGGATAGTTCTTGCATAGCTTCTATCACAGTCTTACAAATTTGTAATCCATTCATCTTTTTTTATGAAATAGTACACAGTTTGCAACGTGTAGAGGAAAAGTGGAACTGAAGTTCATTTCTCTTTTTGTAGTTGACCTATAGATATATATATAGCTGAATAGAGGGGTTTTGATGAGAACAACTATTAGAAAGTTTATTTATTGCGGACAAGGGGGATTTGATGTATTGTCTGCCATGGTGAACTTAAGCTATGATTACAGACATAAGATGATGCAGACACAGCTTTGCAGATAGACATTTGCTGCTGGTGTTGTGTTTAAGATTTTAAGAGATCTGGCATTCATAATCTGTGCAGGAATATTTGATAATCTACTAATTCATCAATGCCTCGGTGAATTCTTAGTCAGTTTCATAACCCAACATTCTTGGAGAACCACTTACAAGTCACAATGAATGGGATAATAGAAGGGAAAATTCTCCCACATGGTCATTATATATTTGTTCTGACATATCTAATGGATTGATAAACAAGACCCAATGAGGATCCAAGTGTCCAAAACATATCGTGTCTGCATGATTTAAGCACAGTAAGTCAACTTTTATTGAGTAAATTAATATGTTTAAAACACATATATAGCTACAAAATTAATTGTGTTGGGACATGTGTCACTATTTTCCCCTTTTCTCTAAGATACTTAATAATATTAGTATAGAAATAACCCATGCCCAACATTTCTTCAGCAGATTCCATATTCTTACTGACCTTGTTGCCAATATCTGCCATATTTTCATATGGATTAACTGTTCTTGAACAATTTCCTCAAAGGGATGAGGCATCAGCAGGTTTTGTTTGAACTTCTGACACCTGTTTCTCTGTATTTTTTTCATCAGTTTTCCTCTGAGACTTTTCCTCTGCAATTCTTATTTCTGCTAAGCACATTTAGGTTGATCTTGCTGTGCTAAGAAGGACCTCACAAAATGCACAGGTGACAATATCTCCAGTTCAGAGACTGAATATAGCAGCAAGTAGTCATAAAGAAGTGGCAGTAAAAACAACAGAATAATAGAATAACAGAATCATAGAGGCATAGAATGATTTGGGTTGGGACCTTGAAGATCATCTTGTTTCAACACCCGTGCCATGGGCAGGGACACCTTCCACTAGACCAGGTTGCTCAAAGTCCCATCCAGTCTGGCCTTGAACACTTCCAGGGGAGGGGCATCCACAACTTCTCTGGGCAACCTGTTCCAGTGTCTCACCCCCTCACAGTAAAGAATTTTTTCCTAATATCTAACCTAAACCTACTTCCTCATAGTTTAATGACCTCTGACAATCTATTTTTCTGTCTCTGGAGTTGTGGGCCCTATCCCCTTCAGAACCACAGACTCAATGAGGAGCAAGTTAATTTCTGATTTCACCAGGTAGCAGTTAGTCACACAAATGTCATTTACAGAAGTATTTTCATTAAAATAATAAGAAAGTTAAAGAACCATTCATCAGTTTCAGTAAATTACTAGTTACCCTGTTTTTATGTCAGCATGGACTCTAAATGCTATAAGCTGTTTCTGGGCTACTGGGACTAGTAAGAGAGTTCTTACTAGCAATTAAATCATGTTTTTTAAAGCATGTGGTGTAGTGACATTGTATTATTTCTATTGTTGTTATCATTATTAACCCATAATGCTAGTAGGAGCAGTATTAGCAATAACTATTCCTGGCAGTGATGTTTTATAAGGCAGTATTACCCAGAAGCTCTGATCATTGTCCAGGACTCTACTGAGTCAGGTGCTGCAAAATCATGAAAAGAAAAAGACAATTCTTCTCCGATGGAATAATTGTTCTTATATCACAAAAAAAAGCTAACATCCCCGGGAAAAAGTGCCTTACTGGACACTGTAAGCATACACAGTAATTTATATATAGAGCCTGTCTGTGATCAGAAGAAAGCAAAGAAAATCAGTTCCTTTTTCCATCATCTTCAAGGTGAGAGAAATTGTTTTTCTCCCACTCTGAAACAAGGCCGAGCTCTTTTTAACATTCTGATGAGCATGAATTGGATTTGAGGAAGAGCTCCTGCTCTAGTGTGTGGAATACAGTTGTTGTTCTAAGGAGTGAGAGACACAAATGTTAGTTCCTCCTCTATTCTCAAGAAACACTTGTCATCTCTAGCTGTGGGCAAAGGACAGACTTAAAACTGAGTCTAATGACTCCTAGAATTCAAGTCAAGTCTCTCTTTCTCTGTGCTTACACCTTTTTGCATGGGTAATGTGGCAGATACTGTGGCCACTGCTAGAATTCAGCTGTAACGTTCACGGTACATGAATTACCTGAAGCAGCTATTTGGGAAAACGTACAAACTGCTCAGTACATACGCACAGAAGACTGAGCTCAAGTTACAATTTAATTTCTTTGTAGACTTTGATCAATGATGAATCTTAGCTTTTATCCATCATGTCTGAAAACTATTATCTTATTTATTAGGAGTGATTTAGTGGGTTAATAAAACTGATATGGCAGCTGGCCCTGTGATAAGAAGTTATTGCAAGTCCCTGAACAGCTTAAGCCTATCATTTCCTTATCAGCTATCATTTGTGTCAGTGTATGCTAAAATCAGAGCTACAAGTTGTGTAGGAACATATGTTACAACAAACCACTGAAATTAAATGAGAAAAGCAGTTCAGCTTGTTTTATAAGATGCTTGTTTCAAAAATTGAGAGTAAATTCCTTATAGTGACTGATTATGTTTTATTAATTATACAATAGAAATATAAATGGTAAAATACATATATACTCTACATACACATAAAAATATGCACATAAAGAGACAGCAGGAAGGCGTTTGAAGATGTAAGTTAAAGATGCTATCAATCTGTCTGGGATGGGTGTACTACTCCCAACAGGGAGCCCAAAATAAGCTGTTCAACTAATTACTTTGACTTGTAAGAGAATAATTATCTTCATTCCCTATTACTCTATGAAGTAAGCCAGACAAGGTTTGAAAAGTAAGATTATATTATTTTTTAATGGTTTCTGTGTCATGAATGGAAAGCTGTATTTTTTAGCACTAAAAATCAACTACACATCATTGAAGAAAGTCACAATGATTACTGCCTTTAATATACACAGAATATGTACTAAAAATATATTCTCTCTACATAGCAAAATGTCTCAATTATAAATTCTGATCTCTTGGGGCATTCCAGCAGGAACAGGTATATTACCTACCACTGGAAACCTGAGAATCTGAATCATACAACAGTTCCTGTTCCTAGCCAAAATATATTAAGTTCAAATTAGACGTTGAACGATCTAGATATTGAATCCTAACCTTGTAAAGAAGCAGTGCTCTTCCTTGCTGCTGGCCTACTCCAACTTTAGCAGGAGCGAATACCAAATCTGTGGTTAGAGTGTAAACTTTTATTTTTAGAATTTTAAAAAAGGCATGTGATTGAAACTGGGAGGTTTAAACTGCTGGAATGAGATGTAGGCAACTGCTTGCTCACCCAGCCAATGCCAACTGTGCAGATAACATTGTTAAAGAACCAGTCACAGCTCTATTTTGTTATTCATCCTGTTCAATGGACACCCTTTGCAATGTAAAGACTAAGTAAATGCTGTTATTTCAAAGAATCCATACATGTATATTTTCAATAACTCTTGGGTCACAGTAAGGAAAGAGGGGAGACACTTTTGGCTTTCCTAGGGTTTGACAGGTGCCACAGCAATCTAGCAGTGTTATGTAGACTCATCAGTTTCAGGCAAGCAGTAAAAATGATGATGTTTGACAGCAGCCACTCTCTGTCATTTTCTTGGCTGTAACACCCTGAATGCACACAACAGACTGTCCAGAAACAAAAAAACTCTTTCAGCTGAGATGTTCCAAGCTACTTAGGCTAGGCAAATATATAATCCTAATGAACATTTTCTTAGCTGTAATTTGTATCTAGTGCCTTTAATCAGCTTTGTAAATATAAAGCACTTGAGTGTTTTGTTCTTACCTGTGACAGTCCCATATAAGGACAAACAAAATATTTTGGGTTTTTTTTAATGGTCATCACCAGCAACAGCAGAGATGTGAGATGAGACGAACACTTTTGTAAATGTGTTCTATCAAGTATTTGCTGGGGCTTTGTGTCTTAAGAATGCATTTCTTCAAGTTTTTGAGGAGTTTCAGTGCCGTAAGTGCAATGGGTTGCACTGTACCTCTGTTACTCTTGGTTTACAGGCAATGTACTTGAACTACAAGCGCTACTTTGAAACAGCTCAGTTAAACCAGCTACCATGGTATTTTCAAGCTAATTTTAGTAAAAAACAAATTAATCTTTCTATCCTATCTATAACATTCTTAGACGAATTTGGTTTAACACAATCAGTTTCTTAAATCTGTTGAGTGGAATTTTTAAGACGGGGCCTATCTCCTTTGATAGATGAACTCAAACAAACTTTGCTATGACTGGTAAGGAAAGAGCTGCCCCCAGCTTGCTCTCCTGCCCTTCTCCCAAAGGGCACTTATTTTGTAGTAAAATCACTGGAAAGCAGTAGCCACAGCACAGCCAGTTTTTCTAGCACCTCCTCTTTAGCATCTTTGGTGTCTTTGGTTAAGATGTTGGGCGCAGCACTGCAAAGTCTGAGCAATAGGCATTTTCTCTTCTCCAAGTGCTGTTTGGGAGCAGTAATCTCCAGGAGAGGAGCAAGGGAGACAAATGTGGATGATAACTGCTTAACTGGCTAAATAATTCGGAGTTAGTCAGCATACAACTTGACAGAAGAATGAATGAATTACGTATTATTATTATTAGTCATAGGAGGCTGAGCACTAAGTTATAAGGTACACAGGCAAGCTATTTTCAACTGAGAAGTGCTCTGAGGGACTGTCTAAATATAACAGTGGCAAGATAAAATAAACCTGGTAGATCAAACCCAACACCCTTTCAAACAAATGATATAAAACGAAACAGAATGCATACTAGGAAAAAGAGATGTAACATGTTTCTTAATTTTCTATTTCAGCTATGTTCTTGTAAGAGAGAAAGTATTTTAAATTTAACCCTTGAATTTTGGATCAAATCATGCCAATATGGTTTACTATGAGACCAGATTTTGTTCTATGTCAGTGAAAGGAATTGTTAGACACAGTTTAGAAAAGTTTTCAGTATGCATTTAAAATAAATTTGACAACTTGCTTTACTTGACATGTCACTCATAAACACTCCTTTTTTTTTTCCACAGGTATCACTATTATGGAATTGGCATTAAAGAAAGCAGTGCATATTACCACTCTGTGTATTCTGGAAAAGGCTTAACCAGGTACAATAACATAACTTCTGAGACTTAATCAGTGATGGTCTAACTTTAACCTTCCCTTAGGAAGGTATTTGTAGGACTCTAATTTTTGTTTCTACCAGAACCAGTATTGCTGCTTATCTCAGTGTTTAAGAGGTTGATCTGGATATTTTGCTAGTGTCTTCCAGTCTGACCCCACAACAGTCAGTGTAGAACTGCTTCAATTTATAACAGCAGAGCATTTGTTCAAGTCTGTATGAGGCAGCAAAACCCCATTTCCAGAACACTTGCCTCATTTTGTTTGCTTGTGTGAGTTCTTTCCCCAGGACAGCTTTCCATTATGAAACGTCTGGAGAATGGTGTGAAGCTGGCACCTGTGGGGCAGGAGGGAGGGGTCAGTGTAGATTAATATTTGCAGGTCCTTTGACTGGCTAATATCAGTTTAAACCTAACCCAGGAAGCTCTAATTATATTTATTTAAGGGACAGCTAGCAGGATCAATACGTTACGATAGCTGCCTGTTGGTTTGCCAAAGATTAATAGTTCGTAAAACAAATGTCTCTGTTCACATATGGCTTGAATGATGGCTTTCATTGTCTATGGCAGTATACCTGGATAAGTGGGGCTCTGAGAAAGGAAAGGAATAAATGACTTTATAATCATACATAGAAAATTCAACTGGTGGCAGATTTAGGTTATATCCAAAGACACCTTTTCCAAACAACAGGACAAGTGTAAAAATTGAAGGTAATGCTGCCAATGATGCTTGAAAAGGGAGGGCTCTCTCCACAGCAGAACTTAGAGTGAAATAGATTGGAATATGCTATTTCTTTGTCCAGTATTTATCCAGGGCTTGGAGGTGTTGCTGGTACACAGTGTAATTTTCTTTGATAATACAGAATTATCTTGAACAAATTGTTCATTTAGTTGACTAAAGGAGTTATTTTCCTTTAAGGGAATATAATAATTCTTTCTCCTCAGCTTTATGTCAGGCACTGCCTGTTCATGTAAAGCTCTGTCCTTGCACAATCTATCAGCAATGAGTGTAAAGAAAATGGAGGTTTTGCACGATTCCCCACGGCTGGATTTTTGACAGTACACACTCACATAAAGATGGCATAGGTACTTTCTAAGATTTTCAGTACTACTCACTAGATTCACCAGATTCACTAATTAGGAACCTTTTCTTTGTGTTAGGACCTGTGCTGTCCTGTATGAGATGTTGAATATTCAGGGTCCAGCAGTCAAATTGCCTCTCTAGCTGATTCAAAACAGAAGCTCAAATGCTCATTTTGCAGAATCTGGACCATCACTGTTGCTGGATTTTTCTGTGTGAAGAGAATGATGCAGTAGCCTGGAGTTATGAACAAGCTTCTGGATAAGGAAAGAATCAGGCAGTGTAGGGATTCAAAACTGAATCTCCCAGTTCCTGCCTGCTGCATATAGTGATCCACAAAATCTGTACTTTGTCTGCTGTCTCTTCTAGTAGGTGAGCTATAAAATACTTCCTAGAACAAGCTTGGGGCAAAAATAGGCAGGAAAAATATATGAGTTGGTAACAGTATCTATCACACCATGCCCATGCACAAATATAGGCATATTGAGGCCTCTACCAAAAGGCATGTCGGCTGGCAGCTTGTAGAAAAATTAGACAGGGCGACGGGCCTCAGTTTAGTTGTCTAAATATAGGCCTCTACACTGCCATTTCAAACTTAATTGGCATTCATGTATTAACATTTAGGTAACTGAGCTGAGTACACTAGCCCTTAAATGCAGGGTTGCAGATGCCTGAATCCTTAAATTTGTTCATGTGGCCTCCTGACTCCTTTAAATATCATGCCTTGCAGTGTGAAAGGAGCATACATAACACCAAAAATGGTTAATAGCCACACTATTGAAGGGCAGATTTACTTAGCAGTTAAGGCTCTGGAGGAACAATGCTGCCTCACATTTTTGCTGTACATTCTGTGTACATTTTGCTGAACATGTAGAAATCCAGAGCCCATGATAAATATATCTAGCCATGAAATTAATTAGACCCATGTTGTAATCAGCTGAGTGGTGCCTTCGTTTATACTTATCTATGAACAGCAAGGGAACTGTCTAGGTATCATATGCTGGATCATCATGTGATGGGAACTGTCAGATACCTGTGCCAGGCCTGGGTAGGAGGAATTCCACAGCTGCTCAGCCTCTGGATTTCAGTCCTGCCAGAGAGCATCTCAAGAGCAGGAAACCACGATATTGCCACTAATTATTGTGAGACTTCATGTTGCCTGCAGTATCTTATCAGTTGGCAGCTAGTGGTACAGGAAATAACAATAATCAAACAACATTTATCATTATACTGATCCATTAGAATCACTATTATTACACATTCTCTACTTTAGTACTTATAATGTAAAACTTTCTGATTTCTAATTTCTACACTGAAGAGTTGTCTGATAATCCAATGACTTTACTGGGAATCTCTCAATTGGCTTCTTAATAGTACATTTACTATACTGCAACACATTTTTGCTGGTTAATGATTTTTTAATCTCAGCAATGTATTTCATTGGATCAAAATACTATTGTAGTGGAAAAGAATGGGAAATCAATATGATTTCTTAATTTTCCCAAGAATTGTAACTTTTATATGTACTTTTTCTACTCTGAATTTACTCAGCTCTATCAAAAACTGTATGTATTTCCTCATAAAGACCTTAGGGACTTGTATGTATGCTACCCTTTTTCTGTTTGTGAAGTTACAAAGATCCAAACAAAAAACTGAAACAGGGTTTTATACTTTAATGTTTAGTCAGTGGTCTGAATCTTCATGTTTTATAAGACATCAGTAGGTTTCCTGATATCCTCAGGCATTTGCAAATCAGTGGAAGATGTTAAGAAAAAAATCCATTAAAAACCCATAAAAAACTGCAATTACATTTGGAAAAATGTAATAATTTTTCTAATTGATCAATTTCATATATATATATATGTATACACACACACACGTGCATAATCTCTACAGATGTTCTGCTTAGGAAAAAAAAATGATCAAATGTGTTTATTTTCAAAGGTTCTCTGGAAGCAAGCTAAAGAATGAGGTAAGTGCTGTAGTCTGCTTCCTTTTACTTTTGCTGTAATCCAAATATTATGTGACCTGTGAGTTCCTTCACATTAATTTATTTGAAAATTGCAATAGTGTTTTTCATTAAATATTTGACTGTAAAACCCTTTTTCACAAAGCTGACTATTTGCTCCTCTAAATATTAAAAGAAAAATAAGATTGGAAAACACCTCATAGAGTTCCCATTGCAATCCAGTTCCCCATAACCGTAGATGTTCATAATAGACCCTTTTAAGCAAATGATCAAATTCTAGCTTACTTTTTTTAACATGTGACTTTTGCAGGAGAGCTTTTTCAGAATCTCATTTGTCCAACTGGAAACCAAAAAGAAAGGTTTTTTTAATAAACTGAAATTTGTACCTCCTGGTCAGGATCACCTTTCTCTATTTTTTGCACTTCATGACACTTTTTGCTTTTTATTTGTCTTTTTGCTGCTTTTTTTTGCTGGATGGGACAAACAGCAGCTTTTAGTATCTTCTTATCAGCCTTATAGCTTTTCACCATAGTTGTTTGAATATCTTTAGAGTAAAAAAAATTATAGTCTTGTAAATGGCATGTTTCCAATTTCTATGGGAAATATCCCTTCTGATGCTCCCTAGAACAGGATCTGCTTTTGCGTTTTTTTTTGTATTCCAGCAGCCCCCGAGTACTCTACATTTTTATTACTGTATACTGTGATATAGTCACTGTCATTCTAGTCATATTTATAGTAGAAATTTATGGACTATTGTACATTAAGGCTTGCTCCCAGTATTTTTCTTTGACACTGAGTTCAACCGGCATGGAATATCCTGCATCAATATTATGAAACTCCTGAACCTGGAAAAGAAGCTAGGCACATCTCCGCCACACTGCTGCTAAGAAATGTCCCAAATATGCAGTACCTGTTCAAGTATGACCAGAAAGTGTTTGGGATACTGCTAATTGGCCAAAAGAATGCCAGAGGTGATTCTGAGTAATACTGTTCCGGTATGGCCTGGGAATGTTTCCTGACACCATTTAATTTACTAGACTAAATATACCTTCTGCAATCAACTGATACACAGCAAGCCTTTCACCTTTTTCATTTCCAGATAAGCAACTCCTAGCTGATAGCAGACATTTTTATTGGTCCCTGAGAGTGTAGCTTTGCTCTATTGATTTTCATCTCCTTTGTTACCATTACCTCAAAGCCATCCAGATCTTTCTACATGACCTCTTAGTCTTCCTCTGTTGATGATTTCATTAGCTCATGTCAACCAATTGAACCTATGAAATGTTCAGTGAGATCAGACTCAAGTCTGATCTTTGAGAATCTTCACTTCAATCCCTTTTCAACCCAGTACTTTCCCTGTCAGCACAACTTGGTAGCATTTCAGCTGGAGTCAGTTTCTTAAACGTTTTTACATTCTTTTACTAATCCCCACTCTCGCCAGCATAACTAATCATTTCCCATGGTGACACCATGTCAAGTATTTTAGTGAGGTTCAGACAGATTAGATCTTTTGCATTTTCCCTGTTCAGAAAATCAGCTATCTTATCAAAAAAAGATAGTGCTATGCCATGGGATATCCGCAACATATTCACGAGCACTACTGCAGCATTTATTTGTTCAGAGTTTTAGGATGGAATATAGCTGTTTCCCTTGGCATAGATGGGTGCATATTTGCTTCTATCTCTGATGTGGCATTCCCAGTCTGCCTTGGAATTGACAATCTCGCAAATCTGTCTTGTTTCTTCCTCAAAGTTCCTTTGTTCTCCCAGAAAAAAATGTTCACAGGTAAGTTGGTGAAAATAAGTGAGAAAGGACACATCACTATGACTTCTTGATTGTCTAGGTCTGTATTTTCTGAAATTATTCTGGCAGATCTTAAAAAAAAAGGCTTTCATGGTCAAAACTGAATTATAATAATCTCAGTGTACTGAAAATTTGACATTATATTTTCTTTAATGTGAACAGGCGATAGATATATACTTATTCATTTGCTTGAAAGTACATGCAATTAGGTATTCCTAAAAGATTTACAATGATTGCATAAGGTGTAATTCTCAGGAGGAACATAAAGACATTGAAAAGATGTTAAAGCACTGATTGTCCAAATATACTGAGTAAATGGCATTTGAATGAACACTTATTGAGTGCCAGGGACACTGTTTACTTCTGGTATGTTTTATCGCATTTTCTAGTATTCTCTCTGTAGGGGGAGATATCAGTAAATTCTTTTATCTAAACCAGTTAGTGCACCATTAGAGTCTGCATGGTTAATTAGGCAGATAATATTACTGTCATTATCTTAATGTTAAATGGCCATTAGAAACAGATGGCATTAAATTGAAAGGGCAAGTGGCAGCAGGTTAAAATATTAAGCCTACAACTGAGGCACAGTCATATAAGTCCATTAGCAAGGTAAAAAACATTGCAGATTATCTTCTCTTAAACCTCCCACCACCATCACTACCTTCTTTTAAATGAACAAATCCCTTTTAATCAGAGCTTTTAATATATTTCATGGGTAATTGCATAATAAAGTCATTAAGATTACTCCTGTTATTAAAAAAAACCAAAAAAACCCTGCCTTATACTGATAGGCAATTATAACACTGCAAAAGTGTTGCCATGAAGTACTAATGCTTCTAAATTTCTACAATTTCTTTTACTTAGAGCTTTATATGTGTTTGAAGAGTTGATAGCACATGCAAAATTAGTTTACACAATGTATGCTTTTGGTTTTTTGCTGTCTGTTTTGTCAGATTTATCTCCCTATAAAAATAGGGCTATATTTTTGTTGAATAAGACAGTTACAACTATAGTTTTCTGCATTCAGTATTTGAAAGAATTTCACTTGAAACTGGCCTCCAATTAATCAACATTTAGAGAAAAATGGTCTTATTTGCACATTTTTACACTATATGTGGCACTATATACCTACAACTCCCACTTGAGTGAAATTGAATTGTAGGCAAAGGGGCAGTAAAAGGTCACTTCAAGTTCCATTCAAATGCCTTGTGCAGGATCATGAATTTCATCCATTAGTGCAGAGGGAATCTGCACAGAAGTAATAGATGTACCACAGGACTCTGCAGGAGGCCAGCTCGTGGCTCTGTACACAGACTTGACATAAGGACTGGTTAGGCTCAAATGGAATGAAGGGTTTCAGCCAAATAGTCTTCTTTAGATTTGAATGCAATCCTATGAGTTCAGTCAGTAAGAACAGAACCACAATACAGGTTGTATTTCTTCTTTTGAGTATGAGGGTTTCACCTCAATCATAGCATTTGAGAACTTAATAGGCCTAATGTGGTGTGCATTATAAATATAAGCATAGTTACTCTACATTACTCCAGGATGTACTCAAGATCTTTTCTCAGTCTGTAGGTAGTACAAGATGTGTCTATAATATTTCAGATGTCCCAAGCTAAGGAGGCTTGAGATGCGAACTCTAAGAACTGAAGGAAACTCTCAGATCAGCAGAATTTAGCATAATACAGGAGGGATTTATCTGGTCTCCAGGTCAGCACTGACTGTGTCTCAACAAAATAACTGAAAAAAGCTAAATGGGAATACCTTACTAAGAATGGGAATATGATGTGAAATTGGGGCTTCATGTCAAGAATGCCACCATCACAGAAAGCTATATAATAAATACATGGTACAGAAGCATCCATAGCTCCTATATACTATAACATCCATAGCACCATAAACGACTACCAAACTTTATGATAAACAAAAGTAACAGTTACTATAGTAAATGAGCAGAAATCTCAACTACTGTGCCATCAGAGCAGGAAGAGAGCAGGAGAGAACACTAATATCTCCACTACTCAAGATCCTTGTACAAGAAAGATTCATCTTAAATAAAACTTAGGGTCTCCCTGAATCACAGGATCACAGTCCACACTGTAGAGAAGAGTAGTGTTCTACCTTAGTTTTTAAATATAGGTTAAATCCAAAGCTTGTAGAATTCCATGAAATAACGTGTCTCAAAGGCTACATCACTCTGAAAACTGTGTTCGGTGGAGTCTAGATCTAGACAGATATTTAATAGCCTTCCTGAGCTGGATAAGCATCAATATTTTTTAAGGATTATCTGAATGCAAGCATTCTGGAACAGTGAGAGACTCATGAGATAATATACAAGTTTAGCATGAATGGTTGGTTTCAGATATATTGATATTAGCTATTTCAATGTTCCTGTTTTTTCCCTTCCATTTCAGGGTGGTTTTACTCGTAAATATTCTCTGAGTTCCAAAACTGGAACACTCCTCCCGGAGTTTCCAAGTGCTCAACACCTTTTGCTTCAAGGGTGCATTTCTAAAGACAAGGTAAAATGTGAGCTCCTTCTCTTCTGTCTTAGAGATCAAAAATTTGCCACAGAATGTTTCTTCATATCTTAGCCTTTGAGGTATTGACATGAAAGAGCCAGAAATGTCCATAATCAAACAGAGGTGACTGATTTATAGAGGGGGCAAACCTTTACTAACACCGATTAACTGGCTTTCCAATGGAAAGGTGGTTGAATTATTTACCTATTAACTGACCCAGTATTTTACAAACTGATGGTATGTAAGACGGGGAGAGCAAAACAAACAAATAACTGAGAGTTGTATTCTTTCCAAATGCCTTTGGATTTAAGGTAAATTTTGTTCTGATTAGAACAGAACAAATAATTCACAACAAATAATTAGATGAGTTTTACACTTTTTTATTAATTGTTTGAAAAGAGACGGAAAATCTGAACATGTTTGGGATTTTTTAAATTACTAAAATCATTCTTGAAATCAATACTTCGTATTGCTCATCCTATGGATAGCTATTCAGTAAGAAGTATTGCTCTCATGTTTTATGTCTTTGACTCTCTGCCTGTGTGTTATGTCCCTGTTGTTTCTGGTCACATTACAGGCTGCTACATCCCTGAACTGTGCTAGAAATCCTTTGATAGACATTTTGAACTCTCCAATTTAGCCTGCAGTGCAGGTCATGATGGTGACTGGTTTGAGATATGTTGCTTTAAAGCTTTTTGTTTTATGAGCCCTTCCTCTTAAGTTTGTTCTGTGAAAATAAAGAAGCATAGGGAGAAGCTAAACAAAAGGAGCCATCTTTACTGGAAATCTTAGGTGGAAATCTGACTGTTCCTACAGAAAGCCCAAGAACTGGTATACTCAGCAGTATGTGCCATCTGCTGCTATAGTCCCCATCAGTGAATTGACATCTCTCGTATATACAACATTGTGATTACATTTAAATCTAGAGAGCATTTGAGGTTCCTTGAAGACCCAGCACAGCAGTGTAAACAAAACTGATGTTTGCTGCTTCAACAATGGAGAAAAACCTGCAACTCCTTCTCTCTTCATTTTTGATCAGCAGCATTGTGTATCACTGTCTGGGAACAGATTCATGGAGATATGAGGAGACTGTGGGAAGAGAGATGAATGTCTGTGTGCCTCCTGCACTCTTTTTCCTTGCTGCTCTTTCCTCATTTCTTATTCCCTTCTTTCCTGTTTTCTTTCCTTACCGTCTTTTCCCTCCTTCAGCTTATCTGACCAAGAGTTATTGAACCTAAGATATTTAGGTACTCTGTTGAAGAAAGCCCCAACATGAAATTTGACTCCTACATTAAACTCCTAAGGAATTGCTTGCAACTGAAATCTCTGGAGGGTCCATAAATACAGAAGTCTGCACTAAAATAGATGGGTAATTTCTACATTTGACGTTTATGAAGAAAAATACCCAAAATTTAAACCTCCATTGATCTCTTTCAAAAACAATTCTTTAAAATGTTCTCAAATCTCACACCTCATCATTGCTTTTCAAAGACGTGCACTTAGAGAAGCAGCTCTGAAAGTCAGAAAGGTCCCTTCTAAAAGAAATCTGCATCCTGAACCTATTGCAGTAAGATGGCACTAGGTTCATTCAAAATCTGGTAGTGGTTTACTGGAGAAGTTCACAAGCTGTGACAAACCTTCTGTGGTTCAGGACCATAAGAGTGATAGCATTTCGCTAGCATTTTTCCTTCCTTAAAATAGTTAATTTCTTGTCTTTTAATTTGCTACAATTTTTTAAAATTACTACCCCTTTTTTTTTTTTTTTTTTAAATAAGCGAACACTCCACTCAGATAAAATAGCCTGGTGAGATGAAAGGGAGTTCTGCTTTTTAAAGTTCAGTTCATGTGAAGCAGTGATTAAACTTTGACCAATTGACTGGCAGCTATTTTCTCATTTGTCCAACTAGATGATGTTTCAGAACACTCATAGACGCCTATAGTAGCCTAATGATTAACTTGCACTGCTCTTTGGGATTAATCTTAGCTTCAGAAAGGTGAATTTGCTTTACCATCCAACTGGCTAATCTAGCTATTTCCTTACTTTATTATCCACATCTTCACAGTGTATACAGATTCAGATGCTAAATTTCTGACAACAGCATCAGTGCTTGACTTAAATAATGACTTAAATAATGTTTGAGTAATAATGACCTAAAGATGTTGATAAAACTAGAGATGAGTGACCTCCTCATCACTTCTGGATATACAGACTGCCTGTTTGTAAATACGCATTGCAGTATAGTTTATATTATGTATTTAAATACTAGCTACATAAAGCAGAAACTTAGATCACTATAGTAGTAAAAAGCTAAGAAACTGCTTAATCTTTCTTCTAAAACAGGTAGATACTCTTATCATGATGTACAAAACACACTGTCAGTGTGTCCTGGACAATGCAATTAATGGGAACTTTGAAGAGGTAAGGTTGTTTGAACACACCTTCTTGGTATTTATGCATGAGGAGCCAAGAAAGCATGATTTATGTCTATGAATTTGGTTCCTATTCCTTTAGATTCAGCATTTCCTATTACATTTTTGGCAAGGAATGCCTGACCATCTTCTTCCCCTGCTTGAAAATCCCATCATCACTGACATTTTCTGTGTCTGTGACTCAATACTGTATAAGGTAAGCATTTAGGTACATGGATAATCACAACCACAGTACAGCTTTTGTATCTGTAAAAAGGTAGAATAACATGATGTCATGACTGCTTTCTGCCTCTGACATGTAAATCAGCAAGGAAATCTTTGAAATCAAGAAATAAAACGGGCACCTGTAGGAGCTGAACTCCTGTCTCAGCTCGGCTGAACACCTGATGTGTGACCACAGGCAGCACATTAACAGTGAAACTCTGGCCTACTTGCTTGAATGTAGTTAAAAGAAATGCTTGTGTGCTCACTGGCAAGGCTGACTAAGGTAATCCTGGATGAAAACTGAAGCCTTGTTTTCATTTAAAAGATGATTGCATTTTCTACCAGAAAATAGAGTCTGTGGCATAAAGGTAAGGTGATTCCATGTGTCAGTCTACTACTCACAGGTTATGTCAGGCCATGGTTTCATATTATGAAGATGGAACAATACTGAGTTAAGATATTCTTGCCTCACCTGCCTGCTGCACTTCATTTCTCTTCCTGTGCTGCTAGATGGACCAGCAAAACTGTTATGTTCTAAACTGGTTTGGCTTTAAAAAAAAAATTAGGAAGTACTTGTTTTGCAGAGCTTTTGTGTCATACAAGTTCTTTGATCTAGTTCATGGCATGATCACACAAATAGTTGAAACTAAGTGAAACTTAGAAGTGTTGCAAGTCAGGAATAGGTTATAGAATACTGGGGAAAAAGAAAAGTTATGCCACCAATGTTTCCTGAGTTTTTCATTTGGAAGACATTTAGTCATTTGTATCATCATTTAGTAGCTGCTAAGTACTTTAAGTTTTTCTGATAGGACATGCCATAGAAATAGAAAAGGATTGTCATAAAGGTTTTTCTCTAACAGATTTCACATCACATGTTGATGAGAAGAAATAACTATTGGCTTAACAGTAAACACCAACCAGTCAAAGCAAAAGACTTGAGGCTTTTTACACCTGATGCCTTATCGTAATATATTTGTCATTCTTTACTGTACAAAAATATGGGGGAAAAATCCAGAAAAGGTGAAAATATGTATTTCTTAGAAGCATGTCAAGCTGTAAAGTAAGATATGTTTTAGTTAGCATAGTAAAGGTAATTAGCATCAAGAATCATAATTACCCAGGAGATGAGTCATTAAGCCTCATTTACTTGTAGAGGTTTTAATGTACCTTGAGTTTATGAGTTTTTTCCTGCTTTAAATGTGCTGTCTCAATAGATTCAATATTAACTTTGTTTATGATAAAGATTTAATGTGGTGGAATAAGAAATACTACAGGAGCATTAAATTAAAAATTGAATTAGAATTTCTCAAAAGTTCATAAATTTACTCTTGTGCCTCTTCTTCGTCTCTCACTATTAGTTATAATCATGTTAGATATTCTTGACATCACAGCTGACAGAAGGAAGAAGGAATTATATTGGATTGCTATCAAATCATTTGCATCAACCTTGAAAGGAAATTTTTGGGATATAGGCTAAAAACTTTTCCTTCCACAATAACATTCCTGAGGAGGCATGCCAGATAGCACAGTTTTTTGCCAAAACATTTCCACCCCATGCTTAGCTACATGGAACTGTAACTATGGTTAGCTCTGAATGCCTTCAGTGCCATGTCCAGTTTGGCAGAAAGAAGAGTCAACAGCACTCAAGTTCTTGGGAGATGCCTGAGTACCTGCTTTAGAGAGACTTGTAGATGCTAGAAAAGACTAAATGTTTATGCACCTCACTTCAGTGAATTTCCCTGTTGTAAGACATGGGGGATAGCATGTCTTGGGTATTTTTTTTGTTTTACTGGTATGAAGATATTCATTAAGAATGAGCGCTATCTAGGAATATGTAATATGTTTTTCTCTAATAATGATCGGAAAAATCCAGGTATGTAAATAACTGGACAATAGTTTGAATGGCTTTATTCTGTGTAAATTTTCTGTTCTTATCACTTTGCAATCTAAGTAGACAAGACAGACATGAATATATGGATGAATGAATATATGGCCAGTGGAAGCATGATATCATTTTCTGTTAACTTTTTGAAGGTTCTTACAGATGTACTCATCCCTGCAACAATGCAAGAAATGCCAGAAAGGTAGGTGCATTCTGGTTTTGAGGAATATTCCAGATAAATTACGTTATTTATTCTATATCCTTTAGAAATTTCCTCACAGTATTTATGTTCATTTTTAAAACAGTAGAGTATGTATGGCAAAATACTGTCAGCTCTGAGGACAGATATAGAACAGCCTTAAAACATTACACAGTATTTTAATGTGCCAGCTGGCTTACAGTTCTTCTCAGAGAAGGTACAGGTCAATATATAGTCAATATATAGATCAATGATTTGTCATTCCCTCTTTCCTTTTGGTAACACCTGAAAAGTAATTCATAGATATGTTCAGGAGTCTGTTAGCCATAGATTGAAACCCAATTATTTAAACTAATGCAAGACAATTTTTATTGATGATTCTCTAAACCAATTTTTTTTTAAATTTATAGTTTACTGGCAGATATAAGAAATTTTGCAAAAAACTGGGAACAGTGGGTTGTTTCCTCTTTGGAAAATCTACCAGAAAACCTGATAGATAAGAAATTGCCTATTGCACGAAGATTTGTTTCCTCCCTGAAACGACAGACATCATTCCTACATCTAGCACAGGTAAACAGAAACAGACTATATATTCAAAAATTTGCCAGTTGTATTCAGTGTACCTTTCTGGCTATGAGATATAATGCATTATTTTTTCAAGGTTGACCTTCAGCCATGGAAGATTTATGCCTTGTAATATTAACCATGAAAGAAGAAAGTGACCATAAATAGATCTGACAAAAACTTCAAATTTTTGTACTAGAAAAGACAGCAAAGACCATGGTTATAATGAACTGCCATCACATGAACTTTTGGCAATGAAATGATGAAGTGGAATACATGTGTGTTTTGTTTAGTATCAGTTTGAGAAGTATCAGATGATCCTTCTTGCCTAGCAAAGATTTGCTGCCTTGTCCATGGTGTTATTTAGTGAGCCAATTTTTTTTTGAGTTTTGAGTGAAAAGAGAACATGGGAGTGACAGGTGGTTGGGGACTCCAAGGCTGTGTTGTCAGAAAACAGGTATCTGCAATTAGGAGTCACCTCCATGTGGTGGGTTTATAGATTATACAAAAGGATAAAAGGCCTTTTGAGGAACTTTCTTTGGTGCTAAGAGCTTGGGCTTTGAGGTGGCAGTCCTCATGAAAAACTGTAGACACACCGCATATTCATCTTGACATGGTTTTGTCTTTCATAAATATTAAGACAAAAGTAGCATGTGGGTGATATTGTGAAGAAGGGGGTGGTGTTGTGAAGATGGTCCCATACATTAGAAGAGCATCAGGAGTCTAATGAAACAGAAACATTATCTCATCTGATCTGTGATAAACCCAGCCTTTACAATAAAATTAAACATATTATAGTTATTCTCTGAGGAGTTATTCAGGTGATCTCCAGATGTGGGCCTGTGCTGGTTTTGGCTGGGATAGAGTTAATTTTGTTCAATATAGTATAGGTCTATATTTTGGATTTGTCCTGGAAACTGTTGATAATTCAGGGAAATTTTAGTTACTGCTGAGCAGTGTTTACACAGAGTAAAGGTCTTTTCTGTTCCTTACACCTGCCAGTGAGTAGGTTGAAGGTGCACAAAAATTTGGCCAGGGACATAGCTGGGACAGCTGACTCCAACTGACCACAGGGATATTCCATACCACAGATCAGCAATAAAACTGGTGGGAAGTTTGACAGGGTGCCACTGCTCAGGGACTTGGCTGGGCATTGGTCAGTTGGTGGGAAGCAGTTGTTTTCATTTGCATCACTCATCTTTGCGGGACTGTATTTTTCTCTGTTGTTCTTTGGTTTTTTAAAAAAAAATTAAATTATTATCATTATTGTTATTTTTATTATTTCTTAGAAAAAATATTAAACTGCTTTTACCCAAACCCACGAGTTTTTTTGCTTTTTTTCTTCCAATTCTCTCCCCCGTCCTGTGGTGGGGTAGGGAGTGAGTGAATGGCTGTGTGGTGCTTAGCTGTCAGCTGGGCCTAACCACAACAGGGCCTCAGCATTTCACCTTGCTTTCTCTTGCAGATTGCTCGGCCAGCTCTCTTTGATCAGCACGTGGTGAATTCCATGGTATCAGATATTGAAAAAGTTGATTTGAATAGTATTGGTTCTCAGGCCCTTCTTGCAGTCTCAGGGAGCACAGATTCTGATGGGGAGGTCTACAGCGAATGTAAGTCCATGGTGATATATTTGTACCATTAAAAGTAATTCACTTTTCATTCCATGCCACACTAGTCTACTTGGACTGACTGAGATATAGACACTGTATTCTCTAACCTAGTTCACTGTAAAGTCCAGTAGGTTAAGAAAACCTGTTGGTTGTCCTAGCATGTCCTGCAAGATCAGAAGCTTGTGCTGGGAAGTCATCCCAGCTAGATGACTTTAAATGGTTGCTGAGGAATTCATTTACATGTCAGTTGCTAAGTGCAATCAAATCTCTTTTGAAGCTTTGTCCTAATTATATGGAGATATTAGCAAAGATCAGTTCTTGAAAGATGTCTCAAAAATTTCATTTCATTATGGCTTAATGTAATGGATATTTGAATGAGTTTACTTTTTTTTTTATTAATAGGATTTTTTTTTTAAAGCTGAGCTTTTAAAAAGTACTTAACTTTCTATTTAGTGTAGCAGCTATTTTCATACACAGAACAGAATGACATATAAGATTTGAAGTTGTTAATTTTCACATACATGCCTGTTGTTAAAAAATAAATATAACTATTTTCTCTATCAAAAAGATAACTTTGTCATAGGAGTCATGTTGATCAGAGTTTTGAGAGCTGAAAGGAACAGCAATGTGCTCTCCACTAAATATTTTTACTTTGATCATGAAACTTTGTTCTCTTTAACAATTCACAATCCTATTCACATTTTCATTTGAGTTACCCATTTCCTACTTTTTTGTGTAATTGTTTTTTATTTTATTCTTTGTCTTCTTTCATGTTGGTTAAAAAAGAAAAGGAGAAGAGAAATAACTGGTCATTCAGGCATTTTCTTGAAAATGGGAATTCAGGAAGCTAACTTTACATCCTATCATGAGAGACTTTAAAATATAGAGGAATCATATGATATTACAAATCTGCCACATCACAGATAAAGCTTTACTATTAAACTTAGTATTAGAGAAGTTTCCAAGGTTGAATCTTTAAAGGAATGGAGAATCTAATAATCTTATTTTGCTTTTATTTTTTTGTAAAACTTCATTTTCCTACAACCTGTATAATTGTGAGGCTTAAGTAATTTAAATATATATGTGTGATGGATGTGTGTCTGCTTGCTTTGCTGGGGAATTACTTATTTCTTCACTGCTCTAATTCTTTCCTTTTCCTTTCCATGCTACAATACTGTCATATGGCTGGTGAGTGGCTTTTTCTCGTGTTCGGAATAGAGTGCAATGATATGTTCTCCTTTTTACATGGTAGATGACTCTATTACAGTGTTTCAAGAACTGAAGGACCTTCTAAAGAAGAATGCCACTGTGGAATCATTTATTGAATGGTTGGATACTGTGGTTGAGCAAAGGGTTATCAAGGTACCTTTCAAATGTTCTGCCTAACTCCAGACCAAATCCTACTCCCCTTACTCCTTACACAGACCCTTATGCACTCCCACTGGTTTTCCACATGGGATTCTTATCTCTGTTCCCGTCTCCTTGCTGTAACAGGGAAGTTTGTCGTTTGGAGTGAAACATTCCAGTGTTATTAGGCCTAATTAATCATTAGAGCCCAGAGGCCTTTTGAACAGTCTTGTGTATGTGACAAACTAAGAAGCATTGTAACTAAAACACTAAATCAGCACTTTCATAAACTGTACATGAAAGAAACCTTCCACCTTACGCATGCATGCAGAATCACAGGGGTACTGCTCAGTGAGTAAAGTGAGCAAAAGTTGTTCCTTTGAGAGGCAGCTCTTTCGTCCATGGCATTTGGATGGTACTGTGTGTGGTATAAATTACTGCAGCAGGTGGATTCGGAAGTACCAGGATGGAAGATACAATTTTGTAGCTTTGTAAGGTGCTTAACACAGTAATTGATGGTTTTGATGGGATTCCTCTGCCCGCCTCCAATTTACAAGATGCATTATCATCACAAGTGTTTTATATGCAAGTAGTTATATAGGGATTAATAAACTACAGCTCAGAACAGAGTAAAGGATTTTTGAGTTATAGCTCAAGTAAATGATATTTACCCAATTTGTGATTCTAATTACTGTAAACTAGCAGAATAAGATGTTACATATTGCTGGCTAATAGTTGAACACCAGCCTTCTCATCAGACTTGTCCTATCTGGAAATACAATATCTCATCCATCATTTTAGGTAGGATCTTGATATGAACGGATGCAAAAGGATGAGACAGTGCAGTTAGCATCAACTGCCTGGCAGAAGAGTGACTGCCACTTACAGGAAAACTATGGGCATGCCATTTTTCCTTTCTTGACCTGCTTTCCCAAATTTCAATGAAGACAGTGATAATTTCTTTTTTATTAAAGTATTCTGAGTTTCCTAGCATTTGCTGACATATGTTAGCAGCACAGCAAGGATCTTAGGACAATTCAGGGTAGCAGAGCCAAAGCAAGTCCTCATACACACAGAAAACTCCCTAGGCAAAAAACTCCTATTGAAGCTGAGTAATTCAACTTATTTTAGAACCAAATTATTACGGTCTAAAATTCATTCCACAATTTCAGAAGACAATTCCTGATAAACTAGTCAGGAAGAAAAGGTGAAGCAATTTCCCATTCAGCATCTACTATGAGATACTGTATTGTTAAAGCTAACAGATATTGTTCCTGGCATTGTTTTCCTGTAGTTAAGGGAAGAAATACCAACAAGTTCTGATATGAAGTGAAGTCAACTAGAGCACAAGCTAATAATTTACAGAATATGTAATCCTTCCACTGCTGTCTGCCTTCTGTTCATGCTAAAGTGTGGCTACTGTCAACTCACACAACAGCTTCTTTCTGCTTGCTGTTTGAGAAAGTAACAGGGCATATGTTACCACATGAACAAATCACTGCCAGAGCAAAGTGACAGTATGAAATGAGCAGTATTAAAAGCATCACTTTAATCATCATGATGGTGAAAATACCATTCTGTAAGAGAAATTCTGGCCAGTATTATACAAATTAAACTGAAGTACAAAGACTAATTTCTATTCCCTGTTTATGTGGGAAAACATAGTGCCAGAGAGTGGGGGCTTTTTTTCTTTCCTTCCTTCTTTCTTCCTTTCTTTCTTTCTTGTACACCTGTATATTTATAGAACAACTTGACACCTTTAATACTAGAATATGAGGTAATTTATGTACCTTCAGGGCATATCAGGGCAGTAAGCAAGTAACAGTAAGTTAAGCAGTAAGCAGTTTGCTTCATCTAACACTGACAGACAACATTCTATGGTTGCACTGAAAAGAGTGAATGCTGCTCTGTTTTACCAAGTTAGGTCACACATCAAGAAGATAGTTTGATTCAGGCAGCTTGATTCACTCTGCCACATCAGCCTGAGTCAAGGACTCCTGGAACTCTCAAGCATATTCAGTTCTTCCCTCCTGTTTGCAGAAAGAGAGTGACCACACTTAACTGTATTTTACTATTCTCTTTCAGGCAAGCAAGCAAAATGGGAGGTCTTTAAAGAAGAGAGCTCAAGACTTCCTTCTGAAATGGAGCTTTTTTGGTGCTCGAGTGATGCATAACCTAACACTAAACAACGCATCAAGTTTTGGTACCTGAGCTTTATACAAACACTCATAAATTGTATATATATGTTAGCACTTACCAGCTTTCCACCATTTCCTGTGCAGAGGAACCTGTCCTAATCTATAGATTCTTTGATCAAAGTCACAAGTACTGTGCAATGTGTTTTTCAAAGTAGCATTTCACAGTAAATTCTACCTGTATTTTGCTGGTGACTTGTGTCACAGATTTGTTTTCAAAAGGTTTATTTTTTTAATAGCTGTTTGATATTGCTTTAACATTCAAGTGCCAGAAGATTTCTTTTGATATGGCAATGAAAGTGTAATTGCATATCTCAGTATAGGAGACAGAAGATTTAAATTATTAGTTTTACCTGTGGATCAGTTTGGTAAAAAATTACTGCTGTATAGAAGTACTTGTGCATGGTATGTTTTAATAAAAACAAAAGGAATTTGGCAGTCATCACATACTTAATTTTGGATTCAGCAGATGATCAACTTAATAGTATCCGTAGCTTTTAAAAATAAGACGCATGTATCCATCATTAGCAAGGTTTACATTTTTGAGGAACACTCAGAGAGAACTTTTTACAACATAGAAGATGGCAGAACAACTGAAACGAACTCTAGTATGTAATTTCATAAGTTTAGTCAAAGGTACATTGTAATCTAGAATTCAGAGGGTATTTGAAATGACTGCAGGGATACATACATTACTTAATGTGATATATCCTTGAAATAAGGTCAAAGACTTCACCAGTTATTGTCTGGTTATTTAGCACAAGGCAAACAGAAATAGAGCAGAGGCATTCTAGCAGACTTCAGCCTTATCTAGCTCCACTGTGTGCTCTCTTCAAGTATAAAGCATGTCTCACTTTCATCAGTATTTTTCTTTGATGTAATTAGTGGTCAAATAGCCTACAGGACAGTAAACAATTGAGCTAGGTGGGCCAGTGCAAAGAGAGATTAGAGCTAGAAGTTAGGTACTATTCCTTGTTGGTCTTGCCAGGTCATTTAAAGTCCACAATTATTTGTTTGTTTCACTGGCTTCTTGTAGAGTGGTGAGAGATGGTCACAAAGATAACTCAGCTTCTCTCTCTCTCTCCCTCTCCTCCAAAAGGTTCTTTTCATTTGATCCGCATGTTACTAGATGAGTACATCCTGCTTGCCATGGAGACACAGTTCAACAATGACAAAGAACAAGAACTCCAGAATCTACTGGACAAATACATGAAGAATTTAGGTAACTAGAGTTTGATTCTTTTGTATGTACTCCTGTAGTTTTACAAATTGAGGTATTTGTTCAACTTTAAACAGAAGAAAGTTTATTGTGTTCTCCTGAGGGTGCAGTTATATGCAGCATTGTCAAATTCACCCGAAAAATTTGTGACCATTCACTCAGCAATTCTTTCCCACCTTCCTACCATGGTTCACTTTGTAATGTTCTGTTGGATCACTGAAATTATCTTGGTTGCAACAAATACTTGTGAGTACATCTGAAGGGCCACAAGCTGAAATGTGAAAAGAGGTACAAGCAGCAGAAAGGGCAGGAATTCCTAAACCAGTTTTTCTTCAAAGCTTAAATATGCAATTACAACATGAACTAGGAATTTATTAAATATTACAAAAATGCAAGTATCTCTGCAATGTTGGAATACATTGGAATACAATGTTGGAGCCCTGTTTAGCATGTGGCTGAACTATTACTACATGGAAGAGAAATAAAATGATTTTAAAACAGTATCTTTAACATTTTCCATTTACCAGGCTTCTTCAAAGTTAGACAGTTTGAAATTATATGCTCCAGGTCCCTTGCTATAAAAAGAATGAAGATTGATTTGGATCAAGTTCTGGTCCAAGTTAAGCCTTAAAAATCCAGTGAAACTTCGCTGGGTTCTGCAGGTTTATTTTTTATTAGCAATAGCACCAGCAATCAATTCTTAACTTTTTGGTTGTTTTTACTCTAAATCTGCACTTTGCTGCAAGAAACTTGCATAGAGTTTGTCTGACAGTAGATGATGCACTTCTTTTAATTCAGCCTCCAGAAGAAAAACTTGTCCTTTGTGACTGTTGCCTTATCCTTGGGTATTTAGATGAAGTACTTGAAACCATAAGGCAAAATTATGGTTCCACTGAAGAATAGCAAAACTGAATTTATCAATAGTCTGCAAAAAACCGAAGAACTTTTGAATATAACAAATGCCTTTCTATAGATATCAATACGAAAACAGAGTTCAAGCATTCTAAAGTTCCTGTTATGATGAAGTGTGGAGCCTGATTCACTCTTAGTGCAATTTACTTGACTTCATTGTTGACATTTACTTCAAGGGAATAAATCTGATTCATACCTTCACTATGGCTGCAGTAAGGAGCTAATACTGTGTGATGTAGATCTGTGGTCAGGGGAAATGATACAAACAGAATTTCTGTGCAATGAATGTACATAACAACCAACAAGAGTTTTCCTTTTCCAGATGCAAGCAAAGCCACCTTCACTGCATCCCCAAGCTCTTGCTTTCTAGCAAACCGTAACAAAGCTGCTCCTCTGCCCAATGACACTTCAGTGAAAAATGAGTGTATAGCAGAGCAAACCTACGTGTCCTTGTCATCTGGCCAGCCCAGCAGTGTGTCTTCTGGTCTGAACCCCTTCACCACAGGAGATGGGGAGGGTATGCAGTTGACAGGTGTGTATCAACTCTTACAGCTTCTCCTTCTCTGATTCTCGTTAGTTTTTCAGTGCATGGTAGCATGTTGCTGTAGGAAGAGCAATGACCACATGTATTTATAAAGACCCCTAGTAAACAACATTTCATGAACTCACCTTCTGTGGTGATTTACAGAAGTTGGCAATTGTAATTAGCTTGCCAGTAAGAGTACCTCTTGGAAAGATGGTAAAAATATCTTTGACCTCTTGGCTTGGTGAGGTTCTTGTGAGGAGAGAATGAGCAGTAACCCCTGGAGAACCTGAGGATTGCAACTACGGTAATTTCCCACTGAAAGTGGCATCTCCAAGATGGAGAAGGAAAGGTGGAAGTGTTATAGCCAGAAGCCACGGATTAAAAGCTGTGAAAGATATAGGTGGGGGCCACTGCATATATTTTGTAAAGATTTCAAATGATAATGTACACTTCACTAGAGAGTTAGTGTCTTAACAGCAGTACTGTGGTGTGGACACTAATCACGGCTAATGTTTCTTTATTCCAGATCAAATGGAGCTGTCTCAAAGCACTGGTCACCTCATGACTCCACCCATTTCACCAGCCATGGTCAGTCGAGGAAGTGTTATCAACCAGGGACCAATGGCTGTGAGACCTCCAAGTGTAGGTCCCATGTTATCGACACACTCACAGTGCTCTTCCTACTCAGAACCCCTCTACCAGACTTTGTCACAGACTAATCAGAATTACTATGGAAACAATTCCAATTACCAGGCCATGTTCAGAACACAGGCCCATTCCACTTCAGGAGTTTATGACCACAGAGCAGAGCACAGCCGATTTAATGCCTTGAGTGAACAGCAGTTCTCCAGAGACTACTTCAGCAACAGCTGTGCTGTGTCTCCCTACAATGCCAGATCCCCTTCCAGCTATGGTCCCTCAAACATGTCTCAGGACACACACAATATGCAGTTTCTGAATACCGGAAGTTTCAATTTCTTGAACAACTCAGTATCTACATGTCCAGGAGCAGCATATCCTGCTAATGCTTCCAACGGTATTAATACATATTTTCTTTTCCCCTTCTGTTTCTCTTCTGTTTCTGAATTAAAACATTTTTCTCTGCTTTTTTTGATATGGAAGATGTATTCTAGCTCTTATTTATACATTCCTGTTTTCCACTTCTCTGATGATCCAGAGAGATTGTAAAGCAGCTTAATAAGCTACTTAAGGATTTCTTTTCCTCTGGTGAATCCTCAGTTGACCTCAAATGCATCTGCTGCCCTATGCTAATCTTCCTTTGGCACCATCACCGTATCTTGACAAAGGAAGCAAAAACAGGATAACCTTGTGGTTTAACAGTCTCTTGAAAAGCCCCCAAAACATTTGCTTTGAAATAGAGCAGACACAAGGTAGCTTACCTCTGGGATCAGCATAATGGACTATTCTAGTCGCAGGGCCAGGGTGGTGAAACAAAGTATTAAAATGTGCATTAGCCATAGTTTGAGACTTCGACCCTTGTATTTCTCACACTTCAGATGTAAAATTACTGCTTCAGAGATATAGTCAGCAAAACACCTCCCTCTTCTGGAGGAAAGACACAACGAAAATGTTACTTTTATATGGATTTGTCTATGCAGCAAGTAACTATTACCCTGCAGATTTTCTTTCCATGTATATTACCCTGCAGATTTTCTTTCCATGTATACTTTCCTTGGTTGTGAGCTTCAAAAGGGCGCACTGAACTGTGGATAGGACTTCCCTTGGTGTCTCTTATGGCCACTATGTTCAATTCTGGATTTAGAACGGAAGGGCAATTTTCTGTACTGAAGGTGTGACTGAACCCTTTTAGCATCTTTTTGTTTCCTTGTTACCACCTCTCTCTTGGGTCAGTCATTGTATATGTTGCTTACGTTACTGGGTTGTATGTGTACATAAATAACCTTATTCTCATGGGATTCAGCCAGTAACAAGTACTTTTTTTCTGAGGTTATCACAGGCTCATACTCTACCCAGTAGTTTCATTCATTTTTTTTTTTCAATCTTCAATTAGGATATTATGGAAACAGCATAAATTATTCAGAATCTCACAGACTTGGAACAATGGTGGATCAACATGTTTCTGTAATCAGCAGTGTAAGCACCATTCGATCACTGCCATCATACAGTGATATACATGATCCACTGAATATCCTGGATGACAGTGGAAGAAAACAAACAGGCTCATACTACACAGAGTCCTCACCTTCAATTGTCTGCCGGACTCCTATGCGTAAGTATAGCCAACAACTGAGGAAATTTTTAGCATCCTAACAAGTGCTGAATATTAAACTATAGCTCACATATATAATATACAAAATGCAACATAGAGGTGAGATAACTGAGTACTTAGGATGTATCATAAGATGTGTTTTCCTTAATATTACAGTACGGTGAGTTTAATAAATTTGCTTCCATAAGGAGGTCTATGATTCATAGTCCATGAGGACTGGAATGATTGTCCTGAATTGAAGAAAAATATGTATTAGGAAGCACTTTCTAACTATTAAGTAAACTAATGTCAGGCTGGGCTTTTCAAAGGTCCCTTACAGATCTTCACTGTCAAACAGATCAAATGAACCCTGGGTCGGGGGTGTCTAGGTGTATACTCCCTGTGGGGTAGTCCCCCATCCTCTGCTTCAACAACAGCGTGTATTAGGCAGAGCTCCCACTGACAGTGAACTTTAGGCATAAATACCTAACCCCAAAGGGTTTGTTTTGGTGTATGCCTTAAACAAATGGCTACTGAGTTTGTTCTCAAATTCCAAAAAGGGTTGCATGAAAGATATAAACTAGGGCACTCTTTGTTTCTCCACAAGATGATGTCTTCCTACTGCTTACCTGTTAATCTTGCACAGAAGATCAGACATTTCTGTCCTTCAGATGATGTGCCTAGTAGATAAGATTTTCCACCAAATGAAATTGGATTGTGATTTCTGTCCAAATCAGTAGATTGAAAACTTGCAATGATGGTAACCTTTTTTCCCCACAGCTTCAAACTTGCAAACCACATCTTCTTCACAGTGTATGTACGGAACATCTGGTCAGTTCCCTTCTCAGGAGAATCTGGAAGTCCATGGCCCACCAAGCAGAGATATGGTGTCATCTTTACCACCAATCAACACTGTCTTCATGGGAGCAGCTGCTGGAGGAACCTAACTGGGAGAGACATCTCAGTGCCTTAAGCTTACTTTCCAACTCCAGACATTAAGGCTATGATGACAACCCCCTCAAGTTGGTGAAATATAAAAGTATTACATAGATGTGTTAAAGAAGCCTTTTTAGAGATATTAGCAGCCCTCCACACACAAAAAAATTGCTATATTTAGATTGGGTCCTTGTGAATCTCAGGATTTTTCTCACCATTACAGCTTTTTAGACAGAAATTCAGGGTAAGCAGAAAGAGACAGTGATTCTTGCACACAAGAATAAGTTGTAAAGAAATTATTGCATCTATTCCTAATTTATTAAAAATGCTATTTTAGTCTTTCACTTATATCTTTTTTTTAATATAAAAATGTTTATTTAATGCCTGTGTTGCTCATTATTTATTAGGACCACAGAGTAACTGTTTACTTTCTCATATTTGACAGATTGTCAAATGTATGTATCCTACCTCCTATGGAAATGTTTACAAGGTCATTTTTTTCTGTTTTAAATGAAACTAAGCCAAATTCTGAAGTTTTTTACTGTTGTGCTCTGGAAAGTCAATCTCAAAAGTTTTGTGCCTACTTGTGTAAGTGAAAGTCCTCAGGAAATAAATAAAACATATTATGGGGATTTCATTTCTCTTCCTCTTAAAACTAACAAAACATGCAAATATCATAAGCTAACTAAATGCAGTAGCCTGCTACTGTAGCCAGATAACTAAAGGAAATGAAACTATGCCACTCAATGTCAGGGGATTTCAGAATTAATTGTCATATGAACCCAAAGTTTCTACAGATGGAAATCCACAAAATAACATTCATCAACCTTCATGGGTTTAGGGCAACTGTGTAAACTGAGACCAAAAGTTAAAAAGATTATTTTAAAATATTGCAACCCTTCAGACAGCTACTTTAATTTAAAAAATATTTTATAAGTGCCATTATAATCTGAGCACCCACACTCATTTATGCATATTTCTGGAGAGGCCAAGTTAAGAATATTCACTAATGGTGTTACAGGGGACAGAGAAGAGAACACACTTGCAAAACAAACTTCTTGCTATGTGTTCATGAAATAGCAGGTGTTATTTTACAATCAGATTGTCCCAACATCTGATTCAAGTTTGGATTTAGGTCTAGTCCTCTGAGGATATTTGATGTCCATATTTCCATTCAGTCCATTGAATATATGCTGAATATTGTGGAATCTGAGAAAAGTGCATTTTTTGGTGGAAAAAAATGGATGATACCACAATGAAGTTTTCTTTCTAATTCTGTATAGCTTCCTTTAGTATTTTCTATCATGAGAAGTCTGACTGTAGAAAAGTAATGAACAGCATTGACTGGACTAGCTCATGAATAATTCTGGATATGAAACACTTTATGTAGGAACAAGACACCACAGTTCAGTAATTGGGATGTGGAAGACTTCAGCTCAATTCCTTCCTAATTCAGGATGAAGATTTATGCTGTGACCAAAAAATACCATAATGGTGCAAGAAAGCTTTGGTTTCTATAAAATTCACAATGAGATGTAGTGGTAATACAGGCTGTTCAAAGAAATATTTACTGGACAAGGCTTTGTAGTTAGTGAAGTTAAGTACTGCAAAAGAGTCCTATCTTCATGATTGTTCAGAACAGGATATATTTTCTCCTCAAATCAGTACTATAAAAGTCAGGTTTCCTCCCTATCTATGCAGGTCACCTCTATAGTCAATGACGGGAGAGGAGATCCCCACATTCCAAGTGAGTTAAGATGTGGAAGGGGAGTACAAAAGTAAGGGATATGCCACTAGGGCAAGGGATATGTCACCATCCCTAAATTCTTGGCTCCCTCTGCTAACAAATGGCGTGGCACAAATAATTTAAACTCATAACTTCCAGATTGTTGAATGTATGGGAGACAAATATGTAGAATGTAGGGGAAGTAGGCAACCACTAGCAGACAGGGTCTTAGTCCATTAGGCTCTACCTAAAAAGGACTGGGTTTTGTACATAATTTCTCATATGGGATATGGGATTTATATGCACCAATTCCAGCAATTTTCTTGTTTTCATGTGAACCATTTTACATTGGGGTTTGTTGGGTTTTGTGGGGGGGGGGGATTTTCCCCATAAATTACTGTATCTGCACACTATCTGTGTGTGAGATAAGATACAAACATGTGTCATTAAATGTGCAGGTTCCCCTGAAGGCTGCAGAACACAAAGTACCATGAAATACCACACTGTTGTAAATTGCAGTTCATTGTCAATAATGAAGAGCAATAAAAAATATTCTAAAATTCAAATAGCTAGTTGAGAGAATTCTCTCGTAGTGCTTCAGAACAAAACAAACCCATCATAATTGTTACTAGAAAAACCACATGAGAAATTTCCATTTTATGACCCATTAGTTTGATCAAGTATATGGTTTGATGAATTCAGTGAGTTTTGTCTGTGGAAAATGAAATAACTCATAGCTTTTGTGAATAGCCCATGGGAAGACTTTTACCTTTTGTAGTCTAACAGCATTACAGTAAATTATATGAAGAATCAGTGGAGTTGCCACTTGGTGGTCTTGTATTACTTAGGTTAGTTGCATTTTTGTGGATGAACTAATATATTGGTTTTAATATATACATGCTAGAAAATCTGTGATAAAAAATTGTACATATTGAGTATAATCAGTATCAAATGAATATTGCTTACAGGAAAAATATTTTTTTTTCTGAGAAAGAAAAATGAAAAATTAAATCCTTTTGATTTATTTGCTGATATCAATGACTTTGAACTCTAGGAAAGACAAAAGAGATAGATGAGCTGGTCAAATTTGCTTCCACTTCTGAAGTAAAACTGATTCTAGTACAAATTATATTAACGAAGATGAAGCAATATTGGAGAAGAACCAATTGTCTTGTGTGCCATGAGCCCATGCCTAGCAGAACTGGTGCAATTCTTGGCCCTGGAGGTAATTAGGAACATGGGAATATTGCTCCAAACTCAAAATTAACTAGAAAGTTGGCCTTTACTTTTAAATGCATAGTGAAAACACAGTGAAATAATCTGTAAAAAGTAAAATTGTGTATTATTCTGTCATCCCACATGTCAAATGCATCTCACTGGTCAGATCAGCATCTTGCCACCTGTTTCCATCTTGTACATAAGTGATCAGTGATCATGGAGAGGAAGGGAGTCTGTAGTGCAGACTTTAGCAGTTTCTCATTCTTAGTGCAGACTATTAGAAGGTCACAGATATACTGGAACAGGAACAGGTGTTTTATGTGAGGGAGCACAGTACTCTTCCTCATTATGGGGTCAGGACTGAGTGGACTTTAGGCTTATGAAGCAAGACACAATGACAGAAAAACCCCCTCTCCTCTCCCAGAGCACTTGAAGAAAATCTGTAGCGATGTTATCAGTCTTGGTAAAGCAGGTATTTGACACTAAAGAAACAATACAGGTCATTAATGCCATACTTCTGGACAGAGTGCTCCAGGCTGGGAGTCCCACAGCAACACTACTGTGCAAAAATAGAAGTGACCATCAAGTTAAACTTTAAATGGTTGAGACTGCCTGCCAGTGATTAGATCAGCATAATGCAGGATGCCTTACCCACTTTTGAAAACGGGATAGATTGGAATTAGTTTTAGGTTAGATATGCTCCAGGTTGTAAGTAACAGACTTTTGTAAGAATAGTACCCACTTTTGAAAACGGGATAGATTGGAATTAGTTTTAGGTTAGATATGCTCCAGGTTGTAAGTAACAGACTTTTGTAAGAATAGTACCCACTTTTGAAAACGGGATAGATTGGAATTAGTTTTAGGTTAGATATGCTCCAGGTTGTAAGTAACAGACTTTTGTAAGAATAGTTTTGGGCAACAGTTTAATTGGAATCACTAACCTAGCTTTAAAATTTGGATTAAATTTTATATTAGCCAAGGGGAGTAGCCTGGGCAAGGATGGGGCCTTATGACTGTGGTAAATAAGGGATGGTAAAGCTGTCCTAAATTGCCTGTCTGAAACAGGTCACAGGTCTAGTTTTTATGATGAAGTCTGTTTGTAGGATTTGGGAATAGCTATGACTGGGTTTATGGACTTGGGTTCTGGCTACTATGTTGGACGAGCCTGCATAATGCTTGAGCTTGGCTTATGGCTCTTGCCATAATGGTTTGAATGGTGTGTTTAACTTAATATAGTTAATTAATGAATGTGGGATGCTTTCTTCCTAGTGATGCACTCAGGATGGAGCTTAAATCTGAGTTAGCTTTGATATTAGAGTTAACTTCAGGGGTTGGGTCAACATGAAGCTGAGATCATGGGTCAATGTTGAATTTACAAGTGGCTATCAAACTCAATGCAGTTGCTCAGAGGGACCCTCAAACTATGCTTAATTCTAGATAAAACACAATGTAAGGAGAATTGTACTCAGAACTATAATTATGATTTACTTGAGCAGGAACAAGTAGAAGTGAGTTGTTTCCCTGTAATTAGCAGGGATTATTGAGCTTGCACAAAACTTACTGTCAGACCAGATAATCTTAAGACTAGACTTGGAACTGATTTGAAATTTACATTTGGAAATGAAAGATGAGCCATTTAAGTTAAAGCCAGGTCTACAAGAAACAGGTGAGACTAATTTGAAGTTTTAGGTGATGGAGACCACATTATCAATCATACTTCTGGGTCTGGCATTGTGGAATCTGAAGTTATGGTTGGGGTTCAGGCCAACATGAAGCAATGAATTTGAACTAATTATTGATTTCAGATCTTCAAGGATCTAGGCCTATTATTGAAATTAATAAGAGTCATTAGCTTCAGCTAAGAGTTGAAATAAAAGGCTAGGACTAGGTCAGTAATTGTGTAATGCAGGATCAATGCATGCCTCAGTGGTCATTAGCTGAAACTTCTTTGGTGGAAAGGAGATGCATCTTTCACAGTCTAAGTCGAGAATTATATCTTTAATGGAAGGGCTATAGGACCTGTAGTCTCTAGAGAGATGCTGAAACATTTCTAATGATTAGACCTCAAGTAATCGACATTACTGGGAGAGATCAGGTGACAGACCAGGAAAGCAGGGGATCTACCCATAAACCATGCTTCTTGCGTGGTCACCAGACATGTGCAGCAACTACAAGGCTCAGCAGAATCCCTTCTTACCAGGACCTGAGGCCTTCTGCCAATGAAAGCATAAGCAGACAAAACAGCAGAAAGCAGGGCTGGAATCTGAAATAGAGGAAGTAAAATATCATGCCCATTGCATAATGAGTGACGTCAAAAACCACTTCTCTACCTTTAAATTCTTTGCTATTTGCACAGTTTTCTCCCATTTAACAATGGCTGCATGTTACAATGCTGCACAGAGAAATGGTTACACAACTGGGAACACGTAAAAGATTATATTAGCAGCTGAACTAGGAAAACCTACTTCTCTTCCTTTTGGCTTAGTTGATTATTATCCTTGATCAAATAAAGGGCCACATGTTCATACTGCCCTTGTGCCCTGGTTGCTACAGTAAAAAGAGACATACAGTAAAATTGTACATTTAGAGTACTATATGCCTTTTTGATTCTTGTCACATTTAATTTTCTCCTATAATTCAGTTTTGTTCCAATTTCATTGATTAGTCACCCATTTTGCATCAAGATACATGGAGATCACTTAACCAAAATAACATGTTTTTGAAAATCGTCATTACGTAAAAACATCAACTATATGGAATACAGTAATAGCCCTTCCTCTCACTCTATATTATGGTTTTCACCAAGCTTCATCTTCAAAGTATGATCAGCCTTCAAAAACCAGGCCAGATTTACTGAATCCTCTAACAGCATCTTTCCCTGGACTCTGTTTTTTCTAATGTAGGTGGGCCATCCACCGACTGGCATCCTGTATGTGTGCTCCTCCACATCCAACCCACACCAGCTGTGAGTTTCTGACAGCCACCAACTTTCAGTTCTTGGTAAGTACTTGCATTTTTAGAGGTCACATGGCCAATCTCCAGGCATGCTTAAGACAGCAGACACTCAGCTTCTGGCTCCTGAGAAAGATGTGGTGAAACACCCTCAGTGCCCTAGATGTAGCAGTTCTCTTTCAGATCCATTTCTGAAACCACCAAAATACTTGTCATTGTATGATTGATAGCAGGGGTAATGTTTAAAGACTTTTAGAAGAGAACACTACTAAGTCCCTTCTAAAATTGAAAGCTGAGTTTCATTCTAAATGAAAAGTAGGTGAAAAATTCTAGGAGGGAAATTAACTTTGAAAAGAGTGAAATATTGAGGAGGAAACTGAAACGGACTCAGTTCATTGTACCGGGGATGTAACATTTCACTTAAATAAATACATAAATACAAATTAAGCCATAGATTAAGTTTGATATTGAGCTATTCCAGCAGATCATGGTGTTGGCTCATTTGGAAGAAAATCAGGTCTCTGATCCTGCTCCAAAGTTTACGTGTAGTGGAATGGTGCTGTCAGAAGAAACTAAAAATATTATCTATATAGTCAGCTTTGTTTGTGCCTCTGCTTTGCAGAGTTGTCTTTATCTCCTGACTATATAGTCAATTTTGTAGAGTATGCTCTGACTTCAGCTTTTAGCCACACAATTCACCTTGCAGAAAAATAGTGGAAAAATCAGTATTTCATTCACTGCAGGGTCCACATCTGCTCTAGATCATCAATATGATCCCCATTCCTTCACAGTCTTTCAAGTGGAGCCTCCCAGATCTCCTGCTCCCTCCAAAGACCTGGGAATGAGCTTCACGCTACTTCTGCCAGCAGTCAAGGCATGTTCTATCACTGGTAAGTGATATGCCCCTGAGTCCTGGACAACTCAGACACAAGCAAAACTGTACTATATAGGCCTGGAACTTTGTCTCTTTCTCGTCCATCTCCAGGCAAGGTAGAGTTTGGCAGGTGGCTGTCCGTAAGGAATGCTTTAGCTCAGCAAATCCCTTTCCTTGGCCCTTGCTGTTCCTACAGATTCCTAGAATTGTGGTTCACGTGATTTCCATGAACCTCTGCATGTACCCAGTGGGGATCCTAGATGCCTCAGCTGAGGAAGTCTGGTTGACAACAGGACATGCGGTAGTTATGCAGTTAGTACATGGCAGGCTTTAAGTCCCTTCATGGCTGGTGACCCTGGAAAGTCTCAGTGGGGTCTGCAATGTTGGGGTGAAATGTTTGTCCACCTCCTTGGACTAGTCTGTGAGCCCCAGCCCCAGGCTGCCTGCAGCCCTTCCACAATGCAATTCAGAAGAGTTAATGCTAACCTGCAAGAAATACAAGCCACATGGCAGACCTGATTGAGCTGGGCATCACACAGCCTCTAAGATGAAACTGCATGATGTCCAGATAGTGTGAGTGGAAAAGATGTGTTTAATCAACATCTGGCTATGCACTGCAAGTCCTTGTGGCTAAGCTGAGAGGTGAACAGAGAGAGAAGCTAACAAGTGCCTGAGCATTTTCGAAAGTGGCATTTGGAGTTCAGCTTTATTAACATTGATGGGTGCAGAGAGCTTTTGATACATATTAGGATCTCGTCCTTAATCCTGTAAGTAATAGACAATACCTTCTAAAAATATCCAGATATCTAATTTATAGAAATTTTTCTTCTATAGCAATGCTTCTCTATCTTTAAATCAACTGTTCTTCACCCTTGCAACACTGAGCACAACAATACATAAGAATATGTGAAGCCCCCATAAGACTGCTAGTCTAACACTTGAAAATGCTAACCTCTGTTCTTTCATCTTATTGACAATTCTAAAGGCAAGGCAAGGCTTCCACATCTGCATTTAGTTTCTCAAGTAAGCAAACAGTTCTTCTGAAGTGTTGCACATTCAGCAGTTCCTGCTGACTGGCATTAATGAAATGGCTTTGCCAGGAAAGTGCATGCTGGAGAGCCATGGAGATAAAAACAAAACTCACAGAGTAGGGGTGGGGGTGTGTGGGCACTGCTCTCTCTCTGTGTCACTGGCCAGAGCAGCACTGGGTCAAATGTTACACTTTTCCACAACTACAGCGTGGTCCTGGCTTAGGAAAATAAATAAATAGTAACATTAGGATAAAAATTAGTGAAACCCAGTAAAATTTAAAACATGGTTGTTGCTGTCAGATGGGATCGAATTAAATGGAATTTCTCAGCTACCTACAATCACACTGCATTGAACAGTTTTCTGATCAGCCTTTAAGAATTTTGAAGAATTAGTAATTTCCCTGTGAGAGGTTCATGAAGTGAGTCAGTGGGGCAGGCAGTTTGATACACACCAAAAGGTGGCCAGCCCTCTCTCAGCTTCAGGAGTTCTGGTGTGCTGACAACACTTGACAGCAAAAATCTGCCTCTCTCAAGCACTGCTTTATCTACTGTCCCTAAAGAAGAGCTTCAAAAGCTGTAATGCCAAACAAAATTATGCTGAGATCAAAGCACAAGTCTACAAAACCTGTATGATGGACATGATATGTAGAACATTTGGATCCCAAATGTAGGTATATTGAACATTTGCTGTCTGAATAAGCACTTCTATCTGTCCTGAAAGAAAATTCTTCTTTGGCAACCTAGAACAGGAGGAAAACAAAGTGAATTCTGATCAATACAACTGGGAAGATTCCCTGCCCCTTCTCTTTCTTTTCCTATACCTCAGGTTTATGTGACACGATGTGAGAGTGCATTTGTCTCACACATTGATCAAAAGAGCTCTGCCAAGTCGACTGCCAGTAACGGAATGCAGGTGAATACACAAAACTGGGGCAAGATGAATCAAAACTAAAACACATATTTAACCAAGGGGTGCATGAAAATGCCTGACCTAGTGATTTAAATTCAGAGCAGCAAACCAGGAATCAAGAATCCAGCAGAACCCCTACTTTATCTCAACACGTATTCCGCATGCATTTGGATCTGCTGAAACTGCAGACCCAAAAAACTCACTGAAACAAAACAAAACAAAATAATCCCACACAGCTGATAGAAAGGAAATTATTTTACCAAGGAAGAGAAAGACAACCCAGGTTTTAATACTTGCCAGTATTACTATCATCGCTATTTCAACTAAGATCGCCTTTGCATTGACTTAGTTACACTGGTGAAGGCCCAGAGTTCAGGATTGCCAGGTGCTGGTGCTCATTTTGATGGGAATCCCAGGTCATTTTACCCCTGGAACAGTTTGCTATATCTTACACCATACTGATTTAGAGCAACTTGCAGGAGTAGGCAAATCCTGAGGGATTTGTGTGAGATTGTACAGGAAGATGTGCCACGGTTTGAGCAGCATTGAGAACTTCAGCTTCAATATGTGGGATGTCCTGGTCAGCAGGGGACATACACAGGTGGGTCAACAGACACAAATGGCTTCACTAAATCTGCTCCTCTCTCTTCTGCCTTAACCCTTTCTTCTTTTTCCTTTCTGTAAGTACAAAGAGCTCATTGGTTCTCCACAGGAACAATCTCTCTTGCTACGCTCTGCCCTGGTAGAGTTGAGGCTCCATCCCCTTTCCTACTTCTCCCAGTGGAAGTTCCCAGCGAGGGCTGAGCTCTCAGTCAGAAAAGGGAGGTGCCCACTCTGAAGCCCTCTGCTTTGCTCCTGGGACAGGAGGAGCCAGGAGTGGAAGTCCTACGTGCACCTCCCCTCTCAAGGAGTGCAAGTTCCATGAGCTTTTGCACGTTGTCTTAGAAAAAAGAAATTATCCTCATTTTCCCTTCTTACCCCTATCCTAAGAGGGGCTTTGCAATTAAAAACATGATGGCGTTTTGTTCCCAGAAAGGAGGGGTGGAGTGGGGGGTGGGGAAATTGCCCATGTACCATAACAGATGGTTTAAGTACAGTGATTACAAAATCCTGAAGTTAAAATAGTTTAATTACAAAGTCAATACTGCCTCCAACCTCTGCTAAGCCCCTAGTGTAAAAACAACAGACGGTATAGTGCAAACGGTAGGACAATATTTAACCAGAACTTTGCATTAGCTACTGCAGTACAGCTCTCCATCAGGCCTTCGGCAAACGGAAGATCAACTGATTTTCCCAGCTTGTATTTGTTAACCATCTCTGCCTCAGTATCAGTGGGCGGCTCTGAGAGGGCCACAGACAACCCTAAGAAATAAACTGCAATACTATACCGCACACAGAGGCTCAGCAGGGTGGTATATAAAGTCCACTATTGCAAGGGTACCTGAGAGAATTATTAGCACCTTGCCAGGAATGTATACACAGGTGAAAAAGATGAGCAGGTAGAGGCATTTATATATAAAATGAAAACAAAATGCAGTAGAATAAGTGATGTTTTATTTTATATGATGGATTTTATAGAATAAAGTAACAGGACAAGGGAAGGCAGGGGAAAGAAAAAGGTGGGGATGATTTCAAATAGCCCTAATTTGATCTTTCACATGCAGGAAAGGTGGCAGCTCTATACAGCAAGTTGTAGAGAAATCTCATTAAGCTGTGCTCTTGCAGCTGTGAGCCTTGGTGCTGGTCTTTGCCGAGTGTGTACGTATGCTGCATACCCTTTAACAGTGACAAACCCTCCCTCTGTTGGCTTGTGTCCCTTATAAACACAAGACAAACATGGAGCCGGAAGAGTCAGAGGAAGCCTGGCTCTACTTTATTAGCAAGATACTGAAATCCAGCCCCATCTGCTTCCATCACTACATGGCATAAGATATCCACCATCCCAGCTGGACACAAAGCACTGTGAGGCACTGCTCACTTACCTGGCTGGATGGGCAAAAGCAGGGACTAGCAAGATGGTGGCAAGAGATACGGACGCATGAAAGTAAAAGCCAAAATAGCCAAATGGGAGATCATCTTCAACACTTTTTCTCACCACTGACCCCTGAGCCAAACCAAAAGGTAAAGCAAGAGGGAAAATGGATTTCAAAGGTGCCGCTACAATATGGAGGAGTTCTCACAATTGTGTTTCCCCTTTATAAACTTTATTGCAGAGTTTGAGAGTTGAAGACTAACTTTGGGTGTCTGAGATCATAATTGCAAAGTCAAATAGGAGTTTTTAGTAGCCGATCTCTTTCTCTGGGGTACTTGATAAGTAACAGCATTTGGGACAGGGAGCTGCACTGGTTAAAAAGAGGGGAAGGGACACTCTCCCAAATCTAAAGGAAAATCCCCTTTGATGATTAGGAGGAAAGAGGAAACATTCCTAGGGCCTGATCCTTCAGGTTGCTGTATATTCCAGTCTAGTCTTTAGTAAATTAACTTTACATATATGAGTAGATTAATTGACTTTCAATTAAGACTAAGTGCATGTTGAAGTGCTTCATTTCATTAGAGTGGAACCAGTCCTCTGTAGTAACAGAAAAAACCCCAATAAACTAATGTTCTATTGGAAATCACAGCATGACTGGCATAGCACTAAAAACACATAAGCAATTTGAATTATTTTTATATGTGAATAGAGGATTCTTGGATTTTTTCCTAGAATATGATAATAAATGGTTTTGTTACTACCTTTTGTAACAAATAACCCTTTAAAGTATATTGTAGAGGACCTCCAAATGTCTAGTAATTTCTTTTATTCTGAGGCTTGCCTCCTTTTTTTGCCCTAAGAAAGTACTTGTAACTAGGAATTCAATTCAAATAAATAAGGCATGGTTACAACATTTAAAAAATCTTAGCACACAGTAGAACAGCCAAGTTTATATCCAATCTCAGCCTCTCCCCGTAGTGCATGTTGGATGGAATTGCCATGTTGCTCTCAGGAGAATTCTGTGTTTAAACCAGTAGCTCTTTAGTGACTGCTCTCACCCAGATCCATGGGGAGTGATGCTCTGTGCCCAGTTCTGGAAGCAGGACTCTTATCCACCAGGAGATGAAGTAGACCCTGAGCCCCCCTTGCCTGAACATATTCCTTGAGGGAAAAGCTGTGAAGTGAAAGCATCCCCTCCTTCTCCTCCCAAACACCAGCAGGAGCTAAGCATGAGGACAGTCTTCCGTGAGGAGCCGATTCCTGCAGGTGTACATTATGCAGATCACATAGATAAAAATGCATAGGAGTTTGGATACCAAAAGTCCAGCTGGGCTTTGGTACCTAAGAGCTCCTCATCTCTCCTGCAGTGGCACTTTATGACTGACACTGTTTCTTTGCCCCAGTATCACACCAAGTGTCCACTTTTTGGAAAGGACCTTGTATCCTGAGCAGAGTACAAGAAAATAGGCCATTTTGAGTGATTTCAGCTCAGATACTGCTAACCCGAGGCATGCTGTGAATACTGCAGTTCTGCTGGGAATTTTGGCTGTCATCACTGCTAGACAAGCACAGACCCAGGAAAAGCATGCTAACATTAGTCTTCTGATGTGTTTCAAGAAACACAAATCTTTGGAAGAAAGTGTTCCTGGTGATGGATTATAATAGAGCTACTAAAACAGGCTGTCTGCTAGTAGCTGTTTCACACAATGCACATTCAGGATGACCTCCATGGGCTGGCTAGAAACCACAGCATCCAAATTCTGCCTTTCTATGCCACATTAAATCTTGATTTCAACAGGGATTTCATGAGTAGATCAGGCAGAATGCGGTCCTAATGACAGGAGTCTTAACTTCACACACTCACAGGGCACTATTCCTGCAGATTTCCATTCTTCTGGGATCTCTACATTCTGAAGACATCTAATTTCACTCCAGATTTGTCAGCAAGGCTTTGGGTACAAACTGCTGGCACAAGGACTATCAGTGCTGTCATCACTGTTATCGGTGCTCTGAAAGCACTTGGCGACGCAGCCGGGGATTACGGCCCTGCTGCTCTGGCAGCACCTCAGGCACAGTGAGGAGGAGGAGAAAAGTTAGTTGTCACCACCCAAGCTCACCCTCTGAAAGTCTGGAAGTGAAATTGCACTGCAGGCTTGTTCAAGACCTCATCAAAAAGCAGGGGATCTGAAGTCAGCCTGAAATATATCCATGCAGTATAAGGAGAAAGATACATTTAAAAAAACTAAGCAGGAGGAATCCTGTTGTTGTAGACTGACCTCTTTTTTCCTCCCAACAAACATTTACCCAGGGTTGTCTCATGACTAGTCAACTTTTGTAATCCATTAGAAGGTGATGCTGTTGCATGACATGATCAAACACCAAACACAGCAGAAAGGCCATAACTATATCTAAAAAGCCTTTGCTTTGTCAAAGCCTTTCACTAATGCTAGCAACAAAATTATTGAGGTCTGTAATGAGCTGATCTCTTGTCAAATAAGCCTTCTTATGAGCAGTGTTAAACTTTATATCTGCTTTCAAATTAAACACTTTGAGTTTATTAATGTTTCCTTTCCTCTCCAAATTTCTTTGTTGAGAAGAGGTGCCAGAGGAAATGTACTGGCAACAGTAGGATGTGAAGTATAGTTTAGAATACATTAAACATATGTTGATGGGGCCATTAGCAGAGTTTATAGATACCACCACCTGTCTCTTACTCCACTTGCCATTACTTTAGTGACAGAAATCATACTGTAAGAGAGGTGGTATGCTACCATTAAATCTTTACTCCTATGTTAGAAGGAACATAGCAGCAAATTCATGCCTTATTGCTAAAAAGCATTTTCAATAATGGCTCACTTATTGAGATAAATAAAGCTGAATAAATAAGCAGAGTAGGGGCTAAAGAATAATTATCACTCTCGGTTTGAATCCAAGAGATACTCTGAATATCTGAGAGGGAAACACTTTGCCATTACAGATGTACGGGGGGGCAGTTAACGTGTTACTCGTTCCTTTCAAGCTGCAAGCGTGACCCTTAGAGCATCACTGTGAAAGGCACTCTTGGACCCACCGTACGTAGGGTTTATTGCCTTCGCGCAAACAAAAAAGGAAATTATTAACAAAAAAACCACCCAAACCCCAAAGCCAAATAATAAAATAAAAATACGATAAAGTCGAATGAATAAAATAAATAAGCGCGGACACCGACACCGCCTCGGTCCTGGGGTGCCTCCTGGCGGGCGCGGCGCGGCGCTGCCGGCCCTCGCAGGGCGCGGTGCGGGCGCGGTGCG
>WBMZ01004862.1:0-85150 GCA_013400975.1 Atrichornis clamosus
GGCGGCGCTGAGGGAGGGCGGGGGCGGCGGGCGGAGGGAGCGGGCGGGGAGCGGACCGCGCGGGGCGCAGCGGCGCGGGCCGCGAAGGAAGGCGGTGTCCTGGCCGTGGCTGCGCAGGGACTCCCCGTCCCGTCCCGTGTCTGCGCTGCCCGTCTGTATCCGAGCTTTGAGTTGCGCCACGCGTCGGTTTATCCCCGTGTTTCAGAACGTGCCTCACGACTGGAACCTTACTCTTCACTCAAGCGTTGTCAGTGCATCGGGGAATTTGTAACTTTTGTCTGTGTGTAGCATTCCTCGCGTTAGCACCTCACGCCTTGATAAACACAGACGTGTTGTAGCATCCCGCTGAACGTTTTAATTTCCATATGAGAAACTGAGGTAGGCGTATTTAAGTTTTGGGCATGCCAAATAATTTGGGGAGCGAAATGAGGAAGGTCTGTATCTGAGTCACCTCATAAATCCTCCGATCTTTAGAAAAGACAAACTATTTGACAGGAATGCCTCGTTCTGCATTACAAATAGGAGGCCAGCTGGGGAAATGAATTTGGTTTCACAACCAAATGTATCAGCACTTCCAAATAATGTCGTAAATATAAGTTGTGTAGACATTCCTAATTAGGACACGTTTGATTTTTAATTTGTTTGGTTTTTTTTTTTTTTACTGGGTAACTTTGCAGAATCCCGTGATGGGGAGAAGCTGACTAAAAGGCGTTTCTTTTCAGCAGCTCTGTGTTTTCCCGTACAAAGTGAAAAATAACTGTGCCATCCCCGTAGCTGTAGGATTGCTGGTGGGGTGAGAGACTGAAGAGATACTCCATTTTAGCCACTACTTTGTAACAAATATTCCGGGCAATGAGCAGCTCTTTAAGCCATTGTCAGGAAGCAATTTTGTTTGCTTAGGCTAGGGTTGCAAGAAAACAGCTCCAGGTTTCCTAAATGAGAAGCAGAGGCTCTAATCTAGAAAATGGAAAATATTCTTCATAACTTTGGGATGTGGGAGGATGCAAATCTGTTGGAAGCTCAGGTATCGGACTGGCTGGGGACAGTCTCAATGAAACAGCAGTGATTCATTTCTCAGCCCTCGAGGAGAGCTTAAAAATGGAAAAAAAGGTTCCCAGAGACTAATTACTTACACATTTATTATGTTTGTGGAAATTGATGTCTTAGGAAATGCTTCTAAAATGTGTGCAGGTGGATCTGAGTTTTACTGTGTTAGTAATAAAATAACCTCCTTTTTCTAAGAGGTTTATATTTTTATATTGCTTTTAATTACTGTGTGCAGAGGAGACTAAATTTTACTAAACCTCTGCTCACACAGCTGTAAAGGGGAAGAAGTGGTGCATAAGGAATGAGGAATTTGGATCTTATGTAGCAACAGCACACCTGAGATACCTTTAAAGCTTTTTTGTAATCAATTCTTTTGATAATTTATTTCACTTTTTATAATAATACAAGTAATTATTACCTTCCCCTTCTTGTGTTTCTGCCTTCTCTAGTGTCCTTTTCCTTATCTCTCATAATGAAAGAAGCCTTTGAAGTGAAACTTCTTCCTTTTTTTTTCTCCCCTTTCCCAGTATAAGTTCAGAGACCTGACCATAGAAGAGCTGAAGAATGTTAGCAAGACCTACCCAAACTTCACATTCTCCATGAACACATACAGTAAGAAGTGATACAGTTACTTTGAACTAATTGTGGGGATTCTTATTTGCCATGAATGCAGACTGTGTGTAATAGAACGTGAATATCTTTCAGTTGTGTTCCTGTCTTTAGTTTGACTTGCAGTGAAATTTTTCATGCCACGTGACTGTTCCTGAATGCTCTTCCAAGAGTGCATACATATAAAAACCTCAGCAACTCATTTACTTCATCTTATTTCAACCTGTCAGTAATTACAGAAGATTGATATTTTAAATTCTTTATAACTACCACCATTTTTTCCATATTTCATGATTGTATTGAAAGCATTTTGATGTTGTTAGCTTATAGAGTGTGACTTCCAGAATCCATCAGCCTGACTGGAAATTCCTGCAACATCAGAATTGCCCAGGACAAGGGATTTTCAGACTAATGACGTGCTTTGTTGTACCAATGCATTTTTTCATTAAGATTCCATTAAGGAAATATTTAAAAGGAGAGGAGGGACCTTAGTAACATTCTAGTCTTGGTTCTTTCAGGAGCTGTGTGTTTGATTTCTAAAGAAAAATCACTGTTTTATATTGGTAGTTGTGGATGGAATTGCCATGCCAGGTTTACAAGGATTTATTATTTTTTAAAATTGCATTTTTAATTTCAGCTTTCAAGGATGGATCCCAGAAGGACCTCCTGAATTTTAGTGGTACTGTTCCAGTGAAATATGGTAAGATAAATCAGATGTAATTTTCTTGCCAGTTATGAATCTGACTGTAAAATGTGTTGGGTGCTGCCTCTTCACTGTGCAGTGTCTCTAAAGGGGGCTGGAAAGGATTTTGCATGAATTGGCAGAAGCCACTTCTGCTGCATAAACAAATGCACAGATGCTGAAATAAGGTGGTATTAATTAAGTAAATTAACTATTTTAAAAATGGTGTCGTTTGAGATTGTGTGGGCAAACTCTTTGGTTGTAATGGAGGTTGTGTGAACTCTTTAAGACCTACACTTGTACAGGCAGTGTCCAAAAATAACTCGTAGGCAATTTTTTATTTTCGACTTAAAGCTTTTGAAGTCTGATGCAAAGCTCTTAATAGATGCCTCTTTGCACTAGGTGTTAAGTCCTAAAATAAGTATGAGATGGCACCTGTAAGTTTTCTTTGCTGGGAAAAGGGGACACGTTGGCTGATAGGACCTTGGGAAGCAAAACAACAACAAAGCTTTATATTAAGAAAGACACAATCAGTAGCACTTCAAGTTGATCCAGACAAGTGTGGTTTTATAAATTAGCCTGAGTAATATAAATACTTTCCAGTGTGAATCTGGAAAGTGCTCTGTCAGGCTTTTTTCCCTTGTTATTATGAAGTGTGAATCACATCACACTCACAACTGGTCTTCAGTGCCTCTTCCCAATGCAGCAGTTAGTAATGGCTTTTATTTCATGTTGAACAGGTAATTCCTATAACATACCTATTCATCTGTGGATTCTGGATTCTCATCCCTTTGCTCCCCCCATTTGCTTCTTGAAGCCAACTGCAAACATGGGCATTTCAGTGGGAAAACATGTCGATGCACATGGCAGGATTTATTTGCCCTACCTGCAGAACTGGAGCCATGTAAGAGGTGGAGTGGCTGACAGGGGTGGGAAGTATTTGGGAATAATGCATGGCATCATATGGAGCTTTCAGGCAGTCTGGAGCTTGTAAAAGAAGTTGTGATTTTAAGGAAAATTATTTCAAGCTGAAGAAAAAAGGACTGACTTCTTTACAAAGCCATGTAAGCCTCATAATACTTCGTTGCTGTGATTAGTGAGTAATAACACTAGACCAATTAACTATCCCTCAGGAAAGTTCAATGGAAGTTTCTGCCTTTTGGATGTCTCTCTTTTGGCAGAACTGTGAAACAGCACAGAGGTTCAAAAACCAATGCTGTTGCTAAATGATTATATGCACTGTATTAAATTACTCACTTAAATATGACTGCCAGGCCACTAAAAATGATTTAATGAATGCCAGTTTTTTGAAATGAATGGGCTACATTTTACATTATTGATATAGAAATTCCTATGAAAACTTCTGCTGACCTCACTGTGTGTTTTGCCTGGAGGAGGATTGAATTGCCAGAACTCTCGACAGTTAAGCTCATGTGAGAAGACTGAACTATCTTTCCTTTAGCTAGGATTTGTCCTTTAGCTAAGATTTTTATAATATTGGATGTGGCTATATCAAAGGCTTCCATATCTCATGGGTGCCTTCAAAAACTAGTGGCACTGGTAATTTCAATTTTAGAATTCCTTTTCGTTAAATTCCTTTTAATCTATACTCCTGTTTCCAAAGTATCTTCTCAAAAAGTGATGCTTTTCTTTCGCTTAAGTGTTTGTGTAAATGTTAAGAGTGTCAGTACGTATAATTTGATTAAGTTTATATAGCTGTGGAAGTTCACAGCTGATATCAGTATATGAAATAGCTAGTCAGCTGTTTTGTCTTCTGTATTGCTATATTCCAGCCTAAATCAACTGTCATTGGATTAATCAAGGAGATGATTGCAAAGTTTGAGGAAGAGCTCCCTTTGTATTCACTGTCATCTTCTGATGCAGCCAGACAGTCGGAACTTCTCTCCTATATTGCAAAGATTACTGAAGGTGGGAAAGTTTTCATGTACTCATTTCTAATGATCTTATAAAAATATATTCATTTATTGTCATTACTTGATGTCACAAAGAAGACTACATGGTTTATATTTTACAAATTTTATGACCGTGGTATGTATTCACACCTGTAACAGAAGCAAAGGGAGTGTTGTTTGTATAGTATTAATGCCTAGCTTCTTACTATTGTTCTGCTAATCTATTTCTACTTAGTGAAGAAACATTCCTATCTAGAGAGAAATAATTGTGTTTTACACCTTGCAAGTTGTGATGAATTTTCTGTTGTCAGGCTTGACTTGCTATTTTGAAAAGGTTTATGTAATGTGATTTAACTCTAGCACAACCATGATCCTTTATGAAGCAGCAATATTTGTACTGATACAGTGTGGACCAGCACCTAAGTCTGTTGTTTTCTTTTAATTGTAGGAGAGTCTGACATGAAATCTAGGAGTAAAAGTGGAGGCAAAAATGAAGGACGTTTTAACAAAATTACTGTTGTTGGAGCCGGCGATCTTGGCATTGCATGTGTACTAGCAGTTGCAGCAAAGGTACATAATTATTTAAAATAGCAACAGAGCTGATTAATAGAGAGGCTTTCAGTCTAGTTCTTGGTGCCTGACACAGAGAAATACCATATCAGTTAACAACTGTGTCACTGCTTATGTCATTTGCCTCTTCAGTTAACTTAGGGGCATGCAGAGTGATGAGTTTTCTGCCCTGGTTTCTCAGTCAGCTTCTGTAATTCAAAGGGTTGAATATTGTATTCACTTACTTTGAAAATCCTTAGTTAAAGTATTCTTGCCTGAGTGGTAGCCTCTTACAATTGGGAACTCCTGCTTCCCTGGAAAAGGATAGTCTGTAGATGCTCTGTACTTCATTACAGCTATGTGTTAGAGACAACAGTAACATCAACATTTATAACTTTCCAGAGATAGTTTTGTGAGTTTTTTGTTTGTTTTGTAATGTGGCTTTTTTCCAATTAGACTTCCTAAACTATATTCTTTTTCTTGTGATTTGGGTGTAATTTTGACCAGTAATTTTGTTTGGTTTGTACGAAGTACAGCAAACCATTAAATTGAAGGAATTTTGGTTTTTATTCCTCGGTCCCACAAGAACAGGTTTTGTTTTGTTTTACTGTTATCTGTATTATTTTTATTCATACAGGGTGTTGCAGACAAGGTGGTTCTTTTGGATCTTTCTGAAGGTGCAGCAAAAGGAGGAACCATGGATTTGGAGATTTTTGCTCTGCCAAATGTGGAGATCAGCAAAGGTATTAGATGTTGTTTCACAGGAGTGAATGCTGTACTGTGTGTGCTGTGCTTGTTTTAATGAGAGCAGGACACCTGGGGAGTTACTGGGGCTTATAGACTGTCTTTTCTAAAAGATGTATTCTTTTCATAGCTTCTTGCTTTTCTCTATCTTTTCAGGGTAAAATTGGGAAGGGAAAGTTCAGCAAAGCTTGAAAGCTTTTATTTCAGGCTTTTTTCATTCTGTTTATAGAAGTAGAGGTATGTGAGTCTGTACTTCCAGGTGTAGGCTAATGCTGAAACTGGAGTCATGCAGAAATGCAGAGAAGCCAAGAGGGTACTTCAGTGTCATGGGCAGAGAGAGGGAAGGAAGGAGGAAAATATATATACGTTAAGGAATTGGAGAAAGCTGTGAGCAGTGTTCAAAAGGCTGACAAATTAAGGTTTGTTTCAAAGTGCTGCTTTCCTAGATTGATGTTCATTAAATATGCACATGGCCGGTAGGTAGTCCTTGATCATTATCACTGCATATTCAAACAATGAGTTCTTAATAATCTTGTCCTCAGTTACCTGTGAGCACACAATTCACAGACTCGATGCCATGTCTGCAGTTAGTGATTATGGCTACAGTCTTGCATGTCTTTGATGGTTGCAGAAGGTAAGGCAATGCAGCTCAGAAGTTCTTCCTCAGAGGAAGCTGGAACTGAATTGAGCAACATTCTTCCTTGCTTGTGTGTCATGTTTTCATGTTCCTTGCACCCTTTGCAAGATGAAATGAGGTGTTTTCTTGTGCTTCTTTTAAAATTTATCTTATTTTGGGGAGAGGGACTTGTTCTGGTTCCACCAGGCATCTTTGTTGCTTATTCTGCACTTGGCTTTGCCTGCTGTTCATTCTTTGATCTTATCTTGCAGGTTTTACTGCTAGCACACTTTTTTCCCAGAACCCTGGTTGTGCAACTGTACCACAAATCTGTTTGTGCCTCTGTGGTTGCCTATTGTATGTTTACATTTAGCTGTGGTATAAGAAGCTTGTGTGTTGTTGCTGGCTGTGTTGTTAGTAGTGTTATAATATTACAAAATGCTTATACACCTTCACCTACTATTTTAGTATGTTTATATCTAGGGTTGGGGCAAGCTGGTATTAATTATATCCTGCTTAGTATGCTTTTAATTTGTCAGTGCATTAGGCCTCTGCTTTGGCTTCAGCTGGTTCCAAAAGTGGTGCAACAGTCAAATTACCTTGTTTCTGTGTCCAAGCTGATCACCTGTGTGGTACTCAGATATTCAGTTACCTGTTCAAGGCAGCTTTGACTTACAAATTCCTGGAGCAGATGTGGTTGTGTGTTTCTTTGGGCTTATAAAAACTCAAATTTTTTTTGAGTTAATATATAGACTTTTGGAGTGCTTTTCATAGTTGTCTACATGTCCTTCATTGAGGTATAAGATCAAATATTATAGGCCAAGCCTCAGATAAAGGAGGAAAAGTTTTGTGGGAAAGCTGTGTTTTATAGGTGCTGTGGAATTGCCCCAAATTCCCCGCTGCAGGGGGAACAGGAAGCAAAGAATCCCTAATTAAGCTGGATGCTGTACTTTAGAACAGCACTTTGTTTTGCATCCAAAACTCAATAGAAAGACATAAATTCTAAAAACATGTTTTCTTTATATTTTCAGATTTTTCTGCTTCAGCTGATTCAAAAGTTGTGGTGCTTACAGTTAATTCTCTGGGTAATGCTCAGACTTACCTCGATGTCATACAAAGCAATGTGGATTTGTTCAGAGGAATTATTCCAGCAATATCACACTATAGTCAGAATGCTGTTCTCCTTGTTGCTTCTCATCCAGGTATGTTGGTACTTTGCAGAATGTCCTGTCCCTCACCTGGCTTTTTCTTTGGCCTGTTTTAAAAATACGTTACTGCTGAATACACAGAAATCAAAAATTCTTGCTACTCTGAAAGATGTTTTCCTTTTCAGCTTTGAGCAGGACACTGTCTTTGAGGGTTTTTTCTTTACTGTTACCAAGATAAAAGAAAATAGTATACTTTGTTTTGTATAACAGGTATGTATTTCTGTATGTTTCTGTATGTTGTTTCAACCTGATTGTATCTACAGGATGATCATCCATTGGCTGTTGTCTTGTCAGTTGTGAGTGTTATGTACATATTTCTCCTGTGCAGGAAGGATAGGTGCATGTGTTATGTGCCGTATCATCACACGGGCTACTAATATCCACAGTGTAGTGTTGACAGTAAATATTGCAGATAGATTTTGGTGGAAAGTTTAAATCTTCCAGCAGTATCTTATTCACCGATACTGTGGACTAAGACAAAGAAAAATCACTACTTAAAAGGGAAACAAATAAGTGTGAGCCTCTATCCGGTAATGCATTGAAGACAGCCCTTCTTATTCTCTTATCATTATTATTTTTATTATTTCTTAAGTGAGTCTTATCTTCCTATCATTCAGAGCTGGGGAGATGGAGAAGGAAGTGGTTGCCAAATGGAAATAAATTAAACATTGGCTGAATGGAAGTTACAAGCCTGTGAGATTTTTGGTAAAGGGAATCATGGTGACTCATTTTGCAGTTTCACTTGACTTCTCTTAAAACTTTACTTGGACTGTGAATTTTCTTCACCTCCTCCCCACCTGACTTGGTGTTTTAGGTCAAAATAAAATACCAATATGTTCCTACATGCTTATGCCTTTTCTAAAGTAAACAACTTGGTCTGGAGTTTTTTTGTAGTCTTGATTCATAATTTGCAGTTGTGTTGAATTTTGAGTGATCCTTTATTGGCAACATTTTTTTTTCTTTCACATTTAGTTGAAGTAATGACATACGTCTCGTGGAAGCTGAGCGCGTTTCCCAAAAGCAGAGTAATTGGAATAGGTGCCAACCTTGATTCAGAGAGATTTCAGTACATACTGACAAACCTTTTGAAAGCAGAGGTGCTGGCAAAAGATGCCTGGGTTATTGGTGAACAAGGGGAAGACAAAGGTAAAGTGATCCTTTATTATGACTACGAGCATATAATGTCCTGGCAGTGCTTAAGTAATTGAATAATGAACAAATAATTGCAAAAAGTAATGAAAGTAATGAGAAAAGTAATAAAAAGAGTGGTAAATTTTCATAATAATGGTTGCAAGTAATACAATTTTGATGTACCAAAGTCTGTGCTCCTGGAGTGGTAGCAAAAGTATTTGATATTTGTCACAGTAAAAAAAATGCAAAACAATCTTAAATGCTTTTTATTTTTTTGGTATAGCAATATGTAGGTTAGAAGCACTGAAAGAGGAAGGAAATGTGGTGTAACATATGGTAGGTTACTGCTACTGTAAGAATTATTGCCCATTACTTCATTGTAAAACAAGAGTCTCTGGCCTGGTGCTACTATAGAGTTCATTCGTACTATAGAGTTCATCAGTCCAGGGAACATTACAAGATTGTCATCTGCTTTTGGGCTGTCGTAGGGGAAGGAGGTTTGGAAAACTTGCATTTTTTGTTTTATTTTTCTTCTCCTCCCCCTATCTGGTTCTTATTTTAGTCACTCTTTAGACGTGCATTTAAACGTCGGTTGTTTCTATTTAGTCCCATCATGGACCAGCTGTAATGCAGTTGCACATCAAACAGAAGCAATGGCTGCTCGTAACTCAAGGGAAACAGTGGCTAACAGGTAACACCATTGCAATCCTTTATTTTCCTTCATGTTTAGTGGGGGAAGCCTGCACTAAAATGTTCATACATTGAGTTCATAGGAAATTGTAGGTCAAGTTGTCTTTCACTTTTATATATGTGTATATGGCCACTGTTTTCCTGAAATTCTTAATAACATTGTGCCTGTGGTGATCTAAGGAGAAGACACCACAATATACACTAGAACATCAGAGCTACCAGTTCAATTGCATGTTTAAAATAAATACACTTTCTCAGAGCACACTTTTCTCAGAGCTTGTGTTGGAAGCATTTGCTTCAAAGCAAAGCACAAGTTTGGATGAATTTACCTGATTTAATTAGCCATATATCAGGTGCACTTCTTGCCTGAAAAGAGAATTGTTACTAGTGCAGGTAAAAGGTATTGTAAAGAAATTCTTTTAAGGAATTCTTTATTCCACTGTGTTGTTTTCCAAAACAGAGAATCATATTTTTATAGTACACTTTACCTGATATGTACACTTAACCTGTCTGTTGAATTTTACATATAAACCAAAATATGAATAATTAAAATCTAAACATCATGTTTTTCTCCTTTTCCTGATTTATATATAGAGCTATGGAAGTTCTAAAGGGAAAGGGTCAGAGATCATGGTCTGTTGGGCTCTCAGTTGCTGATTTGACTGACAGCATTCTGAAAGATAAAAGAAAGGTTCATTCTGTATCCACTCTGGCAAAGGTAAATGTGTTATTGAAACCTTTTGTTTGGCACTGTAAGTATATTATTTATCCTGGATATGACCATTAATTTTAGCAGCACAGACATCTCAGTGTTCTGAAGTAGCGCTACTGCTGTTACTTTGTTCCAACAACAGCTCTCAATTCTAGTACAAAAATGAGGAAAAATCAATTTTTCTTTAATCTGAAATCACTATTAAAAGTGGATTATTCTCAAAAAAAAAACAAGTTCAGAAAGAAAATACATTCAAGGTTGCTGCCCAGCACTCCTGGAATAGCTGGATTTGAATGATGAAGAGAAATGTGTGAGTTGTAGTTTCCAAGTGCTCACTACTGAATGTAGATTTTTTTAGGGGCCAAAAGAATTAAGTATCTTTTCTGAAAGTACTAAATGCATTTTCTGCCAGTATTTTATTTGACCAGGTTTGCAACAGCTGCTTTTTTACTCCTTGACACTTTACTTAGAGAAGAAGATTATGAAGCAGTAGTTAACTTAAAATTGTAGACTGAATTTTGTTTAAAGTTTATCCTAAGAGGCTTTATTAAAGCACTAGGTCATTCCATCTGATGAGAAAATCCATGTAGAAACGTTGTCTTGTCCCTTCAACTTAGGGCCTTCAGAAGGACTATTTGCATGTCCCTGTACAGGGAAGTTGAGCTGGCTGCTTATTCCATTGAGTACAAACATATACCTAATTTCATCATTATGTTTCAAGTGAAGTTTTTAATCATTCCTGAACTAAATATAGATACAGAGGAGTGACAAGTCTCTTAAACTGGAGAGTATGTTTACAGAATGTAAAATTTCCCATACAGATCCCAAAAATAAACACAGTCTACAGGGTGAACTTGAATTATAGGGCTGTAAGTTTCATGAATTCTTTCACAGAGTTGATATGGGAACAGTATTTGAAAAATATAAAAATTTTCCCCAGTTCTTTGGCTGTATTCTTTAATTTATTTTGTTCAGTCCTAAAAGAACTAACAATACTGTACTACCAAGTGTCCCTGCTTGTTCTACCTAAGAAGTGGTGTTTAGTAGTATAAACTTTGTCTGCATTATGGAGATCTGATATATCTATATTGGAAAACTTCCCTAAGTGTGGCATGGTTCACAAATTTTTATGTGCACAGTAATATTTTACAGTTTCTGTACAGTAACCCATTACACAGTATCTAAAATAGCTGGAATTTGACCTATCCAAACATGCCATATGATGGAATATCCTTGCTTAATCAAAATAATCAAGTTATTTTGTGTAGTTGCATGCTTCAGACAGGAGAAATAAGTAACTGTGAGTGTTCTTTGTGTGTTGTTTCAGGGCTGTTGCAATATAAACAGTGAAGTTTTCTTAAGTCTCCCATGTATTCTTGGAACCAGTGGAGTGATTGAAATGGTCAAACTGGAGGAAGACCCTCTAGTGCAAGAGAAACTGCAAAGCAGCGCAGGGTCAATTAATGACCTTCAGCAGCAGCTGAAACTGTAAGGAAGCACAAGGGAAGCCTCCACGTCTGCTCACAGAAGTCGGAGATTTGCAAGGCAGAAGAGGTTGCTTCGTATATATGGATTTCTGTATAAACCTGAAAGCTTTGTTGCTTTACTTTCCAAAAGTGCTTTCCCAGTTTTGGTTTAAATAATTTAATACTGCACCGTACAATAATTTTTTCTTTGAAAAGTGCACTTTCAGGGGCCAAAATGAGGAGGGTAACATGTAAGAAAGTTATACCTAAGTTCAGGTGGCACTTGCCTCTGGTTTTTGGCTGCCAATTGTAGCCTGATTCTTGGGTTATTCTTAGCTCTTTGCACCTCATTAGGAGGCAGTCCTGGAGAGGGGCTTATCCAGCTCTGCAGAAACCCTTCCTCGTGGCTTTAAAGTGCTGCATCAGAGGATTGTTTAGAGTACAGTCACACTCCAGCTCTTCAGGGCACTGGGGGATGCAGTTCCATAGCTCCATCTTTCACGGCTGTAGATGCAAAGGTATCAGTGGACTCCTGCTGTTTGCTAAGGGGAGCATGATGTTAGCAGTATCCTTCAAACCTGAACTATTGGATGTGAATTTCTGTTGCATGCTTAATGATGTCTGAAATATTCTGGTCATGACTTGTTTGCTTTTACTTTGTAAGGACATTCAGAGCACTAAAGCATCTGCAGTTCCCAGTGCAGACGTACAGCCTGGAACAGGGGCTCTTCCTGAATGGTAGGAGCAGGGGCTGGGCTTCAAATAAAGTCCAGCAATTAAGCAGTGCAGAAATGTCTGTGTGTTCAGACCTCAATCCAAAGCCAGCTGAGGGCAGTGAGCCTTATGGCAGCCTGAGGAGCATTCAGCTCCTTGAGAAGGCAACACAACCTGTAACCCTCCTCCTCAGAGGCCAAGGATGTGACAAAAATGTAGGATGTGGATTTTTAGATAAATCAAAAACCAAATGCTTTTGAGATAAAGGGATTTTTGGGGTTCTAATCTCTTGATTCACTGCACTGGTAAAAGGCCATATTCATCCTGATTATACCTCAGCATCACACTGCAGGCACAGGAGACATGGGCTCCACTCCTGGGATGTGCACCTTAGGAATATCATTCCATGTTTACACTTTGAGGGGTGGCTGGTTAAATATTGTTGAAGCTTTCTAAGCAAAAGTAGGATCTGTGGCAGAACGAAAGATCTGTTCCTTTGTGCCTTCCAGTTACATCTCACAAAAAGCCAGACATGCAAGGAGTTCTGAGTGTATACTGATCTCAGAACTGATATAAAAATAGAAAGAAAAAACCTTCAGTAATTCAGACTTTTTTCTGGAGTACTCCCTTCACTGTGGTGGTAAGTGATGGGGCAAAATTAGTGATTGCTGCAGGTAACTAACTTTGCTGCTGTATTCTTAAAAAGCTGCACTTTGGGGTTTAGGTTTTTTTCACTTACCTTGGAAAAAAACCAATACAAATATAAGGTTTTGCATTGTTTTTCATGGTGTTGTTTCTCATCTGTTAAGCATTTATTTTCATGCGAATATCAAGCTATTGTTTATTTGGTTTGGTAGGATTTTAAAAATAATTTAAACCTTAAAATGCTGCCAACTCTTACAGGTATGTTTTGTAGATTAAATGCTTCTGGTCTTGCGTTTGTGTCGTATGCCTTGAACAACAACCAAAGGACCGCTGCTCCATCAGCGCGGTGGGAAACGGCACTTTGCTGTATCACGGGAGCTGAACTCCCGGAACGCCTTTTTATCAATAAACTGCATTGCAAAGCCATTTGTAGAGGCTCTCTGGTGTTGCTGCCACGCAGGTGCGGCGGGAGCGGGCCGGGTGCCGGTGGCGCTCCGGGCCCGCCCCGTGACGCGCGGAAGCGGCGCCGCTGCCGGAAGCGGGCGCGCGGCCGCTTCCTGTGTTTATGTAGGGCCGGGCAGGCGGCACCGGCAGCGGGAGCGGCACCGGCGGCGGCAGCGGCGGAGAGGGGCGGCCGCCATGGCGGTGTCCGAGAGCCAGCTCAAGAAGATGCTCACCAAGGTACGGGCGCGGCCGGGCGGGCTCGGCCAGGGGCGGGGCCGGCGGGAGCGCGGCCCAGCGCCGGGAGGCTGAGGGAAGTTGGTTTGGGAAGGGAGGAACGGCGCAGCGATGCCTTAAACAGCCCTGCGAAACCGCGGGGCTGGGCTGGGACAGTGCCAGGCACCGGCCTGGGCTGCAGCCGCCCTGTGGGTCACACGTCACTTGGGCTCCCCGGTTACAGGACGGGGAAGGCGAGCTCAGCATCACTGACCAGGGTGAGGTGGGTTTTGTTATCGCCCCTGTGTAAGGAACCGGGAGAATCTCTTGGAAGGCAAATCATTAACCACTGAATCATACAGAGCCACGCGTGCCGCTCTTCAGGTGCAAACTGGGCTTTTTCCAGCAGCTTGGAATGAAAACCCCTAACGCTGAACACTTTGGAGGAGTTATGGGTTGGTTTGGGGGGATTTTTTTGGCAACATTAAATAATATTTGCATAGTTTTGAAATGAAATACGATAGTTGAGGATCTGATCAAAACCAAAGAAACATTTTTTAAGGATTAATCACCTGCATGGAATCATAAGCAGATTTTTTTATCAGCTTGAAAATGAGTGTTGAATACTTAGTAAATGAGATTATGTATGTATTTGTATAAACCGGTCTTCACTAAGTAAATTATTGCTCTGCCATAGAAGAAACAGAATTTAAGGTAGTCCAATGTCCTCATTCCCCCAGACTTGCTTATTTTATACTTCCATCTGACTTTCTGTAGGTTCAAAGTCAGTGTACTTGATAGCTGATGAAAAATGAAGATACTGTTTCATTATATTTATTTTTCAAACATAGTTACACTTTCTGTTCTAGAGAGGGAAGTTGAGTGATATTTTCTGTATTGAATAGTTTCCGTGTATGAGATAACAACAGACTTGACCCCTAGTTTGGGTGAACCTCAGCACTTAATTTAACCTTAGGTATTTACCTGCTGTCTTATCTTGATAAGCTTCATCTTTCTGTGATCTGTTTCCTGATGTGTAAAACAAGGGAGCTGCATTTGCCATCTGAGAATGGAGGGGGTGAAAAGAAAGTCTAGAAATTAAGAATTCAAACGAATCAGTTTTACTTACCTTTGTAGAAATCACTAGGATCTTGTATTTTCCAAAGAGATTTTGACATTTCTTGGAAATTGATTCAAGTACAGAAATTAACAGCTGAGGTGGCACTTAATTTTGCTTGTGGCAGTAGCTGGAATTTTGCAAGCGTCTCTCTACTAAGTAATTATCACCCAGTGTAAAAACAGTTTTCAAGAATATTATTTTTCTTTATTTTAATAGAGATATGAAAATACTTGTTTAATGTTGGGGTATTGGGCCTGATCCTTCAGGGCACCCCAGATAACCAAGTTTGGGGTTTATCAGCCCTATCACCGACTGTGTACCAGACTCCCACTGAGCCTGCTGAACAGGCAGGCATTGTTTTATCGGTTCCTTGTCTCAGCTGACTGGAGAGTCCTGTGCCAAAAGTGGAATTAAATCCTGACTCCGCACACTTCTTTACTGTGAGGGTGGTGAGACACTGCAGCAGGTTGCCCAGAGAAGCCCCATCCCTGGAACTGTTCAAGTCCAGCCTGGATGGAGCTCTGAGCAGTCTGGTCTAGTGGAAGGTGGTTGGAATTAGTTGGTCTTTAAGGTCCCTTCCTTCCCCAGCCATTCTATGACTTTATGATCCTTGTGCTTGTTAGGAGTTTCTCATAGCGGAAGTCAGTTCTCTTTTTCACGGTGATCATGCCAATCTGCTTGAGGTGATATCCTGCACCATAAGGTTTGTTCCTATGAAAAGGCCCCCACCTTTACAATTAGCTGGTGACCGGCTGTCACTCATGCTGTAGTGACACATTCAGTGGTGTGGGTATGGACTGCCAGCCTCTGGCTGGCGTACACGAAATTTTGCAGACCTCTTCCTCTGTGTCCCAGCAATGCCTGTTCCCGCTTCTGCCAGGTGTTGGGAAGGGAGGAAGGAATGTACTCAAATGATAGCAAAGTTGTCTCTCTGTCAAGCCCCTCCTGCACACTCTCAATCCTGCACCCACTGTCCAAAGGAGGTGGAGAGGATTTGCTGCAGCCCTCCCACCAAAACAGCACCCAGGGGCTGATTGACCTCTGTGCTGGTGTCTCCCTGCACATACAGGCATCCCTTCTGGAGGGTTACTTCCTGTCCCGCAGACAGATGGACCACGTGTCTGTTTTGTCCTTGATCATTTTAGGAAGATCAGTCACAGCATCCCCCCAGGTGCTGGTGCTTTCTGTAGTCTGAGGTGGCACTGTGGGACGTTCATCACTGCTCAGTAAATCCAAGTTGTCATGCCCTGGAGTAGCGTCCTTGTCAATCTCTGTAGGTAACAGGAAGAAGTGTTAATTTCTAAGCTTCACAACCCATGAGTGTTTGTCAGACCCAAGGTGACCTTTAGCTGTGGCACCACAGTTTGCTGTTGGATAATGACTGAATTAATTTGTTCAGATGTTGTTAACATTTGCGTGCTTTGGATATTGGGCATTTCATTGTGCTGGGGCTTTTGTCTTTCTACCGTGGTTCAGTGAAAGGATGCTGCCTGTGTTCCTTAAGACATATGGAGATTGCAATTTTTAAAAAATTGTGTTGCAATGAAAACACTGCCAAGGGACCACATTGCTGGCTTTTGTTTTTAATGGTAAATATCAGGAGGAATGGCCACAAGGCTCAAGAGCTGCACTACATGGTGAACCAGCTCTCTGTTCCCCAGGAGCCTCTTTGCTGTCTGTGGGTTACAGCTCTGAGACTGGTGATTTCTGTAGTAGTGTATCTGTGGTTTACAGGTCATCTGTGCTGTGATTTACTCCCTGCTCCTGATAAAAGGAAGGGAGTGAAACCAGTATGATTACTGGTAATACTGTGCCTTGATATGTCTGCTTCTTAGTTGATAAAATGTATGCAAATACTGATCAATGGTTGATAGATCACTGTTGCTTTGGAAAGTGCTTTGAAGTGTATCTGTTTATAGCTGTTTATCAGGAATGTTCAAAACATCACTGTATTTGTTTGGCGATGCCTTTTTTTTTTTTGTAAGATTCACACATATATCTCATAGACGTGGTCATGGTAGAACACGAAGAAAATGCAGTTGCTTTTCCTAAATCATTTGATGTATGGACCCTTATAAAGACTAAAAACATCTTAACACCTGGTTAGAGTTTGATAAGTTATACAGGCAGTGGTCAGTTAAGTCATATGGACAAAGAAATTCTTATTCCGAACCAAGAGTGGAGAAGAATGTCCATATATAGATGTAAACTCTCATCAATGCTGTCTATTGGGTAAAATAAAAAATTGAGTTAAATTACACTGAAAATTTAGTCTCTGAAGTAATGTCCTTCTCTTTTGTTTTCCAGTATAAGTATAGAGACCTCACTATACAGGAGACAACCAGTGTTATTACTCAGTACAAGGACCTCAAACCTGTCATGGATTCATATGGTTAGTCTGTGCATGTGATAATTTTTGTTACTAAATTGTTAATGGTTTAGATATATTTGGTAGTCTTTCTGGGGGGAAAAGAGGATTAAAACCAGAAAACATAATTTGGGTTTCTCTTCTTTGTCTTTGACATCAATACCTCTTTAGAAACACAGCTGTTATTTTCTAAAATAGCCTTACTATATTACTGAGTCTATCTATTGTGCCAAAAGTGTTGCATTTTTCACAGCTTAACTTTTGGTTAATCACTCATTGATGTCATCAGTTGGTGTCCTGAGATTGCTGGTATCTTAGAAATTCAGCTTTGCTGCCATATAAAGACATTTTTTAAATTCTAATCAGAAAAAGCTGTAAATCAGTGAACAAATGCTTCATTAAAAATAATTGTGGCAGTCCTTAAGAGTATGAAGAAAACAGTCAAGTACACAGAAAATTGGCATGAGGATTTTGTAATGTAAATTATTGATGACATTCACTGTTTGTTAGCTATTTTAAAGTCTCTAAGTTAATTTAAATTTAAGTGTGTTAAATGAATACGATATTTAGGGTTTCACAGCATACAGTGAGCCAGCATAGCTGCTGAGGTCAGCCTTATTATGATCACCTTTTTTGACTGTTACCTGTGGGATTCTTCTGTGAGCTAATTTATATTACTAATACATCATCAGAGATTTTAACGCCTTCTGCTTTTTAAATTGTAAATCTGGATTGAGAAATATTAAGAAGGGACACGGACAGGTAAAGATAAATTAGTTTTCGCTTGAAAGGCTTAGTTTTCAGCTGCAAGGCAGCAGCTGTCACAGAAATAAAAATTCACTCAGTGACTGGAGAAACAAAACAGGAGTGAAAGGACTGTGGCTGGAATAGCTGCACAAGTTTTTATGAGGATGGTGATCAGAATTCCAGATATGCTTGAGCTGTAGCCATTTGTGTTACCTAATGCTTTCTAAGCTGCCTGCAAGAGGCTAAGCACAGCATCACTTACAGATAATCATTATTTGTAGCAGTGACATCAGCAACAAGAAAATGGTTACATTGCTGTTGAGATGGTTTTCAAGTTCATATTAATAATGAAATATAAAATATCCCCATTGAAGTCCCAGCATGTTCTACCTGCCTTTGCAGAACATTAGCACAGCAAGAATTGTAACCTACGTTTGAATTATGGCTAGAAACTTTCAGGTAAAATTAGGAAGATAAAAGCTTCCTCAACAGAAGCTGATTTATTCAGCCAAGAATAAGGTATTGGATTAAAAGTATGAGAAAACTAAATGGAGCAACTCAGTAAATTTAGGTCAGGGTTCTTGTGCTGTTTGTGACTAAGACTAAGATCTGGCAGTGAGTCAAGCACTATTTCTTCCTCTTTAGTGTGTTACTGTTTGGTTAAATTACCTTTACTGATTCTGTAATAAATGTCTGTGGCCCAGTAATTTTCAGTATTCTTGCTGACATTTTTTTTTGAATGAAGCATAAGAAATTCTTTATAAACCTCAGATGACAGTTGTTTTTTAAATCAAGTTTGAGTTCAGATTCTCTTTGCAGCAGTTTGCATTATTTGCAGTTTGTAAGGTTCCAACTTGTTTTACTTGGTCACTGAGTGAGGAAACAGTTTTATTTGCAGTGAAGGTATTTTGACAATAATTAGTCATTCATTTCTCAGAAGTGTGTTACTCATAAGAAGTTACCTGACTGTGGACAACCATTTGCTAGTCCATAAATGTGTAAGAGCTGAACCTTTCCAGCTGAGTTTATATGTGTGTAACATCTGAAAACTTATGCCAATACATAGATGTATATTCAGGTATAACTTGAATAGAGATTAATGTAGCAAATATGTTTGTTTTAAAAATACTGTTTGTTTCCTTTCAGTTTTTAATGATGGTTCATCTAGGGAGTTGATGAGCCTTAGTGGAACCATTCCTGTGCCTTACAGAGGTATGCACTTTTTGTAATTGTCATCATCCCCATTATTTTCCCAAATTACATGAAAAATTATTTAGATTTGTCCTGATTCAACTTCACTATGTTGGTGATCACTCTTTTCTTGAAATCCTTTACTTGTCCAAAGTAAAATATTTTGAAGAAATTGTTCTCTATTTTTGCTGCAGGATAAAATTTGAATGCTGAGCATTGCTTCTTCAGTCTTTTATAGCTTTGTAACATTTCTTTCAGTGTTGCATGTTTTTCAAGCTTGTCAGTTGAATGAGGCTTGCAAACCATTTATTGCTGCAACTAACAATAATTCAGATTAGAATCTCGTAATATTGCATTGTAGAACAAATACAGAGATGGTGTATTACTGGTGAATAGTAATTATAAATCAAAGTTAAATTGTTCTCAAAAATGTTGAGTTTGTGAACATAGTGTTACTTATTCTGTGAAAGTTATTAGTAGATTTTGGCTTCAGCTTCTGACTTTGTGCAGTTGAGTTTACTGGTCTTAGGAGTTTTTTTTATAAATCTGAATACCAGAGGATAGCTGAAGAGTTGGAATAACTTTTAAAATATTTCAAAATATTTCAAATCTTTTCTAGGTAACACATACAATATCCCAATTTGCTTGTGGCTGCTGGACACCTACCCTTTCAACCCCCCAATTTGTTTTGTTAAACCCACTAGCTCTATGACAATAAAAACTGGGAAGCATGTTGATGCAAATGGAAAGATATATCTTCCTTACCTGCATGAGTGGAAATACGTAAGTATGGGGAACTTGAAATTCTCAAATTGCTCAGTTCTGCATTTCTTGAGATGGTTATATCATTTTTAATAAATACCATAATCTTCATTTGAGATCACAAAACATTTTCTAATAAAATCAGCTGTATATTTTTTGGAATGTCTTAAGGTTCAGGATGTTGCATTCTGTGTCCTGGTTATTTGATGTAATTGCATCTTTAGTTCCAGCTTGTCTGATTAAGGTGTTCTCCCCTGGCAGGACACTGATATGAAGATTTGTGAGATAAGAATACTTACAGAAGGAAAATTATACATCTACTTAAAACATCTGTGTGACTAAAACAGAGTTGTCCAAGCACTTGGACTTCTTTATGTAGACATTTCTGGAGCCTCATGTGTGTGGATATATTTGCTTTACCAATAAATAGAGGCATTGAGCAGTGCAGGCCTCATAGGAGTTTTAACCAAAACATGGACTTGTAATGAAGATGAGCTGTGCTGACAAGATTAGAAAAATGGTACAAGATACATAGTTCTGTAAAAAGTGATTAACAGGAATAAATTTATTAAGGATGGGTGGTGGTTCAGTTCTTGCATGGTAATAATGGAGAAAGACTGCCCAGGTCAGCATGCAGGTCTCACAGAAGCAACAGGATCATCTAAGATATAGAATGATACAGAATTCTTTCATTTTGAGAGGTTGGTAAAAATAAGTAAGGGGGATTATAGAGCTAAGTAAACTTGCAATTGGGATATCTAATCTGCTGCTCCATTCGTGATGCTTGTTCTTATTTTGGCAAAATGAAATCATGCCTATATTAAGTCTCGTTATAAATAGAGAAGTCTGGTTTAACTGTATTTAAAGGAGGTTTGTGCCACTCCTTAGTGGGTTAGGATATTTCTTCTATTGAGACATTCTGAACCAGAGCAAAAGCTGTGGTGTAGGAAGTTGAAATGTCTAAAAACCTTAAGTGATCTCTACTTTTTTCACATTGAAAGCTGAATTTAATTTTTTGAAATACTATAACCCACCATTGGACATTCATCTTCAGTCATTTATTTTCCTGCAGTTGATATGGAACTGTGTATTACCCGGTTTATTCTGGGTGTAGATGTGGCTGCTGATGCATTTTGCTGTGAGGTTTTGAGTACAGGATGGCTGGGTTTGGTATCTGTAAGAGAATCCAGAAAGGAAGTTAAACATGCGCATATATACACATATGTATTTTTAAAAAATTTAAACCCACAAATAAAAGGAGTGCTTCTGAGAGCTGATGGGGTGGTATCCTATTGTTGCTATAGCCAGGTAAACTCTCTGTTAGCAAAATCAACAATTTGTGATTTGCTTTCCCTCACAGCCCCAGTCCGACTTGCTAGAGCTGATCCAGGTCATGATTGTTGTGTTTGGAGAGGAACCTCCGGTCTTTTCTCGGCCTACTGCTTCCTCCAGCTACCCACCATACCAGGCAACAGGCCCTCCAACTAGTAAGTGCTCATCACTACTGGTTTCTACAAAAAATCATGTTAACATTTCAAAGTGATTGTTGCCCTGCAGAGTTTGTCCACAATTAATGCATTTTACTGTAGAATGAGTTTCTGTATTGCTGGATCATGAATTCACCTGGACTGTACTTTACCTTGGTGAACTTCATGTTCTTAAAGGTCTTTTCCAACCTAAGAGATTCTATGAGTCTAAGAATGTGTGGGGCTTTTTGGCTTTTGGAAGGGAAAAAATCAAGTTTGTATTTAAAATAAAACCCAAACAAAACCAGAACACGCTCACTCCCCGAGATCCTCAAAACAACCAGTGTCTTGTTGACATTCCAAGATAGCCTTAAAAAGAGTTTATTCAAGTAATTGCCTTTGTATCTTAATTTCTTTTATTCTCACAATACAAGTCCATCCATTAAGTATCCTGTAACCATTGATTTCATAAGCACAAGCATGCTTACCGCTTCAGTTTCCCATGCCCACGTTCCTGTTTAGTGTGGTTTATTTTTATTTTTTAAAAATTGCTGGCTGAATATGAAAAAAAACGCCTGCCTTGTGATTTTTTTTATTCTTTATTCTCTGTTGATTTGGTACTCTGACTTGGTACCCATTCTTATCTTCCTGAAAAATTCTCAAGACTTTTGAAATAACTTCTTTATTTAAACTTCTGGAGGCGTCTGATTTTAAAGACTAGGGATAGGTAGGTGGGGGAAAACGAGGAAGTGGGAAACATAAAATCCTAGAATTTCTTCCAGGAGGTGACTCTGTATCAATTAGAAGAAAACATTAGTGTAGACCTACTCAAGCCAAAGACTGGGACAGTAGGGAAGGGAGAGCAGATTATTTGGAGATTATTTATTGAATGATGTTGTACCAGTTCTACATGAATTTAATGGTAGAGTAGCTGTATTTAGGGTTATTTATTTTTGTTGGATTTTTAAGGCTGTGTCCATTCCTATTGAAATTGGGTTTTACTTGATCACAGTGTTACATTTGAAGAGCTGAAGTGCTATTCATTGCCATTGTCAGCAGCAACTATTTTTAACAAGGCTCTTAAGCTTAAGAAAATGGGTAGCAAACATCAACAGGACCAATAGGAATAATTGACTAAAGGCAGGTGATTGGGACTTTTCAGCTTGTCCGTGGCTACCCTGCCTGTAAGAGCAGCAGGTGAGTGTATTGTCCTGATTTTCCAGGAACAGTGGGTGTCAGTATAAGTCTAGTTTTAGCAGAGGCTCTGACTTGTGCCTAAAGGACAAACCCTCAATGAACCACACTTGATTATTTTTGTAGTCACACAGAGCTGAAGTACTTTGAATTACTATTTTGAATTGAACTGAAGTACTATGAATTACTTCATAGCTGAAGTAATTTTAGGGAAAATGTAGCAGCTATTAACAATTTCAAAATCCTGAAAGTGTTTTACTAGTGTAGTCAGGCTTCCCTTATTTTACAGACATTTAGATTTGGTTTTTTTCAAGTTCTAGATGCATTGTTTAAGAAGAAATGAAGTCCTTTGCCAAAATTTTAGTCATTTGAAAGCATTCAAGGGCAGAAATAGCTCAGCTCTTAAAAAAAACCCCCTATTTGATGTAATATTTCTAAAATTGCTAGAAATGTGGAATAAGTATGTCCAAACCATAATTTTTGTCAGATTTTCAAGAAAAATCTTAAAATTGCTAAAACTATTAAAGCCTTAGACATGTATGTGTGCTGATAACAAATTTTTATATAGAACTTCTAAATAGCAGAAATTACTGGATAAAGGAGGAGGTTGAATCATTAAACAGCTAATCAATTACTCTGAAGGTACTTAAATTATGCACTCATTATTTAGTAAGGATTTTTGGCTAGAAAGGTTAAATCCTTTTTTCAGTTTTTATATAAAAAATGGAGACAGCTCTTCAGTTTTGTGGGGGTTTTTTTTGTTTTGTTTTGTTTTGGGGGTTTTGTTGGTTTGGTTTGGCTTTTTTAGTTCCCTAGCTGCAGGTTCTTTTTTTTTTTTTTTTGGTACACCTACTTGTTGTGCATTTTTCAATCAATACCTCTTTTTAGCCATGCAGTGATTAGTTTAAAATGGTGATTAAGAAAAACATGGATATAACAACAAGGTTATTTTTATATATGGAAAAGAACTTCTTTACATTGAGGGTGGCAGAGCACTGGAATAGGCTGCCCACAAAAGTTGTGGATTCTCCCTCTCTGAGCACACTCCAAACCACCTGGGCACATCAACTGCTCCATGTGATGACCTGGAGATCATCCAGGTTGGACTGGGTGATCTCCAGAGGTTCCTTCCAACCCTAGCCATTCTGTGGTGCTGGGAAATACGCAGTGAGAGGTGTCCTAGCTAGTTGTTCCAAAGCATGTATAATTGACTTTGATTACATTTCTCTTACTCTTCCCTCCAAATAAAATAATCTTGAAAGTATTTTAACCACAGCTGATAGGTAGAGAGAAATTAAAAAATACAGAATTTGCCTCTGTTTTGTGAAACTGTGCTTGGTTACAGAAAGGAAATTCTAACTGGAAGTCTGCTGCAGTTTAGTCCTTTCTGTGTTCCGAGGGGGAGCAGCTGCCTGTGTCAGTTGACACGGAGACAGCTCTCATCAAACATCTGCACATTTGCCTCTTGCCAAACTGCACCTTAACATATCATGATATGTATTCAACTTCTGAAATGTAAAAATATACAAAATCTTTGTTTTATTTAGCTTCCTATGTGCCAGGAATTCCGAGTGGAATATCTCCCTATCCACCATCAAATGCTCCAAACCCAAGGTAAGAGCCCCTTTAAACCATCATCATTTACATGATAGTTTCACTCAACAGTGTCTAGTCATAGTTGTATTTTCTTATGGCATAGTTGTTGTATAATGGTTCATGTTAGCAGGGTTTGTTAAAAGTGAGGGCTGTATTCTTCTCAGTAGCCAAAAGAAAGTTGGAGGAAGGTTTGGCTTTCTTAGTGTTGTTTCAAATAAAATATGCTTGGGTGTTAAATATATTTTGAGAATTATTACCTAACTCCCAGCTGTTACCTTGCGTCACTCATATATTGGATGAGTTTTTATAGGGTTGATACATGAAATATAAAGAAATGTACCCCTACAAGTTGGGGGTTTTATTAGCATTGTTGGGGTAATTAGCAACTCAAAAATTGAACAAAACATTGCTGGATTAATGCAAACCTTGACTCCAGCATAAATGTGGACTTAATTCAGAGCATTCTAAGGGAATTGAAGGACACAAGACTACTTTAAAAGCTTTTTATTAATATAAACCAAGATTTTTTTTTTTCTTTAAGTGTATTACATACTATCTCGGAATAAAGCATTTCCAGAAGACTTGCAGATCTGCCTTAGTAAATAGTGAGGTGTTGATTACTACCTCCTAGTGTGTACTTACTTTTTTTTACATCATAATTAATTGTTTTTATTATTAATATCCTTATGTCCTGATTTTGTGTTAGGAATATATGAGATGTTGCTGTAATATGAAACATTTTGATTTAAAAAAAAAAAAATTAAATTCCTGTGAGGATCAGGAAGGAGGAGTGTTATGTTTTAAGAGGTGGAAAGTTGGGATTTTTAGAAGTTCTTATAGCATGTTTTTTCTTCCTGTATGTTTATTTGCAGTCCTCTTAATGTTTGTACAAAGGCGAATAATAGAAGAACTATTTTAAAAATATTTAATTTATGAATGAACAGAAAGGTTGTAAGAACTATTAAATTTGCAGTTACTCAGAGAGAGGCAATATTTTATGTTTTGCATGGTTTTTTGGACCATTTTGTTTAATTATAACTACAGTTAATACTCTGCTGCATGCAGGTGTTTGTCAGCCTAGTACTGACTAATTTGTGTCCTTATTTTAGTTGATAGCAAAGGTATTTTAGAAAGATGTTGTAGACTGTCATATGTCATCTCACAGTTGTTTCAGTGAGCAAATGAACCCTTTTGCTTTCTTCATCCTTCACAGCAGGACTGAGAATTTCTGGAGGAGTTTTTTTCACCTTGCAAACATATTTTGCACAACATTTTTCGGTTTACGTAAAGCAATTCATCAGTCATCTGCTTAACTATTCTGATATTAAAAATTATTAATTTGAGATTGCTGTTTGGGAGTTTGTACCTAGAATAATTTCTTTGGGATACTTTTGGGGTTTCATATAGCAGGACTAAGAGATTTAACAGAATTCGTAATCCAGATGTTGACCAGGCAATAACTAGATAGAGTTTCAGATAAAATGGTATCTTAACTAATACCAGAAATACCAGTTGTGAAAGATGCTAATGTGAACAGAAAAAAGGCTTGCAATTTTAACATTTTATTATGTAAATGAATGTTTAACACAGTGATATAAACTTAATATAGATGGATGATACTTTACAAATAGTTGCATAACATTAGCATATCTTTCTTTGTCAAAGCAGCTACCCAAACTATCCTTATCCAGGTGGTGTTCCATTTCCAGCAACCACCAGTGTTCAGTACTACCCTTCTCAGCCTCCTGTCACCACTGTTGGTGAGTAGCTTGGAAAGGATTTCTCTGAAGTGCAGCTTCTCTCTAGAACTGATATGTAAAGAAATAAAATGGATAAAGGAACATGGTGTGCTTATTCTGAACTTCCAAAGGATTGACCTTTAATTTAAATAGTTATTCAAAGGAAGAATACATAACATTTTATGTCTTTCACCTTATATTTTATTCCATCGGGAATTTGATACATTCCTGGATTTGTACAATACGATGTGTTTGCGCTACAAATATTTTGAGAAACAGTGCATGTAGCTACATGTTTTTTCTCACCCTTTAACTGTAGGTGACTTTTGATTGTCTGCATTGCTCTGTTCATGGTTTAGAAAAATACTTTTTTCATAATTTAGGCCTCTACTGGATTTGCTTTATTTACTCCTTATTTATATTTTCTTTAATCCAAAAGTAATAACTTTCTAAAGTAGCAGTTTCTAATGCATTTGGAATGAACTTTCTGGCTTTCTGCAGTGCCTTTCTCAAACAAATACAGTTTTGCCTTTATGTAGTAGAGAGTTAATTTAAAATATAGAGTATGTTCTATTTAATTACTTTCCCTCATTTTCATCCCCACTGAAGATGAGTAGAGGTAGAATATCTGCCAAAGATAGAAGGCTCTTCAGGTCCTGAGTTAGATCATCTGTGATACCATGTAATACTTGTGATACCTGTAATGCCAGCTTTCATAGTGATAATTTAACTTTAGACGGATTCATTTGATGCAGCCATGTAAAAGTCCTACACCTGTTTTACATGGTTTACCTCTTGTGCTGAATGAAATGCAAACATGTCTCTTAATCATCCACTATATTTACAATATTGTGAGGTGCTTTTGTTGATGTGTTTGTTTTGTTGGGTTTTTTTATAGTACAGTATTATTTTTTCTTTCAACTGAAAATGTTCCTTTCTTTTACAGTTTGTTTGACTGGTTTATTGTGATAGTTTATTTAGGAGCATATCAGTTGCTACAACTTCAGAGTTTTGTGTGGGTTGTGGTGAGCTTAGTTGGAATTGAATGAAAATGCTCATTCANGGTTTTGTGTGGGTTGTGGTGGTGTTTCTTATAGTGAGCTTAGTTTGAATTGAATGAAAATGCTCATTCAGAGTAGCTCAAGCTTTTAATAATCACTGGTTTTTCAAATAGTCCTTCAGGTTTTTCCTTTCTGTTCAGTCGTCTGCCATTAATTACCTTTCTGATGCAGTTCCTAGTTTGATGGTTCTGTAAGGTCACTTCTGAAACCAGACTCTGCCTGGTAAAGGTTAAAGGTTTCAGTGTTCTGTGGATTTAATGACCATGTGCCATGAAATCTTCCCCAAGCTGGGCTAATTATGGAAGCGACAGAAAATGCTACGGGTTCATGCTCTTTAAGAAGATACATAAAGTCTAATTGAGCTGTACTGAAATGATGCTTTTTACGTTCAAAGACCGCTTCCCTATCTATTGGCATTTCTGTGTGAATTTCATTTTGTTAGGTGTATTGTGATTTTATTTTTTTTTCCTCTGTCCTACATTACTGTAAAGTGAGCCTTGTATAAAATCTCCCTGAGTGAGGGATATGGTGGGGGAAACAAAAGTAACATCAGATCTGCTGATACTGGTTCGGGCTGATTCTGACTTTGTGTTAGAGAATAATTCATTATGTAAAGAAAACAGTAACTAAAATCATGCTAATGCTGTTTCTTGAAGGGAAATCAGGCCTTTCTGATTTGGAATAATTGTCTGCCTTAAACAGGAATTCCTAAACAGTGAATAAACTGTTTGTCCCAGATAGTTTGACTGACTTGGTTTAAGTTTTACTTCTCAGTGTAGAGAGCACTGTTCTTCCCTCCTTTTCATAAGAAGCAGCAACGATGGATTCCTGGGTTTGTGTGTACAGTGCTATTGGACAACTTGTTGCTGGCTCTAATAGTTAACCAAATTCTGCAGATTATCTTGTTGACTGGCAACAGGGTGAATTTTTTAGGCCAGAATTGTAAATCACATCAAGTGTTGGGACATTCATATTTTCCTGAGGCTGTCTTTGCACCAGTTGTTTAATAATTCAGTCTCTTTATTTTTCAGTGGTAATTTGTCTGCTTCTTTTTTCTAATTACATATATTCTAATACAACTTTTATGTTTGTAAAATGCTCACATTAGTAATGATCAAAATTGATGTTTTCTTAATTTTAGGAAGCTTTGGCGGACTAGTAAGCATGATATGCTTCTTCCCATAGTTCCTGTCACTCATTTGCATAGCTTTATTTTTCCACCTATATGGCTTGGTGTAGGTTTTGTGGACAGGAACAGAGTAAAAAATGTAGGGAAGAGATACAAATTTATGCAGTCTTGTTTTGTTAGCAGATATGAATAAAAAAGGTCTTCAACTATACAAGATTGACGTGAGCTCTGATGAATATTTTTTCACTTCGTTGTTTTTTGAAATCTAGGGTACCGGGAAATATGATGTACGTAGTTCAGGGTTTTGATAGCTGGGTCTCTGGATAAAAAGATACTCTGGTAAAATTTCTTTTTGCAGATTTTCTTTGCAGTTATAGAGCTTCAGATCTCTCTGCATTTCATTCATAGGAGTTGTAAAGTTTAGGCACAAAAGCTGCTGTAATTCTTGCTTTGTTAGTAGCTGTTACAATCCAGTTGAAATTTCACTGATCTAGAAGGTGCAAGGCACAAGCACAGGGAAACCGTGACCCTCCAGTTTTTCCTGCAGAAGGATGATGGAAGTGGTTTGTGATAAACACAAGTAGCCAGTTGACCTTCTCCAGAGCACTGAGAGTTTCCTGGTCTTCCTGTGACAGACACAAAGTACTTACCTTTCTGTTTCAACAGGTGTTAGTGACAGACAGTGAAATTACCCCTGGAAGGCTGATCTGAAAAGCAATTTTCAGGTCTCCTGCCCCTTCTGCTCACTTGCCCATAGGGATGCACTGTTCTTGAGCCTGGAGAAAGTGATCTTTGAATGTTCACCTGCTCTCTTGGACCCCTCTTCCCTCTACGATAAATTCCCGTGGAATTCTTCCAAGAAGGTTCCTGAAGAGGCCAAAGTTAGGTCTTCTGAAGCCCAGGGTTGTGATCTTATTCCCCTGCTTTCTCCTTGCGGAATACAGAACTCCATGATGTCGTGGTCGCTGTAGGCAAGGCTGCCCCAACCTTCACATGTCCAACCAGACATTCCTTGTTAGTTATATGAAGTCCAGCAGCACACCTTTCCTCACTGGCTGCATCTCTATCAGAAAGTTACTGTCAGTACTTTCCAGGGATCTCCTGGACTGTGTGTTCCTGGCTGTGTCCCTCCACCAGGTGTCAGGGTGGTTGAAGTTCCCTGTGAGAACCAGGGCTTGGGGCTGTGAGGCTGCTTCCAGCAGTCTCTGAAAGGCCTCATTTGCTTCTTATTTGTTTCCCACACTGCCTGTATTGGTTCAGGTATTTAAGCATGTCCATTTCCCAGAAGGGGTGGAAGGGAATACCCCAAAATCACTTCCTGGTCTACATGCCCTTCCTAGAAGTATCTCCACTTAAGCTGCAAAGGTGGTCTCTATAATTCCCCCTCTGTCTTTCCTAGTTTAAAGCTCTCCTTGCCAGGCCAGGCAATCTTACAGAAACCCCCCAAAACCAAAACTAATACCATAGTAGGCAAACTCACTGTCCCAAAGCAGCTGTTCTGTCTATTGTGGTGAATGCATCCAGCCATTAACTCTTATTTTTGTTTAAAAGGTCTCAGACTAATAACATTTACAGACTTCAGGGGAAATGGCCAGCCCATTTATAAATTTTTAAAAGATTGTGGCTATGAGAATAGTAAAGTGAATGAATGGATGCATACTCTTAAATTTACTGGTGTTCGTCTTAATGTATGTTGCCTCACTGTGATCTCTTTGCTGCTTCTGGAAATTGTTATGGAAAGCAGTTTCTTCTTCTGTCTCACATTGCTGAAGTACATACAGCAGGTTGGCCATTTCTTGTTCCAGCTGGCTTTATACTGAAGCCAGTGCAGCACAGCATTAATGTTATGCTTGTGAAACTCTTGTTGTGCAGGACCCAGCAGAGACGGAACCATCAGCGAGGACACCATTCGAGCCTCCCTCATTTCGGCGGTCAGTGACAAACTGAGGTGGCGGATGAAGGAAGAGATGGATCGCGCACAGGCCGAGCTCAATGCCCTGAAACGCACGGAGGAGGACCTCAAGAAAGGACACCAGAAGCTGGAAGAGATGGTAACTCGCCTGGATCAGGAAGTGGTAAGCTGAGATGAACCACTGCTCCCTACCTCAGTATTCCTAGTAGTGAACAGAAGCTTGTCATTAATTAATTATTAAGCATGATAGAAATAACAAAGCTTCCGGTGCATTGTGCTTTTTTCTCTTTCGCAGCTGGGTGCCTGTGCTCAGACTGAAGCAAGTCAGAAATAGCAGTGACCATAAGATGCAGTGTCCTGCATGTATCTTACAAATATCATTGCTCAGTAGTAGAGGAACAGTATTATTTTTCCCCATCTGTGAAAGATATTTGTGGTGTGAGATTATTTTGTAGTTGTGTCTCAGTTTCTTGATCATAATGTGCAACAGCAGCACTGGAGAACATTTCAGTGTCTTAGTGCAGAGAACATTGATTTTAGTCACAGCCTCCTTGTATAACCTGCCTTGTATAACTTCATTTCCCGGAAGAGTCTCTCCTACTGAAAGTATGCTCAGAAATTCCTGCAGCTTTTCATCAAGGCATCTTCTGCTTAGTCCATCTGCTCCTTGCATTGCTGCTCGGGAGTAAGATTTTGGGATTGATAAACAGTTTCTGAAGCCAGCACAGTGTTCAGATATGGTTTTTAAAAATTATTAGAAATTATTAATTGGACTAGAGAACATTATGTCACCATATGAATCCATTACATGCCCACTTCAAATGTAGTGTGTAATTCTAGTTTTTCCTGTCTTGAAAAGAAAGGACGTAATAGAACTGCAGATGTTTGCTATAAAGGCAACCTGGATGATCCAGCAATATCAGGCAGCTTCTATATAAAACATGACTAAATGAGCTAGGACTTCAGTCTGGAAAAAACACAGTGGGGCCAGTGAGAGTGGCATATGGTAATAGTCTGCATGGTTTTTGAGTGCTATGAGTAGAAACACAATGGTATATGGTCTGTTGCAGTGGGACATCAAAAATACCAGGAGGTAAATTCAAAGTAGCAAAAGATGCAGTTATATTATAGTTCCCATTAGTGGGTATTGTGTCCTGTCAACGCAGTTAAGTGTTTGTTCCATGCTTAGCAAACTCGTATAGGAGCTTACTTCAAAAGACACATTCCAAAGGAGATAATTACTTTGGCTTTGCTTTTATTATCTTTAACTGTTTAAATGGTTATTTTTCTTTATGTGGCAACTTGAAAATACTTAGAATGTTAGCATGCCTTCTCTAGTTATAAATTGGTAATGGATTGACACTATCCAAAGCAAGTGTTACTTTTTTAAAAGAATCTGAAATCCACAGATTGATAGCTCTTTCTTTTGTAAAAATCAGCATAGAGATAAGTGAAGAAGTAAAGAATTAACTGATATGTCTGAAAATCTTTCATCTAGACTATATCACAAGAAGATAAATAAACATCTCAATTGTTTTTAGGCCGAAGTTGACAAGAACATTGAACTTCTCAAAAAGAAGGATGAGGAGCTCAGTTCTGCCTTAGAGAAAATGGAAAGTCAGTCAGAAAATAATGACATAGATGAAGTTATTATTCCTACAGCACCGCTTTACAAGCAGATCCTGAACTTATATGCAGAGGAAAATGCAATTGAAGACACCATCTTCTACCTTGGGGAAGCATTGAGACGTGGAGTCATAGATTTAGATGTCTTTTTAAAGGTAGGTTTCCTGGAATGTTTTTAAGATGTGCCTTTAAATGTGTTTACTTTGAACTCTTTTGTTCAGCTTATTAATGTTTGCGATCTCTTCGCTGAAGGGGATCCTGTAGGAACATGAATACCTATATGTTCAGACATAAGTCTTAGAAAGTAATTTCAGAATTAAAAGACCAGTTTTAAAAGCATTAAAGATACAAAGTCTTAATTTCCTTCTTGTGTAGCTTGCTCGTTCTGTTTATCTGCTGTCAGAAGAGCTGTTCTCTGCCCCATGGGAAGTGCATTAGTCTGATTTCACCTTGGAGTACATATTATTACTTTGATAAGAATATGTGTGGAGTTAATAATTATTTCTTATTAGAATTTATTAGTTAATAATTAAGATCACAGAAAATTAATCTGTAATGGTTGCACTTGGTAGCCACCTGCCAGTCATTTTAAGCCAAGAAAATGCCATTTAGTAGAATAATGAATTTAGTGTTTCAAAAAAACTGACATCCCGTTTGGGTCATGGAATGTGTCATGCTTGGAAAATTTGCATTACTAAGTTTGTATCAGAACTTTACCAACAGTGAGCTGTTCTCACTCTTTCTTCCTGCAGCATGTACGTCTTCTGTCTCGCAAGCAGTTCCAGCTGAGGGCATTAATGCAGAAAGCAAGGAAGACTGCTGGACTCAGTGATCTCTACTAAATTCCCAGACTTTATCGGGGAAGTTAGATTTCCTTATGAAGCAGCCATTCTCTTGATCTTTCTCTTAATCAGTAGGTGCCCAGAGTAAGTTATTACATCATTCAAGTGTAAGATATTTTGAATCAATAATATATTTTCTTTTTGGTAAAGACTAGCTTTTATTAATGCACTTTCTATCTCCTGTAATCTTTGTGCTGGTGGACTTAACGCTGAATAAAACTTGTTGCATATTTTCTTCCTCTACAGCACTGTGTATGATGTGCTTTCTTCACAAACAGGGCCTGCCATATGCAGTGTCAGATTAACCATACTTTCACTTCACTTGTGAGAGTTAGAAGACATTTCAGTGTGCCAAACTGGAAAAATCCACATTTGTTATGGCCAGTGAAAACTGAAAACTCAAAAGGTTGATCTCAGCACAGTAATCAGCGTGGCTTAAGACTGAGGCTTTGCCCTAAGGCTTTTCATATTACTGTTGGCTCTGAAGAGGTTGGAGTTCATTTTAAAAAACTGGGTGAGACTTAAATACATAACTATTTGAAGCCCACAGAATAGCTGCACACGTGACATCATTTTACAAGTGATGTTTGAGTTAGTGTAACTTGAAAAACAGAATTGATGGAGGTGGGTGTAAGTAGAGCTTCATTTTGGAGACAAAGCCCTATAAAGAAAAACAAGGAGACAGAAATAACAGTTTGTGGTTTATTTGGTGTTGTAGTTGGTACTACAGTTGGACAGTCACTGTCTTGTTGCACATAGAAACCTTAACATTTTTTAAACATGCTCAGAAGACAGAACTTACAACTAGACTGATATAGTACACAAAAATAAGGTTCTCTAAGAAAAAAAGTATCCACAAAAATTCCAAAGCAGTGTTAGGAAAATACACTTGGACCTATCAACAGTGAAATATTTAAGCAATTCAGCTGGCAGAGAAGGTTGGTCAATTGGCTTGACAATCCTTTAACTGCAAGAAAAGTCTTTGGTTTCACATTGTGTAGCAATTAGTTACTCTTTTGAACCAACATGAAACAAGATGAGGAAAAGGCAAAGGGCTTTTTAGGCAGTGCTGCTTTGAATGCTGGATTTCTGTCATACCACTTCACTGAACAAGACTGACTAGGTTATCTAGCTCTGGCTAAGAACGTGGGTGTCTGTGAACAGGGAAAACCCTAGGTTAGTTTCCTAATGCTATGTTCAGGAAACTCCTTTGTTCAGATTTGAACTTTTTGTGTGTTCTAGTTGAGATACGTACATTGAAAGATTTGACTTACTTGGAAAGTGCAACGTATGACAAACCACTAAACCCATTAAACTGCTAAGAGCCAAAGAACTGCCTGGGCAGGTTTAAAACTGTAGTTCCTTCTGGATTGCCCAGAGTGTGTCTGCACTCTTCCTTAATTTGTCCTCTTCCTCAGGTTTGAGGATCATCTTTACTACATCAGTGATGCCATTATTGCCCAGTACACAAGGAACACTTAGGAAGACATCTTCTTTTATTCCATGCAAGCCCTGAAAAGTAGGTAGGAATTGTTAGTCTAGAATTTATATATGTTTGTATATTTCATAGATTATCCTATCAGGAAACTAAATTTAGTTGAAATTAAACTAGAAAGCGATCACTGTTCTTCAGAATTCCAGATGTACATAGTTGTCAGTAAGACAGAAGTTGGCAGAAAGGGGCTACTCACCTTAACAATTGTAGAGATTGGGTGCACTCTTCTCAAATTCTTCATAATACTTTCAGCTAGATCTCCCACAGAAAGGCCAATAGCCCAGGACGTGTACCCCTTCAGTTTGATCACCTCATAGGCACTGTGGAGACAGAGACACTCAGTAAAAAACAAGTATCATCAACCAAAATGCTTAAAGCTTGTCAGAAGGGCTTTTGGAGGTGTCTTAATCAATTTGGAGGCATCAGAAGCTTGACTGATTTGCTGACAGGACCAAAATGAACTCAACAGTGAATAACACCTTTTGCATTTTACACTACTCCCCACAGTTATACTGGAAGCCTAGAAGTTTAAGCAGTTCCCTAATTTAAAGTTTACTAATCATGAAAACTTAACTGCCAGATCTACATTACTCCTTAAAATATTATTTCAAGTTCTGTTACGTTTGCATCCTGACATTTGTTTTGGCCTACTCTGGTATTTATGAAACCAGATCTGGGTACTGCAGTTCAGAGATACTGTAGCTCTTCATGATTTTTTCTTGTGTTGAAATTAAAAAAAAAAAGCACCGAGCCAGTATTTACCTGTCCACAACCTGCTTATGGACCTCCTTCCAGTGTTCCTTGTCTCCATCAGTTCCCAAGTCTGGATGAAGAGCCTTCAGAGAGACGCCAGCAACATTCACTCCACTCCAGACAGGTACTGAGAGTTGCAAGTAGATTAATTATCTCACAGGAATACTTAGTCCTGTCCTTCTTAAATTATCAGTTAACATAAGATCTAGTTGGATTGATCTGCAACACATCACTTAGGATTTAGCTATGACTTTAAATATAGTATGACCTATAAGGCCACTCTAAATTGCAGGCTGAGAACCTAGGAGCATATAAAAATTTATCTGTGGTGTCACAAAGTTTAAATACACCTTTATTAAAGTGAAACACCTGGGCAACATGAACTAAAATTATAATCACTCTGTATTTAGCAGTTTTCTCAAAGTAACATTTGATTCCAGATGTGTTCTGTCCAGTGTTAGGAAGCAGACAGTACTGCTTGGAAAAGTATAGGTTGGATAAGGAGAAAGTTGCTCTCTTCTGTCCTCCAGACTTGCCTCTGCACTTTAATTCCTATATATAGTAATTAAGAGATGCCAGTGAAGGCAACTGAGTGACCACCAGTAGGTCTGGTGCAGATCTTTCAGAGTCCCTTGCAGAGAACTTTACCCTCTTGCTGCTTCAGTTTGGGTTTTTTTGGGAGTTACAGGAACAACTTAGCCTAGAAATGTTCAGCCACCTCAGGTTACAGTAATGACCTTTTCCAAGCACAGTCACTCAGGTCAAATATAGATCATCTAAGGTTACTCTGTGCTGCAGAAGACTTAAATCAGGACTTGCATTTTTAAGGCACTGCAGTGCAAACATTCTTGAGCCATATTTTGCTGAAGCTTTTCAAGATGTTTCTTGCAATTGAAACATCAGAAAGTTCCGTGTGACCACCAGTCAGATTTCACCCTTACCACTGGAATCTCCATGCTCTCCAACAATCCATCCGTGGCAGCTCAGAGGGTGGATGCCCAGCCTTTCTCCCATGAGGTGGCGGAAACGGGCAGAGTCCAGGTTGCAGCCACTACCAATAACACGGTGTTTAGGAAAGCCACTGATCTTCCAGGCCACATAGGTCAAAATGTCCACTGGAAGGAGAACAGGGGGGATAAGTGCCATTCATCAGCAATCTGGTAACTAGGGTGGTACCTTCCAGTCATCTGTAAGCATTTTACCTGCATGCTACCTGCGTGGAACAGAGCATAAAGCAGTGCCCACAGCCAGTTTTATATAACATAATGACTGTTTTAAATAATGACTGTTTTAAACAGCCTCTCAGCTCTGCCTGAGTGTGATGCATGCAATTATCAGTGTCCCTTACTGTGTCCTGTTCTTAAGATCGCTTGGACTGAAAACCCAAGTTGGAGGACACTTTATTTCTCAGAAGAGCAGACTGCTGAGCATGGAGAGGGAAGTTGACACTTTTTGCTGTATGGATATCATAGAACAGTTTGGGTTGCAAGTAACCTTGAAGATATCTCGTTCCAACCCCCTTGCCATGGGCAGGGACACCTTCCACTAGACCAAAGCCCCATCCAGCTTGGCCTTGACCACTTCCAGGGAGGGGGCATCCACAACTTCTCTGGGCCACCTACTCCAGAGTCTTACCACCTGCATTATAAAGAATTTCTTCCTTTCTTCTAACCTAAATCTTCCTCTTTCAGTTAAAGCAATTACCCCATCTTCTGTCACTGCAAGCCTGTGCAAAAATGTCCACCTTCCTTTTAAGACCCTTGAGGCAGTAGAAGGTTCTCCAAGGTCTCCCTGGAGCCTTCTCTTGCCCAGCATAAGTATTGTTTAAAAGCCTGTGCTGGTCATGTTAGTTCACTAATGCCACCTTACAGAAGAAAGACTATTCTCTAAGCCAAATCCTCTTAAGGCAACACAAGACAAACCTGGGTTTGAGACAATAAGCAGCTTGCAGTCAGGACTGTATTTAACAACATTGGGAATGATGAATTTGAAGATATTCACGTTGCGCTGGACCAGGTTAAGGCGGCTCTCTCCTTCTTGCTGACGGGCCCCAGCAGTGACAATGACTAGCTTGGAGTGTGCAGTCACGCTGTAATCTGCGGACAAAAGGCTGTGTCAAACATGACCTCTTTCCACACATGGTTCAGAACAGGAGTTCTCTCTTTCTTTCCACACTGAGATCTAAAATGCTCAAGTCTGAGGCTGCAGCAATTCTCTGGTAATTGTTACCCTAGACTTTGCCTCCTCAGAAAGTTAAATTTTCTTCAGACTGTGGCTCATTGCCACACGTGGCAACCCTTGGGCATGTCAGCATTGTGGCATGCAGATGCAGGCAGTGATATGCCATGCTTCTCAGCCACAAATGGGAATAGGGATAACTGTTGGGGGATAGCATTGAGTGCAAGTGCTGTGTAGAAGAGGGAGAAGGCTCTGCCCTCATAATCCACTACCTGTGGGCACTGCAGCTGCACAGTAACTGAGGTATGAGCTGGTTAAGCCTTTGCCCTGCTCAAGGCTGCCACTAAACTTACAGTTATCAGACGTGAGCAGTAACGAGTTCAGGGGATAACTGGCTGTGAAATGCAGTTCTCAAAGGTGCACAAGTACTCAAGAAACTTTCTGTATTGCGTGTGGAACCCTGGAAAATAATTCCCAGCTGGACTGGCCATAAGAAGATATATCAAACAATGTCAACTGAGTACTATATCCATGAGCTTTCCTCCTGTCAGGCTGACAGGCTAAGTGCTAGACTTGGCTGTCCAGTGTGAGACCTGAAGTGGCTCTCTCCGCTTGGAAATGATGAGCACATCAGAGCCAACCACTTGCCTTTGCCAGAGACAATCTTTGGTGTTTTAAGGAAGAGGCTGCCATGCTGGAGGTCCAGCATCTCTCCTCTGAGCTTGTCCTCCACAACATCAACAAGGGCGAGTTCATCGGCCAAGTCCTACAAGAGACCAAGATTAATGGTGAGTTTACTGCCTCTCTGAGCAAACCCCCCAATTTGTGAACTGTGAAGTTACAATTATTTTTAAAGCTACTAAAACAATTTGCTCATCTGTAACGCTTCACTTCTTCCCAGAGTCCTTAAATTAGTCCCTTGGGATATCCACTTTCTTTAGTTCATTTTGTACTTCCCATAACCACATTCCGTGTGAAAAAGTTGTACAATTAATTTAGCAGGACAATAATGAAGAATAATTTAATAGCAGTTCATAAGCGACATATTTGACAGTTAAGAAAAGCAAGCCTAGTGTTAACCACAGCATTTTCAATATGATAATAAAAGTCATTAAGAGTGTCAAGGACCCATTTTTCTGGACCACACTGCAAAGAATCATTCCATTGTCTGCTCTGCTCAAGACAGCTCCTCGGTTCTTAATCTTTTTGTTTATTTAGAGAGTAGAGAACTCCTGCTTAGAAGAGAGTGTGGAAAGCCCTCAAAGGTACATGCAGCTCTTAAAATGATACAAGGTATGTTCTGTCTGATACTGTGGCAAACTTGGTTTACAAGAACTGCAGCTATTTGCTCTGCGTTGGAGACTGTTGCTTCTTTTCAGGCCCAAAGGAATGTATAACCAGAAGTTCATCTTACGTGCTTAGCCTAATAAGGGAGATTTTTTTTTTTTGCCTCTCTTTTAGGTCTCAGGTTCTGCTGCTTCCTCCTGAGATTGACACTTACCTTCATGAGGATGCTGATGGCACAGGCCATTCCGACTGCACCCACGCCAACCACACTAATCTTATTTTCAGCATGACTGTGCTCCTGTTTGTGGAGAGTGTGGATGAGCTGATCCTTGAGAGACATGGTGCACTGCTGAAAGGAAAGCAACAGATTATTTCTCCAAGCTTTGGAGCTGTTACTGGCACCAGAATATTTGTATCCTGCAAGATAGACTTTATTCCAGGATGATAAGAAAATGGATACAAAACATATGAATAAAACATCTGGCCATACTACACGTACGCCACAAAATGATTGCAAAACTGAATTATTGATGACTGTTTAAGCTCACTATAGCTTTGCTTCACATACAGCCCGAGACCCATTGATTATATGACATAGCAGGTGGCACTCCAGCCGCAGCAGTAGGATGTTCTGAATGACCATCCATATTACATTTAGGTACAGGAAGCCATTTTAGTACTTCTAAGCACAGCACAGTCTGTCGATCTCTGTTCTCTCACCCTGAAAATCTGGTATTCTGTGCCCTGAAGCCTTTCCAGAGCGGAAGTCGTGCAACACTTAGGCAAGCCCTTTTTAAGCACAGCATGAACCTCCAAGTCAACTTCATGGATTTATTCTGAAGTGAAACTGCACAGTTTTGAATTAAGATGGCTGGAGTCTGGTGTTACCATCTCTCCCACGCTCAGTTTTTAGCTGCCAGCTGCACAGCCGCCTGGTTAGATGTGTTCTGACTGTCACGGGTGTGCCGAAATGGCTCAGTGATGACGGAGGGAGGATTGCGAGTTCACCCCCGTCCCCCTGTAGAAGCCAAAATCACGCTTTCCCAGGAAATGGTGCTGCCCTGGGAACAGCCTGAAGAGCCCAGGGCAGGAGCGGCCACACAGATGGATGCAAGTACAGACACAACACGACTCTCAAGTTAGTGCAGAACAGGCGGCAACTCGTTCAGAGCACGAAAAGCCAAGCACAGCAGGTAAGGACCGTGAGTTTTGGGGCTGTGGGGAGGGACAGGAAGCCAGCAGTGCCCATATTTAGGAAAAATCAACCAAGCTACGCCAGTTTTCATTTGCAGAAGCCTCCTGAAGCGTGGCCAGCGTCTTGCACACCCTCCACGTGCCGAGTCCTCCCTTTGCGCTATAAGCACTTTCATGCGCAAGGCTGATGAGAGGCACCCACTCAAACGTGTCTGTTACACTTTAAAACTAAAAAAAAATTTGAGTGCCATTCCCCTCAAAGAAACAAGTTAGGGGAGCAGTACGTGGTACATTAATGCTGTATTTCAAACGCAGCCCTGAGCCCATCCTCAAGTGCCTTTGCAGGATCACTCCCCGGGACCACACGCACCGATTAAAGGAAGGAAAGTAATCCATGGAGGCTCAAGGGGATGGAGGGAGGGAGTGATGGGGGGGTTGTGAGTGGAAATCACGCCAGCCGGGCTCAAATCCAGGGTTATGCCCGATACCACCACGGCCGGGGGGGGTCGGTGGAGCAGGCGGCGCCGAATGGACAAAGTCCGCTCGACGTCGCCTGCTCCACCGATTGTCCCGGAGGTGTCTGGGACAACACCGCCTGCAACCCCGCTTCCTGCATCCCCCCCTTCCCGCATTCCCCCATCCCACAGCCATCCCAACCCGCCACGGCGATCGCACCTACCGAGCGTTCTCACCCAAGCGCGGCTGTGGCGGCAGAGCGGGGGAGGAGGCGGCCGCCGCCTTAAATAAGGGCCGGGCGGCTGACGTGAGGCGGGCGGGCTGCGATGGTGGGGACGTGCCCGCCGACACGTCGGGGTGGAGAGAGAGGCAGAGGGAGGAGGGGGAAGGAGCAGCGGGAAGGAGCGGGAGCAGGGGAGAGAAGGGGAGGGCGGCGCGAGGGGAGCGCTCGGCGCCGGGAGGGAGGCGAGGCGGGGCTGAGGAGCTGAGCCGCGCACCCGCCAGGGCTCCTCTGAGGGCTGTCGTCGGGGAAGATTCCCCTCTCTCCGTTATCAGCCGGGATGAGTGAAAGCGAATTCTCCGGCTCTGGAGAGTTTGTGGGGAGTTCAAGGCGTCCCTGCCGCCGTTTCCCGCCCGGGCAGTGCCAGCCAGCCCTGTGCTCCTCCTCGGGGGTTTATGGCCGTAGTTCCGGATGGCTCCTCTTGTTCGGCCGCTGGAAACCTGCGTCTAATTTCCATCTAAATCAATAGATGTTTGTTCTTATTGTTTACTTCCCCTTCCGTATGTTTACACATCCAATTCCCACTCATTTGTTGTGTTAGGTTACGTAAGCCAAACCTTTTTCACCCCTGCATGATCACGCAAGTGGTTCCCTGGTCATGGGGATGTATGTTCTGCGGGACCCTCTCAGATTAAATTCTTTTAAAATGCTTTTTCACCTGAGAGGGGCTGCTGCATGGAGTGTTTCAGACAGGAATGCCTCAAGCACAACACTAATGTTTTCCTGGAGTTACTGGAAATTCCATGACTGGACTCACACTGGTCCTTTTTACAGTCACACCACGCTGTCAGTTTCCTGTCACCCTGTGGTTGGTTACTAAAGCCAAATCCTCTGCTATTCACTTATTTCTTGCTAGAAGTCCAACAAAAAGCAAAGGCATTTTCTTTAATTTCTGAATGCCTAAAGTTTCAATTTTATACTATACTATTTTGTGGCTCATCCCACAAAACTGGCTTTTAGTCAATCCATGCTACCTTTTATCTCTTTATTCACTGAATATCATGTTTGTAGTTAGATTTTCCTTTGCAGGTTTTTCTGAAGAACTGCACAGACATCAAAATCGCAGCTCCACACTGCTTCCACCACGGCTTACTTCCTAGCACTTGCTGTTCTCTGGTCCTGTGGTAATGCCTTCAAGTAGGCAAATTTACTTAAAGTCTTTTGGATTTGTGGTTTACCATGTGTCAGAATTCTGGGATTGAGAATGCCTAGTTGCTCCAGCTGGAACACAGCAGACTCGGTGAGCTTTGCTCACCTTCTGTGAGTTGTGTTCATTTGTTATCTTGTACTCCTGTCTGCCTTCTACCTGTTCTCTTAGGCATCCTGTCTTTACCCCATGGATTAGCATGCTCATCTTACAGGCAATCAGGTAAGTTTTCATTTAATCTCTTGTGAGTAGCTGTGTTATCTTTATTTTCACATTCTTGTTTTTACAGTTCTCTTTCTTTCTTTTTTTTTTTTTTTTTTTTTTTTTTTTTTTTTTTTNTTGTGGTTGTGGTATCTTTACAATCTTTGTCTTAGTTTCCTTTTGGGATTTTAACTCTAACTGATTTTTGGCAATATCTGTTCTCAGCTCCTAGGATGTACTTCAGTTCCGTTTGAGGTGCTTATCTTGCTGTGGTGTGCCTGGTCACAGACTATCCCAGTGACAATTCCCTTCTGCTCAGGTGATCCCTCGGGAACAGTAGCCCAAGGTCTCATCATTTATTTGACAGCCCATTGGCAAAACAAAAGAGACAAAAAATATGGGAGAGAAAACATCTACAAATGCTTGAAATGTAGAATTTTCATGAAACCAGACAGAAAAATATGAACTTCTGGTTATTATAAAGAACAGCACTTCCACCAAAGCAGGTTAAATATAACGGTCTGTGGGGTGCAGAGCTGGATGTGCTCTGTTCCTTGCTGCTGCTGGAGGCAGGAGCGATGCCTGTGGATGTGCCCTGTCAGAGGAGACTGGTCACTAAGGAAGGAAAGTGTGGGTAGATGCTGAGTTGGCCGAAAGCCACATGAATGCAGCATGAAAAGGAAACACAGTTCTGTCATTCTGCATTATTCTGGGTTCACCGAGCGTCTTGTTCTGTCAGAAGCCTCAAGGATGGATTAGGAAGTTTAGTTCTGCATCCCAGGAATCTGTATTTACAGTGGCTCTACATGAATGGGACTGAACGTCTCATCCAGGTTTGGGTTACAGACATCTGGCAGGACAGAAAACGAATGTTTGACAGGAATGAAGACTAAAAAGAAACATTTTTGCCTATAAAAATTTTTACTTCTAAAGAGTTGAAATGCAAGATAAGAAGCTTCTATGACAATACTGACTGAATACATTAATGAGCGTTTTAAAATGTGTGCAAATGTAGAGCAAGTGATATTTTACTACTCATGGTGAGACCAAGGCTCCTAAGAGAAGAATATTGGTCTTGCAAGATTCTTCTTACCCTGTGGCTCAGACCAAAAAAAACTGGGCATGGTTTCAGGGTATAAGTGCCAATAACTCCTTCACTTGCTTGAGTTTGTGATGCTTGTTACCGAGAACAGAACCAAGGCTGAATTGCTGTTATCTGTAACATAAGGCATCAGGTTGTCCTTATCTCTCTGGTGCCAATTCAGGTACCACAAGTCCTACTTTTAGTAGAGCAGGCCAAAGCAAGCCAACTGGGATGTTTCAAAACCATCCTGGTCCCAACATGTCCTCGATGACGATAAGCAGACCAAACCCCTTTTTTGATATAGTGTCAACTTTTAATATGCCAGTGTTAATTCACCTGTTAATTTGCTTCAGTTACAGACCTGAGAAAGCAGCCGCCACGGCCAAATTTTTCCTTTTATGTGGCCTTTGTGATCTTATTATCAGAAGTAGATCCTCAGAAGGAAAGCAGTCATCTGGCATGATTGACATCGATTTTCTACCTCAGAGAGCTTCAATCAGAGAAGGCTCAGAAAAACACAAATAGAACAGGGTGAGCAAATTACAGGCATTTTTCTTGCACTTGGAAGATGGAGGCCAGGTCTGTTTTGATTGCAGGGATGGGGCTGACTTTTCTCACATGTGTGCATAAGGAGTTTTATTCTTCCTGTTCTTTTTCCACTGCTGCCTTTTATCGTGGTAGCAGGAGGTGGTGTTGATAGAGTGATGGGAATGCCAGAAATGTGACAGTGTCTCTCCAGGGAAGCTTGACCCTTCCTCAGTCTGCTTACCCTCTTTTCCATATTGGCTCTCACAGATTAAACATGAAAAATAAAGCAACAGAAGTTGCTGAATGTAGAAACATTTATATTTTTATTCTAGGAGTTAGAAGCAGAGCCTTTCCACTGGCCTCAGGTGGCACTTGATCAGTGATAACAGATGGAAATGATGCCACATTCTTATTAAACAATGTATTTGCCTTTAAACTACAAGACACTGATTCACAAAAATAAAGTCCAGAGACGGTTGTACAAGGTGAGTTCAATGAAACACGAAGTGTTAGTAAATTTCTCTCCATTTTGCTAATATACAAGAGTTTTTACATGTGACATTTAATTTCTGCTCTCTCCATTTGCAGACCGACTCAAACCTGATGGTGCTGCAGGGGTGAATAAGGACACTGCACCTGTTTGCTGTGTGAGCTACAGCTCGACTGGGAGGTCAGCAGTAACCCAGAGCTACTGGGGATGCTGACCAGCCCTGGAAAGACCAGTGGAATTTCTCCCTTCTACCTGAGACTTGAGGTTTAATTTGCCCTTAAAAACCCTAGGTGTTCTTCCATGCATGATCAGTCCTGCTTTTGCTCTGACATCATCAAGGGCTTTGCTTTCACAGGGTGTCAGTGTGTGTGGGAAAGACCTGGCACTACACAGAGCTATGTTCCAGTCCTGTCTTTCCCTTTGATTTATTCTGAGACATGAACAATTTCCTCCAGATTTAATGGCTCCATTTCTCCTTTGGAAAATGTGAAGGTATTTTTATCTATCAACCTGATGGTGATTCTGCAGAGATTTGTTAATTATTAAACATTTCAGCTTTGTAAAGCAACATGAAAATGATGGAGGGTCTTTTCCTAAACCAGAGAGGCCCAACCCTGAAGTGGAACTTGACACCAAAAGTTCACAGAGCCAGAATTCTTGCAATTTTGAAATACTTATCAGGGTAAGATAGAGGAAGTTGGTTCATGCTCTATAAAAATCCATATTTTGTATTCTTCCACTTTGGTCAGTATAGCCACATCAAACCCTTTGAACTGATACTCTAAGAAAACGAAAAGCTGAAAGATGAATTTCACCTTGGCTTGCACTAGCAAGTGTCTCTGCACATAACTGATCAGCCATGGTCTGTGCACCTCTGGGTCCCTCTCCTTGGATGCTTCCATGTACATGTAAGGATGCTGGTGCTAAAAAGATCCAGATCTTTTGCTGTGTCACGCCCTTGTTTTCCCTGCACTGTCATTGTGGGGAAGGAGGAGGGGCTAGCTGATGCAATTCTCATTTCCTGGTGTTTATGGGTAGGTGTTTCTACACCCTATTTTTAAATGTGCAGCAGGGAAATGTATATGGAGACGTGTGTAAATAACTAAATTTCTGAAACACTCAGACTTCCACAATGCTCTATTGTCAGTTGTCTGGTTTTGTTTGCAAACTGCTTTCTAGGTGAAATGTTTCAATACCCAGAACCCCTAAGTTACACCAGTTTTTCTTCTCCCTTTAAAGAGTTGGTTATGTTTGCAAGTACAGCAGCAGTGGATTATGCATTCAGTATAAAGCTAGATAAAACTGTATTTTTTGCAATAGCTTCCTAAATCAACACTCTAGGTAGCTGGACTGAGTAGAACACGTGACTTCTTTTCTTGCTTCTCTAAGGAAATGAATTTTTTCATGAAAGCATGAGTCACTGTGCAGGATTCCAAGCCAAACCCGTTCCCTTGATGCGACTCTGGAATTGTACTCATTTACTTAGAAGCTGCAGGAAATGGGATGCTCTGATAAATCACATGCTCAGAGAGAGATGGAATGGCACTCCCATGGACAGGGGCCACTACCTCAGGCAGCACATCACCTGCCTTCTGTTGACAGTCTGGAGGAGTGTAGTTATTAATGCATCCTTGCTGCTGCCTTCTAAGCTGGCAGCAGCAGAACTACTACTGTTACTGCACCCACCTTGTTCTTGAGTGCCTGGCAGCTTGCAAGACGTGGAGACTTCCTATAAACTACAGGAAGGAGCTGGAGGGATATGAGAGGAGGGCTGCAGGCTGCTGCTCCAGCTGCTTGCCAAATCAAGAGGGCAGCCAGGGTCAGCAGCAAAAGGCCCCTGCACTCCGTCTGGAGCAGAGACCCCCTTGCCCTTTTTCTAATATTCATATTCATTCTTCAGCTGTCAGTTTTGATTCCTCTATGGTCCCTTCTCAGTACATTCCCTGCCAACAAGCTGGTTAGCTCAGACTAAAGAGACACAGAGTCCTGCAAAGGCAAGTTTTTACTGATTCAGGCCTTTTGGGACACAGGACAGTTAATGACACTCTACTGCCTCTCTTTTGGAGGGAGACACTTTTCCAGCATTTCACACCTTACATATCTGGTTGATGCTCTGTGTAATCGCAGATTATGCATTCTCTCCCGTCCGAAAACCACTGTGTCCAGATTTTCATTTCTGTGACTCAGGATTCCAAGTTTCATTGCTGGAAAGTCGGCATCCTGTGATTAAGAAGATGCTGGGTCATACAAACCACTGCAGAAAGCTGAGAGGACATCTCAACATTCCAGACACACAGACTTTGTGGAGGAACCTACAGATGACTCTGTAATAAATAATTATCCCTTCCTTGGAGAAGGAACATAAAGTTTAACTTGCAGTTCAGCAAATGCAGCAGTAGAATGGAAATAGGCAACCAGGTGTTTTCATTTCAGTTCCCACACTTGGGCCACCCCTGAGGCTCCTTAAAGAGCTGCAGCTGGGCTGGCTTAGCCCTAAGGTATCAGGCCTGATGGGTGATTTTGGCTTGTGTTACAGACCTCAACTCTTCTGCTCTTCTCAGATGGGAAAATAACTGGACTGTTTCTGCACAAGGTATTCTTTTATGTCTTTGTTTTTGTGGTGGTTCTTGGCAGCTCTGTAGGTGGACACAGAGCCTTGGCAGAAGACGTGACTGTGAAAGGCAGGTACTGTCCTGAGAGGTTAGCAGGCAGAGTTTTTAAGTGCCATTTATATCCTGTGTATCACCAGGAGAGCGTACTGCTGGAGTGGAGATGGAACCTCTCCCAGCAAAAAGCTGCTGCCTTATCTCTTCAGAAGTTCTGCTAGCCAGGAGTCTTTATTTTGTTCTGTTTAATTTTATTTTATAAGCAGAAGGTAGCCAAGACAAAGAAGGACACACACCATTTTCTCAATGACAAGTTCTCCTAGCTTGTACCGTTGGAGGTTTACACCACCACCTGGATGTGCTGTAGCTGTATGGTAGCTGGCCCCTCTTAATGCTGTGTTAGGTGGGTATTCAGTGGCCTGTGCTTTCCCCTGGATTGTGGATTGGTGCTGGTCACCTCATCCTACTAACTGCAAAGCTAGATGTGAGCCCTGCTGTCACAGATACATTCAAAGTGTGGCTTGGCAGGAAGAGGAAAGTGACTTCTAATTTTTTCCAGGAAAGAATTGCTTTGTGTTCTTAATTTCCTTCCACTCCTTTTAAATTTAAAGTGCCTGTGTTTCTTAATTGAAACATGATATTCTGGACCATGACTCAGTACTTAAGCTCTGAACTATGGCAGTGATTCCAAAGGAAAATAAAGGTGGAGAGAGAGGTGCAGCCTCCATTGCTACCATGTAATAGTTTTTTGACTCCGCTTCTTTATGCAGCCCTAGTGAGCTCATTAATCACCTTCAAGCAGGCACCAAGCTGAACGTCTCTGTCAGGAGCACAACTTTGCAGCACAGGTATTACAAAGGCACACAGCAGAAAGAGCTCATCAGCTAAAGAGGCAGAATGAACCAGGGAAATGAAAGTGGAAGCAGAGTTAAGCAGAATAATTGCCAAATATGGTGCTTGGCCTGGCATGCTGTGTTTTCCAAGAACATTATACAAATACCAGCCCTTATCGCCATCAGCTAATTCAGGTTTTTTACTTATACTCAAGTTTTAAATAGAAAATGAAAGGTTGCTGCTTGCCTATGGACTGCCACTGAATCATTTTCACAGTGCTATTCTAATTGTGGAGTTTCTGACTTGTAGTCCCTCTGTTCCTGTATTTGGATGAAATTGCACAAATGTTTAGCAAACATTTGCAGGGCATGGCCTTATTGTTTTGCAAACTGTGGTCAGTCTTGTTTAAGGAGGTAGATATTACCAAAGGGAGGAAGCATATGGCTTTTATCTTCTGTGGGGGAAATCCTGCTACTTACAGGACCTGGTGGTTCTCTAACTTGGGGCTAAGAGGAGCAGCATGGCTGTGTCCTGGGTGCTAAATGCAAAGCACACCATTTCCCACTGGCCACCTCCAACCTTGTCTTGTTTTTCTTATGGCTCTGTCCAAAACCGGTTGTATCCTTAGACCTTCTGGAGTTCTGGCCTTAAGAAGCAATACCTCAGTTCAAGAACCCTTTACAAGATGCCAGTGTGATGAAAATGTGAGATGCTGGGAGATAGTGCCATGTATTCTGTGTGTGTGAGCACCTGTGCTCAAGAGCTGGATTTCTAGAGGCCGGGTCTCCTGAGCAGTTCACCCTCCATATATTCTCCATACCCCTTTTCCTAGTTGTGTGGCATTTCTGCTTTATACATTCTGCCTGTGTGTTTGGGGAAGATCTTTGATATTTAATGCTGTGATGTCAGAAGGGCAAAGATACCAGCATGCTTTATCTCTTGCTCACTGTGTGAGAGTGAACAATGTTTGCAGTGGCAACAGGGCTGTGCAGTCCCTGTGCTCAGCATTAACTCCTTGCCACATGAGGAGCCTTTGGACTGGCTGCTGCAGCACTGGGGCTCGCCCACCACTTAACTCTTGGCCTCGGGACTGGAATGTTTGCAGTCTGGGCAGTGCCAGTTTGGTGGGGAAATGTCAGCGTTAGGATTTGTGAGACACAGGACAGACCAGAGCCCGGGATTCTGACTGCTGGGATGTGATGTGGTGTATTCATGTGTTCTGGCAGAAGGAGCTGGGACTGTTGCTTTCTTTATGGAGTATCATTCTGTGTGTGTGTGTTTGGCTGCTAATCCAGTGGTCCTTAACTTTTAATCTCATCAACTGTTTGTGCATCCATAGGGGCACAATCAGGAAAAGAAATTCGTTTCACTCTGAAACTTCTGGAGCTTCTTCTTCTCCAGACTTGGTATTGAAAAGAGAAGTCAGTGGAAGGCTGAGGGTATTCAATAAATTTTGGGAAATTCTGGATTAAGGATATGTCTTTATTACTCTGTATGTTTAGCTGTAATGTTGAACATACGTTCCTTGGGTAATAATCTTAGGCTTGTATTCCCTTTTAAAATGTGCTCCCTTGCAGACAACATTGGAAGATTTGGAGTCAGTAGAGTGTTAGGTTACGGAGCGAATTAAATAAAAAAATAATCTCTGCAACATTTCATATCTCTTAGGCAAAATTACTGAGGGCCAGTTAGTTCAGTGCATGACCCCTGTAAGAGTTCTTAGGCGTGTAAGAGCAGCCAAAAATAGCTCCTTGGAAGGCCAGGGAAGGCATCTTTTCTGCATGTGGGTAGCTTTGCATTTCTGTCCTGAAACATCTATGTGCCTTAAGGTAAGCTAGAAAGAACGGATGGAAAGAAAATAGAGCATCAAAATAGGCTTGGAGGGCAGCCAGAGCCTGTGTAATGTGTTCCTATGTTCATAGGGTGCTGCCAGCCTTGGAGGTGTCTTTGTACATGAAATGGAGAAAGCCTGCATTAACTTCTAAACCTTGTCTCAGAGACAGAGCAGCCAAATAAAGGTTGGATTCAGTTTCTTCAATAGGTGAACAACAGCAAGAGGGATCCTTATGTTTTAAAATGGAGCCATAGGCTCACATCCAAATAATTTTAAGCTTCTAAATGACCCTGGAGCCTGAAAGAAATTTCAGCTTGTCAGACCAAATGTTCTCTTTTGTCTGATGTCTGCATGCTGAGACAGAGTTTACGAGAAGCTTTTATAGCAGATCCCAAAGTCAGAGTCACCGCAGAACACTTTAATTATTGAATAGGCAAGAGCTAATGTGAGAGGGAAAGGTTCTGTGGTTCTCTGTGTATTAATCTCCCTCCCCCGCCCCTTCCCGCCCCAATCCTTTTGGTTAATCAGGTTATGTTTGCCCTATTTCTCTCGGGGAGCATGCAGAATGCAGTGCTGCTGCAAATGGCGAAAGGGAAGGAGGAGAAGGGCATGCAGAAAGCAAGAGTGGGTAGAGGATGCGTCAGAAATGAAAGCCTTGCTTTGGCAGGGCTCCCGAGATCCCAGCAGGATGCCTTCAGGCTGTGGCATGTCTCTGTGACCTGTCACACTTGCTGATATGCATGGTCTCACATCCCAGGCCTAAGGACGGTGAAGGGGAACCTGTCTGCCTGTGTTCCCCCTGGAGGCATTGGTGGTCTCCGTGGCCGAGAGCTCCCTTCCCAAACACCCACCCAGCAGCCCATTTCAGCTAAGAGCCCCTGGGAGGGGGTAGATGATGTCCCTGAGAGGGAGCAGCTGATGTCCCTGGGGTAGCACACGCTGTCTGAAATTAGCCTGAAGTGCAGTGGTTAATTTTGGTGGGACAGTGTGCCTGCACACACACACACAGAGCAGTGTGTGCTGCACATTTTAATTCTTGCTGCAGTCATCCCCTTGGGCATGTGGCTGCAAGCCACAAGAAAATAGGACAGATGGACCAAACAATGTAAAATGCAGCTATGAGAAACAGGGAGCCAGCACAGACACAGACAGCACCACCGAATTCTGTGCTGGTGAACCTAAGTTTTCTTTAATTCTGGCGGTCCTGGAATTTAGCTCTGAGTGTGCAAAAATTAGGGTGGTTCTTCATATGGATGCGTGCCTCAGAAATGCTCTTATCTCCAATTATAATGGACAATACCTGACTGGCAGACTGAGATCCAAAGCTCTTCCATGACCAACGTCTAAACCCAAAGCTTGCAGCTGAAACTATTCCTAAGATGTGCAGATTGCTTGTTCTGAGGCCTATGTCTCATCAGCCTTAGGAGAATAGGGTAAGTCTTAATGGAAGAATTAAGTGCAATGACTTTTGTGATTTTGGGACTGTGGAAAATAATTCAGAAAGATGTATATCTGCAGGTCTGTGTCTGCATTCTGTGTCTTGAGGTGAATTTATCCAAACACTCCAAACCTTTCTAGACCAAATGACAAAGCTTCAGGGAGTTTACATGTAACACAGCCTCTCTTACGCTCTGATCCTGGCATAGGATCAATTGAATGTTAGGCTATGCTTGTGTTTCACTTGTGCCAGGAAGTGCCAAGTCACACAAGTATTGCCTAATTCTGTCTTGTGTGCTGGCTTCTTTACTTGGATCAAGCTGCACTGTTCCTTTGAGAGAGATGGATTAGAAGAGGTTTTTAGCACCCCTCTTCGTTAACAGCATGTATCAGAAACATTTCTGTAGCTCAAAACCAGATGAGTGCTCTAAGGCATTCCTCCAAAAGCATAAACATCGCCAAATGCAGACCTGAGCCTGTAAATCCTGGAGCTGTGACATGTTCACACGATTTCACGTGTTCCCCAGCACAGAGCAGAGCTAACTGGGCGGCCGCAGAATCCGCAAGAATGAAGACAGGCAGGAAATGAACCTCCAGAAACTATTCCTTGTCAGGAGGGAGCTGTGGAAAAAGCAAGGCGTAGCAAGCCCCGAGCTGCCGCAGAGACAGGCCCTACGGGTGCCTTGTTCCCACGGTGCGGTGCCCGCTGGAAGCGTGTGCTGTGCTGTGTGCCCGGCGCTTGCCCACGTCCCGCGCCGCCGTGGGCGGCTTGCTCGTGGCTCCGACACCAGCTCTGCACGCTGCGGTGGCTCTGCCGTGCCTGGGCATCCTCTGCGTGGTGGTGCTTTGCAGCAGTGAGGAGCAGGGCGCTGAGTTGCCCCAGAGAGCTGCTCTTGGGTTTCACGGCAGTGGGCGGGACGGGACGGGATGGGATGGGAGCAGCATTCCCGGCCCGCAGGAGCGACCCTGTGTGAGTGAGTGAGGGGAGAGCGCTGAGCCGCCGGGAGCGGCTTTGGATCCGAGCGGCACCAGGCAGCAGCCTGCCTCGCCAGCCTGTGCGTGGGAGGGCTGCTGGAGCAGATGGTTGGCATTCCCAGAGCTGCAGGGCTGGCCCGCTCCTGGGGAGCTGCCGGGTTTGTGCAGGGAGGAGGAGGATGGTCACAGTGCGGCAGCCTGGAGGCTCACCCAACACGCGGGACTCGGAGTAGAAGGCCGAACAACAACAGCATGAGCCAAAGAGAACATCTCGTAAATTGTTTGCAGGTTAGCAGGAGGCTTTTTCTGTTGCTCTCTGATACTGTCAGGTAAAGAGCTGTCAACTGCACAAATATACACCTAAATCTCCTTTTCTCTCGAACCTCCCTCACTAGGCTCCCAGACTTACACGACTTGCTTAAAAAATTAGAATTTACCATCTAGTTTACTTCTAATTGTCTTTCTAAAACCTGAATTCCCTCTTCCAAGATTCTTAAGTGAGGAACTGTTTGCATGTTAATGAAGTCCCAGGAGTCCGGAAAATGGAGCTGCAAGGAAAGCTGCAGCAGTGGCCCAGAACTGGTGGCACTGAAAGGCAGCAGAGAAGAAAAAACCTGTGCTGAGAAGGTGAGCCAGGAGGCAAGGCTGAAATAATGGCTCCATTGTTTGTCTTCTGCTGGAGCCCATGGACTGCATGTCCCAGACAGTTGTGTATTGCAAATACATAGTTAATGGTGTGCACAGCAATCAAATCACAAGGTAATTACTTAATAGAGGCATGCAAGTAGTATAAGTTGTTAAATAGGTTAAAAAAAAATCAACACTAAAGTTCAGAACCTTGCTCCTATGATCCGCTTTTAGGTGAGAAAGAAATAGGAAGTTTAGAGATGAAGAAACCATTATCTTGCTGATAGTGATTTTGGTAGGGTCAGTGGTTATACTGACTTCTGTTCCCAAACAGTGAAGTTTTTAACCACATAAACTATCAGATATCTAATGCATTGAAGGTCTGATTCTGCAGAAAGTCCTGGTACAAACATCCATTAAAGGCAGGGCATTAAAAAAAAAAAGACTCTTTAGGAACATTGATACAACAACATGAGATGAATTTGGCCTACAGAGTTCTCCACAGGATGCATAGGGCTGGAGCTCCTTGAGTAATAAAAATAGAATTATTTTAATCTAAAATTTCTTATCCTTTCCATGCTGTTCTGCTGAATATATGACATGGAATCTGGAGAGTGAGGAATAAAATGTTAGGATTTTAAAATGTAACATATAGTAACATCTTAGTTCTTATGTGCAGTTTCATGTATTCTGTAGAGATCAGGTTCTAGAAAGTTGGATACTTCATGTCTGGACAGCCAGTACTTCCTCTAAATACAGCCTTTACAAGCTGTTGCACAGTTTCTCTGAAGTTTATTGTTCCCAGATTGACTTGATCTGTCTGGAAGCTTTGAGCAGAGTGATAAGCTGTTTATTTCATGTGGAGTCTTGAATGTGGGTGTGTGATCAAGTTGGTAGATGCTTAATATTGGCCACTATATTAAACAGTTTGTTGCATCTCTAGTACTTATGATGCAAGTAGCTCACTTGTGATAAAGCAGCTTTGAGAAACTCTTTACGGGTCAAGTGGAGACAAGTTGCTTTTCATATGGTTTCTGTCCTTTTGAGGGAGGATATAACACCTAGTTTCTCTGAAATGAGCATAATCATTGCTATCTCCTTTCGACAAAGAAATATGAAAAACACAACCTGCTTTCCAGAAAGTATTGATGACCTGCCCAGGTTACCTGAAAATGCCTGTAATCTCAACCTTGTAGCTGGACTAAAGATGTCATTAAAGGCCTGCTGTAAAAATGGTTGTGCAAGACCTTTACTAGAAACGTTAGTCTGAACTTTGTGCTGATCCCATTTCCTGACTTTATGTAACTTGCTATTATTACATGCAAATACAGGGGAGGAAAAATCCAACATACCCAAAAGTAAGGTCAAACATTGTACTCTGGACTGCTTGATGTAGTGGCTACAGAGATGTAAAAAGTAGTTCAGGGTTAAAGACTTGGCTTTGCAATTCTTCTATGGACTGTGCACCTAAAGAGCCTGAGGGCTGGCCTGGGAGATGCTCAGAAGTGTTACTGTCCATGCAGCAGTGGCATTTCCACTAGGACTCCTTCCACAGTCAACCAAGAGCAGTTGTTCCATGGATTCATCCTCTGGAAGAGCTGAAATTGGTCTCTCCTCTCTTTAGATGTGTTTTCAACCACCGTGGTTTGGAGATCCTTGGAGATGTGCGTGTGGATCCTTGCAAATGGAAGATAAGCTTGCTTTGCCTGAGAATACTTGCACATCTCTTGCAGTTAATCTGTGGACCTTGAGCAGCCACGGTCGTGACTCTGACGCAGCCATGGTTTTATCTTCCCTGAGAGTGAGAAGGAGCCCAGGCTTGACAAGCTGAAATTAGTCTTTGTCAGTATCCTTCCTACATCTCATCTCGTCCATTCCATGTTGGGTATCCTATATGCTGTGTTGGAAGTCAGGAGCAATTTAAACAAAATAGCCAATTCCTCTCGGGACATTTTGCTGAAAAACAAACCTCTGTCTGTGACCTAGATCCAGTGAAGTTTTGAATTATTTAGATCACATCTTGCAGAAAATGCAGAAACACTTGGCTTTGGGAGAATGATCTTTTAGGTTGAATTAGGTAATCCTCTTTTCTTTAGAAAGTTTGGTGCTGACTAGGGCCAGCTGAAGGGCTGTCTTTGACCACTGGTACTGCCTGATAACATAAATGTTCTTAACAGTTGATGGTAACCTTGGGAAATGACACATCTTAAATGTTGGTCCTGATTGTTTTGGGTTTTTTACTTCATGCTGCCAAGGTTTGGGCCCTGTGCTGCCCAGCAGTACCCCAGTCAGTGGGGATGGCCCTGGGATTGGATTTTTAAAGTTCCAGTAAGAATTTTAATCCTGCTGCATCCAGTGGGAGTTAGATGCACAAATACTTGCTTATAAACTGTCCCAGGCAGGTGAGGAAGCTGCAGACAGAGGTCAGGGCTCTGGCTCACAGTGCTGCTGTCTGGAGACTCCACATGGCTCTTGCTGCACCAGGATCTGTAGGGCCCTGTGAGGTGCACACTGCGGCAGCGTGGCATTTCACCCAGGCCTTTACAGATGACAGAGCTATCACTGTGTTAGTCAGCTGAAAGTGAGTAATGTGAGCTATTTATCCAGTTTATTACTGTGAGTTATCGCAGCTAGTCCAGTGCTTCCTGGTGCAGCTGTAGGAGAAAGCTTGGGCAGGAACTCGCCCTGCTGCTGCTGGGAAGAGAAAACAGAAATGTGATAGCGGTGAAGCCTTGGAGTTTGGAGCCTGTTTTTTGAACTCAACTTTTAAATGAATCAAAGGCGTATTGGTCTGGCACTAGTGCTTAGCAGTGAGACTTGCATGGAACCGTGAGCAACTGTGTCTTCATTAACAACCTGTGTGCCTTAAAGGGGGTGGGATATGGAGAAAACAGTCGATAGTAAGGACCTAACATCCACTTTGTGTGTGTGCTGGAGGTTTTACTTCTGGCTGACTCCAGTCCGGTCCTGTGGACTGACACCCGCTGGTGATTGGAGTTCACCTCTGGTTTAGTTCCAGACCAGGGAAATCTGTTTGCGTGCTCTCAGACTGCCTCATCACCTGAACCAAAGCTCAGTAACTGAGAACACTCGGAGATATTGCTTTAAGAGTTTGTTTGTGATGTGAATAAAATGCAAATATAGCTCCAGCCGGGACCCAGGAGCTCTGAGCTGTGTTGTGTAACACAGCAGTGTGTGCTTTAGGGGTTTCTAATTATAGCCTCAGATTCTGATTTTGGAAAGCTCGATATTTATCATTTAAAAGGGGGGGTGGGTGATGTTTGGGGGACAGTAAAAATGAAATAATGTACTGAACTGAGGCAGCAGTGCAAGTGCAGCAGCAGCAGCGGTGCCTCCCTCGCAGGCTGTCTCCAGCCTGGGCACTCCTGTGGCCGCGGGTCCTGCTGGCACCAGGGATCGCAGGAAATGGAGCCGTGTTGCATAAAGGGAAGGACGGCTGTGAGTCAAGGCTGGAGGGGAGAGGCGTTCTTGCAGGGATGGAGCACAAAATGTCAGCAGTCGAATGGAGGGCTTCTGGGCATGGCTGTGCTGTGCCCTGTAGGATTAAACAGGAGTCTGACTAGAGCAGAAACAAAACCGCTTCTGCTCATCTTTGTGAGCTTTTTCCTGCTCATGTCTGTGGGTTTTCCCGTGGTGGAAAAAGCATCGGGTAGTTCTACTTAGAGACATGAGTCATGATACTCCTCCTTTCCTAGGAGATGTGGTTTAACCATGGACTGAACCAGGTTGGCAGGAAATCAGCCACTGTGTGTAACATGCAGCTTCTCTGATACTTCTTCCAGTGGAAGATCTGGGCACGGTCACTGTTGACACTGACACATCGAATGTTTCTGTGGACAAAGATCTCTTTGAGCAGGAGGACAAGTTAGAGCTCTCCCGCCTGCTGGCAGGAACCTGGCTCTGGCTGCCTGATGCCAGCTGTGTCTTGAGGAGAGCACCCAGCCACCCTTTATGGAGCCAAGTTCAAACTGATAAGCGGCTGCAAAAGGTGCTGTTCTGTGCTGCCGTGTCTCGCTGCCCATGCTCCACCCAGGAACTGTGCCTGTTCCGCAGAACTCCAGCAGCTCCCAAGCAGGGACTGTGTGCCAGGTCAGCGTTGTGCACTCTTCCCACCTGTCTCCCAAGGAATCCGCTATTTCTGAATGTAGGACAGTGCTTTGTAAGCCTGTGTCATTCCCTGCCTGGGTACAGCAAACAGCTGGAGGGCGGAGAGGCCTGGTTTTGCACTAGGGTGGTGTGATGTGGTAAACTTCCTGAGAAGTAGCTCCCCACACCGGGAGGATTTCTTCTGGCTGGACTCAAAGTGTAGTGGAACAGCTACTGACCCTCATGGAAACTGGGCTGTGCCTTTAGGCCACCTCTGTTTCCATCTCAGGTGGCAGGAAAGCTCGCTGTCTCTTCTCTGTGTCCTCCCAGGCCTTGTACATCAAGACACAGAGCCCAAGATACGGAGTTTGGGGATTGGCAGCGCTTTGTCCTGTTAAACTGTTGCAGAAAGCGTGACAGGGAGCTCTCAGTGAGGGGTCCTGTGCAAGTCTGTGTGGGAAAGTGGCCTCGGAAACCAGGCTGCCCACACTAAACAGGAGTGGGAGTTAGGGATCAAGGCCAGGCTGTGCCAGCTGTGCTGCCAGGGCACCTGTCCAGTGTCATGGTTCCTCCAGGGCTGGTAGCCCTGAGGCCGTGTTCCCATTCCAGCCCACAAAAGGCAGCTGCTTCTGCAGCATGGGCCTGGGGGTGCAGCAGAGGAGTGACAAAGCAGCTGCTTCCCTTTGCTGGTGGAGCAGAGTAAGGACTAGATGTCCCCACCTAGGTGTCTGTCACAGTACCTCTCTGAGCAGGAGCTGGGAATGGCTGGCACCAGGGAATTTAGGGCTGGTGAGGGAATGGACACTGCTTTTTTGGGGGGTAGTTTGTTTTCTGCCCTTCATGTGCTTTCATATGAAGGTTCTTGGCACCGAGTCAGCCTGTCAGTGGTATGGCTGGGGAACGAGGTTCAAACCTGCTCTCATCAGAGTCTTCCCTCATGAGACAGAGATCAGCACCTATGAAACTGCTGGCAATCTCTGACTGCTTTTCTGACAGGAATGCTTTGGCCTGGCTGTGATCTGGGATCATCCTCCTTTCTAGAACTAGAAGGGTTGTCAGTCTTGTGATGTGAGGTCTAGAAATTGTGACATGAAGGACTTACTGGGAATGAGTATGATGAAGAGGAGGGATTTCCTGCATGCCTGGAGAAAAATGGATCTTAAATCCCTGGATAGAGATCCTGAATGCTTTAGCTGAATAAGGCCTCACTTAAGGATTGGATCACAGCTCTGACGTTGCTTCTGGTTTACCACGGTAGAGTGTTGGTGTTTGCTCAGCGTAAAGTAGTGGCTATCACTTGAGAAGGGTTATCACAAAATTGAACTGTAACCCCCGTGTTTGTCTTTGGACTGTTGTATATGTTTGTTTTTGTTGAGGCAAGTTGAGGAGCTGTGCCCAAGGGAGTGGCAAGCCATGGAGAAAGGCTGTTCCATTGCTGCAGACCCAGGGTCCCTGTCCAAGACTGAGGTCCCTAAAAAAACATTCCACTGTCTCCTGTAAAACAGCACAAGCCAGTTTGGGACCTAGTGACAGGATTTGATGTAGAGAAAGTGGTATTTTGGTGAACTGGAATAAGCCAGAGGGCTGGAGAGGAGAATATGTGATCTCTCCTGAGTTTTCCATAGTTTCCAGTGTGCTTTTGAACAACATAAATTCTAAATTATGGCACGACCTCTACTCGAAGTGCTTTTGGAGTCCAGCTGAATTCTTTCTTTCCTGTCCCTTTTTTGAGGGATTGCTCTGTTTTCCCATAACTGCCCCTTGCTGTCCACATCCGACCCATACAGAACAGTGCCAGGATCAACCACTCTGCATGTAAAACCTGGAGATCCCCTCTCCTTCTTAGAAGAGGTGCTACTGAGACAGACAGGCCTTGGGAGTCTGAGTGACCTCATTCCTTATGCGTGGTCTTCATTGGATACTCTTTTAGTTTGGTAGCTGGCCTTTGCTGTGTCTCCTTAAAATATGGTAAGATCTCAGTTGTGTTAATTCCACCATTTTCAAGCAGTCAGCTGTCTCCTTGTATTCCAGTTACAATATTTGCTGTGTTAGGTGTCATGCTCACCTCACCATGCAGCACCAACAACCACATTCCTGAAACTCCTGTTGTTTTGGAATCGTGGCAGGACACTCTGCCTGCACAAGTGTTATGGAGCATTTTGTTTGCCTGAAGGGTGAGGAAGGCACAAAGCCTTTGAGAACGGCAGAAAGACACTGAGGGTGCAATTTCCTGAGCTCTGCAGGGCCGCGGGGCAAAAGGAAGCATTCTGGTTTTGGTGACATAATGTCTGCATACCGAGCTTGCCAAGGGCCCCCAGGTGCTTGCGCCACGCTGCTGTGAAGTTTTTTCATAGTGATGTGCTTCGTGTGGCCTGGTTTAGCGAACAGGGTGGTTGGTGCTTGCCAGCAGGGATATCTGCTGCGTGCTTCTGGCCGGGCAGTCTTTGTCCTGCTGAGCCACACGTGGCAGAGCCAGCCAGGCCGATGCCAGCGTTGCTCCGTGTCCCTCGCTCCTGCTGTTTCCCTTCATGATCAGCTCGTGGCCGGAAGCGGAGGGGAGCCGTGCCCAGGCTCAGGGGTTGTCACTCAGGAACCACGTGGCTTTACAACTCGGCATTTATTACCTGAACACACTTCCTGCAGAGTAGAGCAGGGCAAAGGTAGAAATGGGGCGAGTGCTTACAGGGAAGCGGCTGTTGTGGGGCTGTTGCATCTGAGTTGTCAATTCCGATCATGGGACATGTGATATGTCAAAGTTATTATCAGTGCTGTTTTATCTGGATCAGCCCATCGGCTGCAGGTGGAGAGACTGCAGGTGAGGTCAGTGAGGAAGTGGAACACGCTGCTGTGATTCATGTGTCAGTCTGGAAGTCCCACTTGAGGCCAACACTCCCTATGAAGTACCTGGAGAGAGGCAGCCCCTGCCCCCAACAATCTGGTCACCACTGGGCAGCTCCCAAAGTGTTTGGGTCTTGCCTTTTAACAGAAGCTTAAGCTTGGTTATGCTCCAGTGCTTCCCTCTTTTCTCTGGAGCTTGCAACTGGGGTCCTGTTGAGATGATGCAGACAGGGTTTAGGCGATGAAGTGTGCAGCTGTGAGTGCACACAGGTTGTGTTGGCAACTGAGTCCTGGGGAGGTTACACAGGAAGGATCTGGGATTCCCGGGCTGGGAGGTGCTTGGGCACGGTGTCCGAGTGTGGTGGAGACAGCGTTGTGTCAAACAGGTGATGGGCAGCCCTGTGGGTGAGCACAAAGAGCAGGAGCACGCTTGAGGAGGGTGGTGCAAGGGAGTGGGGGATGCCAGCAGTGCTTGAGGCTGCTGCTGCTGAGTGCAGTAATTCTAATCAAGTGATGATTTGTCAGGATGTACCTGTGAGTGAACCTGGGATGGAAGGGGATGGAGTGAGGCTGTGTGGACAGTGACACTCTAGAGAACAAAACTGTGTCCAGGTTTATGGGTGTTTGGGCAGAAACTGCCTTTCAAAGGTTTGGATTTAACTTGTGGTTTGTGAGGGCTGTGGGTGAGATAAAGCAACAGGATCTCAGCATGCAGGAGGACAGGATCTAAATCCAGGACATATTCTTTCCTTGAGGATATGCCAACGCCTGAGCTACTGGAGTAGTTTGGCTCTTCTATGATGAAGGGTGTGTGGACTTTTATTGGGAGAGGAAGACCACAAGGCTGCCAGGTTTTGGAGGGAATGGAAATGTTTGTTGTGGGGGAAACACAGCAGCTGGGAAACTGCCAGCAAGGAGCCCCAGCCTCGTCTGCATTCCTGAAGGTGCTTTTCAGGTCACTGTGGTGGCCCTCTGCCACCTGGCTGTGATCCTAAAGCTGCCTGGAGAACAGAATAAAGCTGAACTGGCACTGTGTGGGCTGGTGGGAAGCGGGGTGCAAGCGTACAGAGCTCCCTCAGAGAATGGCCGGGTGGCCTGCAGGGTGCTCACTGCCCAGGGCTGGGCGCAGGAGTGCCCAGGACGTGGCTGGGCTCTGGTCAGTGGCCTCTGGCAGGCACAGCAGCCATGGCCACACCGCCCCTTCAGCCAGGTCAGCTGTGCTGGCTGTCTCGCCTCTGGGTCTGCTCCCTTCCAGCCCAAAAGAGCCCTGATATAGCACCCTCCATCTAGGATGTTAACAAATCCCCTTGTTGTCAGCGCTACAGACAAGGGCTTGGCTATCTTTTGGGGAGATGATGTGTTCAGAGAGCTGGGAGGAAATGCAGTATCCTGAAAAACGTGTGGAAGATTGGGTTAGGTAATTCAGTGGTTCCCCAGGCTTTAGAGCTCTGCTGCAGGAACACATCTGCCACTGGGTTTATTGAGGAGCAGTGTTATCACCAGTGATGTCTGATCGCTATTCACAAAGTTGCTGTGTTCCATTTGGATTGAGCTCCAGCTCTTGCTGCAGGGCAAGGGAGAGAGTGGAAACAAGTTCAGAGGATCACGGCTCACGGTCTGAAATTCTTGCCCTACAAAGGCTCCAAAGCCGCAGGGATGCTTGGGTAGGCTCTTCCCTTAAGAAAGGGAAACAGGATGGATAATGGAAAACTGGATCTTAAGCTTTCTTCTTGTCACATCTCCTGCTTACACAAGTGACTTTCTGGATAAAGCAGCTGTTTGACAGGAGTTTCGGCAGGGATAAGGAAAGCTTTCTAGCTACCACCACTTAGAAGAAGTTGTAAGGATGTAGTTACAGCTTAAGTAAGGGAAAACAGTTGCAGCTCTAAAAAAAGCATCTTAAGCAGAGTGGTGGGGATACTCATCCATCTGTGAAGGTACCAAAGAGCCATGGTGAGATCTTTGTCACCATGTTAGGAAGCTGCAGGTCACAGTGTAGAGAGCTACTCTGTGAGCATGCGAGAACTGCTTGTAGTGTGGCTGCAGTGGAAGGGCTGTCAGCTCCTGTCCCTGACTGGGGTAGAGCTCTTGAGAGAGAAGTAGCCCAGCCTTTTTTGTGGTGCTCTAAATATCTTCATCTGCTGAGGTTCACAGGCTGGTATTGGCGTTATCCTTTCTCCATTACTAGCAAACCTTGGATTATAATGACTGGCAAAGCTCCTGTGCAGCTCTCCTGAACCAGCAGCTGCTGTATCAATATATGGAACAAGCAGAGTACTAATCCCTGGAGATTTAAACTGGCTTTGGTATGACTGGGAACAGAGGGACAGTAGCACTACTAATGGTGCAGATTCCTTGTGCAGCAGACAAATTTTCCGAATCCTAAAATTGAAACAATTTGACAGTAGTTATATATTGTAACCCTTTTGCTCCTGACCTCTTCTATCAGCATGAAGGGACAGCTGAGCTAGTTATATACAGTTCTCTCCATTTAGACCTGAATAGAGCCTGTTTGGGAGTTCATTCAACATCAGAAAACACATCCTAAGCAGAAGTCTTCACTTCAGAATTCAGTAGGGTTTATTCTACAAATCTTAGATCAATGCCAATGATACAAGTTTTATGAATTCTCATTAAAAATACAAGTCAGTATAAAGATTCCAATAGTAATATAATGCATGATGAATCAGCTTCAAAACTTAAGGAATGAATCTGTGTTTTGGACCACGCTACAGAAAAGGGGAACACAATGTAGAAAGAATATTTAGTTTACCTCCCTTTACTTGAGGAGGGGCCTGTGCCTTATTGCCACAATACCTGAAAAAGCAATATGAAGTGCATAGCAGTCTTGCCTGTACAGTCTCTAGGCAAAACTGTTGAATTTAGTCATATACCTCTTCCCCCCTAGTTCTGGTAATTAAGGTACATTTTAATAGCCTGATATCATTATAATAACTTAAAGCTATTGCAACACCATCCCCAAAATGGTTATAAACATCAGTCCTTTGAACTGTAAAATGTTCTTGTGATGCACTGACACTTTTCCACCGTGTTAACCATTTTTCCCAGTCTGTCCAGAAATACTAAATACCGATTCCAATTAAAGGTGAATTAGTTCTGTATTCAAACTCTCCTATGATTTTTTTAAATGAAGTCTCAGTGCAGTCTAATACTTAAATGCGTTGTTCATAGCTTCAGGCACAGTTAGAATATAAATCAGACGTGTTTTCTTGACCCTAGCCCTCTGATATGATGAAAGGTGTGTTAGCTTTCAAGAAACATTTGGAATTTGGCCACAGAATGGCTAGATGAAATGCTTTGGATCGGGGGAGAACAAAACTACCCTTGCTTTCTGGGAGCTGCCTGCACTTACAATGGGATTTGGCTTAACAAAGCCATACCCTAAGCCTAAACTTTAGGGAAAGTTTAGTTATCACAAGAGGTTAACCCTTGGCAAGATGTGCCCCTCATCCCCCAAATGCTGCACATACATCTGTTTATTCCTAGTGACATTTTCCCCCTGCCAAGAACAACGGGCATCCCTTGCTGAGCCCAGTCATTCCTTGTAGCAGAACCACGTGGACACTGCAGAGCAGGGATCATGCATCCATCTGCGGAGGCAGACAGGGAACGAGGCTGAACAATATGCACACATTTCTCAACAGGACTTTGGTGCAGACAGTGACGCCTAACTGAAACTCAGCTTTTACCAAAATATTATAGCATAATACAAAAACCTGAAAGAAAAGGGTAAAAAGAAGCCGCTGACTTCCACGTACCACGCTAAAGAAAAAACCCCTCTTGTATAAATGGAGCAGCAGCACAGGACAAGCACCAACTTGGCTACACCAATACATCTTTTCTTCTGTAGGAATTTTCAAGAATTATTCACCCAACATCATACTATCATGTTTTAGCATCATAGCAAAATGTAGTATTAAGCCATCATGCAGGTTTTGGGAATTTCTGCTGCTGTACTGAACACTGCTGTGCTTGCTTTGAATACCTATTTTCAGTCTGATTTGTCTTTGTAGCAGATGCATCTTTAACAGTCACATTTAATCTGAAGTAAAAAAGTTCAGTAGCCCATACTGGGCCTTTGTCCAGTCAAAGTGACAAAAAAATACAAGGTTATCATTAAACTGCATATATTCTAGAAAAGGGGGTTACTTTGCATTTAAGTCACATTTAATACAAGACAAGTTGGTCTGAAACTGTGGACTGATTCTAAAGTATGGCACAGATTCCCAATATCTACGGACACTGTGTAATTAACACATTTTTCTCTTTGCAATGATTATCAATTCGCCAAAAACAGTGTAATAGTCAAAAGGGAAGAGTGAAGGAAAACAGATTTAGGAGAAGAAATAAAAAATGCCTAAGAATTGAAAATAAATGACTTCTTTTTTAAGAAACTTTATTTAACTTTGTTTTTAAAAATGCATTCTCTCCTCAGAACAAATGCCACCATAAAGGAAAAAAAAAAGATTGCAGTAGCACACACTTGCACTCAAAAGGAAACATGCAAAATTGATGGCTGAAAAAATTTTGCATAAAAATCGAAGACTTCAGGCAAAAGCTTGCCCCCATGTACCTTTAGGGACCCCAGACCATGAACAGCTTTCAGTGCAATGTCTCTTGCTTCCAATTGGTGGGGAAACATACGGCAGGAGCTTGTCTTCTGACATCTACACTCTCCCAGATGTTAGAAGCAAAAACAGTCTCAGCTATGTTTTAAAATATTGTTAAACTGTTGCAGAAAGTACAAACAGAATTCAATAAAATGTCAGAATCCAGTGAAGAAATACTTTTGAGATCTACCCTGTGCCATACACTTCTTAAAAAAAAAATTAGACAGAAAAACAAATTTTATTAATACACCCTCTTTAAATTTATTTCTGAAAGCAGCTCTTTATGCAAATCAAAAGCAGTTCCTGAGTAACTGCAGTAAACAGTGTCTTTTAAATATTTTTGCGCCTCAGCTCTTCTGTTTTGGTTCTTCCTTGCTTTTCTCCCTAGTTTTCAAGTTTAATCTCAGTTCTTTTTCAAAAATGTGCAAGTTCAGTTAGCATCATTTCCAGAAGTCCACAGCTTGCAGGTCTTCCTGCAACAACTCTAAGATCTGCACATACCTAGGCTGGAGTCCTACCCTATTGCAGACTTTGCTGTCACAGCTGTACAGGACGTGCCCTCACGTCTTCTTCAGCATGCGCCGGGACTGCCACGTGTGGAACTTATTGTAGGCTGTCTGCAGCATCTCTTCTATATGACTTATCAACTGAAACAGGAAGAGGGAAAAAACATTGTCCCAGCTACTGGAAAACAGATCCCCTCCCCTCCCTTTGATAATCAGTTGGATTCTTCCTTTCATTCTCTACGAGTCATCTCACTAAAATCAAGTATGCCAGAGAAAGGACCTTGAGGCTCTATTGCAAAATATCTGTAGAGGGAGCAGTGCAGAGAGCTGCTGCGCTGAGAAGGTCACAGGGAAGTGGCACCTCATTGTGCTGTCTGTTCTGGTATTTAGTCTGTGACCACTTCGTATCTGACATGGTGGGAGACAGTTTTGAAGTCGCCCAAGTTCTACTTCATGGTGGAAGTGAAAAACAAAACATGACTTCCCCTTTCTTTTGTATCACTCGGGTAATTTCACATTGTAGTTCTTGACAGTTGCTGGCATCACTCAGCAAGTCAGACAGGGAGGGATGACTGCTTAACTGCGTACAGCTTCCCTCTGCCCATTTCCGAGTTAACAAAAAAATTAAAATGCCCTAGGATAAAAAGTAACAAAGCTACCATCCTCTGATAGTTAAGACTATTATTAAGACTGAAATTAGTAATATGCATCCACATAATTAAACAGTACTTTCCTCTTACATTTGTGCTTAAATACTGTCTCCGAATCTTTTCTTGGAATGGGCAGAGCTTTGTAACCTGAAATCTTTCCAAGTTGCTCCTCATTTTCACAACCTGAGAGAGACAGAAACCAGTATTACAATACTAAAGAATCATAGTAAGACAGAAGTTTCATTTCCCTTAACAAATTGTTCTCCAACAAAACACCTTGTAACTAATTCTGGGAGCTACTTCAAGTATGTGTAGTTTGAGGAAGGAAAGTTACTCAAATATCAATCTCTAACACTTCTTGAGTGCATATTTTTGAGGCAAGTGCAGTATGACTGCAGTGTGCCACTCTGATCACTATTACTTCATTCGTAAACACTATAAATAGATAAAAGATATTCACAAAATGGTTTTTTTGCTTCAAGCAAAGACTACCGTGGATTTTTGGGCCACATTTTGCAGCAAACATATGAATGTATTTGAATGCAGTTTTTTTATCTTTGTTATCCATGTGAGGTCAAAAGCAACAGAAAAATAGTTACAATCATAGATCTGGCTGTAAACAGACATCTCTCTTTGAAGGCAACTTAGTTCTGAAAAGCAGTGTATGTTCTAAAGGTATGACAGTGATTTTTGCAATGGATAGAAGAATAAGGAAAACTTGCTTGTAACTGTCACTGCAGAGGTTATTTCTTGGAGTTGGGAAAGGGAGGCTTTAGGTTTTGTGTTTTAAACCGGAATGAGAACCCTGCAGCTGCAATAGAGCTGACCCTTCTGTTTGAAACTGGCTTATAGCAACTGCTCCTAAAGGGAGCCAACAGGGAGGCAGGGACAAGCGTGATTTTAACTAATGGCATCGGCAGCACTGACGGAAAAAAAAGGGAAAGGTTTTACGTTGTTTTGTGACCTTCCCTTCTAGGGATGAAGTGAGTGCTGTAGTGATTTAAGGCAGGTGTGTTAGTTCTACACTTCATTAACGACAGCCATTCTAAACCACGGTCTGGCCACATCATAACCAGGGCCACACTAGGCCTTACCTTTTCTTCTAGGAATGGTGTGTTAACAGGGAAGCAGGACCAGAAGTGTCGTAGCAGTTCCCCTACTGCCACGTACAAGTGTTTTAGTTCAGACTGAATGTCATTTGGCACCATCTCTGCAACAGGAAAAAGGGTTTTTTCACATCATTCAAACTATCATATGAAAAATGAGAACCAAGGCTAACGAAGGAGGGCAGCAATGTACGCTTCCACCAGAATCACAGAAAGGCTGCCTGGGAGGGAACACTGAGGTGCCTCACACCTCAGCAGCAATTAGATCAAGGCTATCAGCAGTTATTAGATCAGGTCAGCTGCTATTTATGGCTCTGTACTTGGAAGCTCGTGTGTTATATAGGGAGATCCATGCCAGGCAAAGAATGGACACTAAACTTAATCCAGGATTAGTAGTGGCATATTTGTATTGTTCTAACAGCGTGGCAGTGCTGCTTCTGGGACCAGCACCGTGCTGTCCTCACAGCACAGTGCTAAGGACTGGGTGGTGGATACTGCAAGTTTTTCCCTCTATCTTATGTTGGCAATGAGAATATGGTTACAGCATGTGAAAGATGAAAAATCCAGATAGGAAAGAAGAACTTTATCCCAGGTACTCTTAAAGAAGAAAGGGTGACAGGGTTCAAGAACAAGGAAGGGACCACAGTAATAAAAACCCAAACAAAAAGCACAAGTAGTCACAGAGGATGAGCACAGTGAGCTGAACAGTGAACAGCAAACTCTAGGATGAGGCTGTTAAAAAGAAAAAAAAAAAAAAAAAAAGTGGTGGTCGGGCTCATAGTGTAGCATCCAGTGCAGGTCAACTGGGATGGGTAAGAAAGCCTCACCACTGCTTGCCGATTTCTGTTCTTTTGGTACCATCAAGAACTCCTTCTTGCTTTTTCAGCTGTCTGGATTACTTTCTGCTGCTTTTCAGACCAAGTAACACAAAATAAACTGGAAAACTGTTATAAATCCTGAGAACTGGGATTCATCTGTTGTGAGACTAAAGAGACAGGAACTCAAACTAGCAGGAATGTGACAACAGGGAAAGGGGTGCTGGAGTGGAGGTGTGAGAAGCAGAGGCTGTTTGATTTGCCCTTGCAGTCTACAAGGAAGTTGCCTTTTCTCACAGCAAGCTATGGATCTTAACTGCAGACTGCAAAAAAAAACCTGGTTTCAGACGATTTATCTAGACCTTGCTTCCTCAGAGCTTTCAGAGAGTATGCCTGTATTTTGTACAATCCAGGAAAAAAAAAATCAGAATAAATGCTGTACAAGTAAAACCCAGTATCTTTAAGACAACTTAGTATCTATCAAGTGTTTCCTTCATTACTTGCTCTGTAATATTTTCTCTTGTTCACTTGCCTCAGCACCGGTGTAGCCAGCACCACCCCCATGGTGTGGCTGGGTTGTTGCTTTTCTTTTGCTGCTGCAACTCAGTACTACTCCACCTACAGTTTCCAAAATTTCCTTTATCACTGTAACATATTCTAAGGGAGAGATGAAACAGCAACCCAGCTAGTGCTGTGCAATGCAGTAAGATACGATTAAAGCATTAGGCACCCTAAATCCTTACGGTTTATGGCTTGCTGTGTTCCACCCTGCATAAGTGCTCCTCCAGGCGACAGGACTGCAATAGTGCTGGCAGCATCACTGCTTGAAAGAACCTGGACAGAGAGGGAACAAATATTTTAGATCACTTTTCCCAATAAATTCTTTAAAAAGTAAGTTGTTTGAACTCCAGTGGCAAAGATTGGGTGAACAGATATAACTGAAGTTCAGGTTCTGCTCTTTTCCAGAATTAATCACAGTGCCTTTAAGTGCTATTTGCAGGGAAAATACTTCAACTAATTATGGAAAACCAAATCTTTTCTTCACTTAGAACGGTTATGCAGTTACTTTGAAATAAGACAGAGAATTCTTATACTAAAGTTTAACATAGTCACAGCTGTGGCTGCTTTACTTAGGGCCAAATCTAGGTTTACCAACAGAGATGTTCAGATACTGGCTGGGGAGATTGTCCACAGGGCTCTGCTGCCCTCCAGGTGCCAGGACAGAGCTTCTGTGCAGCCCATGGCAGACTGACACTCTAAGTGCACTTAGGAGCAGAAGACCAGCTCAGTTTCATACCTGCTTACTATAACCTCCTAAACCCATCATATCCTAACCTTCTGAGGGGAGGATCAATTCACTGGCCTGTGCATGACTGTCCTGCTTTACTACCTTATACCTTCACCATTTCCTCAAAAGAAAGCAGTAGAATGTAACTGAGGAATATAACTGTAGGAACAGTAGAATATAACTGAGCATCAGCAGTGACTGTTTCCTATTGTGTAGATTTTAAACACAACAGCTCAAAAAGTATCACCTAAACCTGTAAAACAAATCAATTAACAGAAAACTACTGGAGATAATTTAAGTTTACTATGAAAAATTAAAATTCCAGTAGACATGAGACACAAAACTGTATAGAAAGCAAGATGCTAACGTCAAGGGCGGCATTTTTTTAGTCTTCTCCCATACCTGAGTTAGTTTGGGTACATATGCTTCCATTTCTTGTCTAATACTATTAAAAGAATTAATTATATCCTGACTGGTTGCATATTGCTGTGATTGAATTGGAGTTGGACCATGATAATACCTGTGAGGTGAGAAAAGGGAAGAGAAAAGTGTTATTAGTAAGAGTGTTGGTAAAGCAAGAGACCAAACTCCTGGACAAATCTTCAAATGTTTCTAATTTTAGATGCTTTGCAACTGTTGACACTATTACCATTTTTTGACTAAGTACAATATATTGCCACGGGAAAGAGGCTGGGTTAGCAATGGTATGGCAGCAAAGTAAGAGCTTCTGCTGTTGAACCTGTGATCATCATTTTGCTAATGAAAAGTTCCCGTGCCACCAGATTCTGGGAATATCATTAGAATGGAGCAATTCACGTCACTTTCAATTGAAACTCAGCTAAATAGCTTAGTGCCCATTTGTTCCCTTTTCTGTAGTATCACGCCTTTTCTGAAGGTACCTCTGTGGTTCTCAAACTCAAGTCTAGAGAACAAGAGGACTACTACTAGAAAAATCCTAGACCAGTGAGCAGTCTGAACTATCCCGATGGCACTTTTTTGCCTGGGAGTGGATTTTTCTTGGAATGGTATATATTTTCACATGTAACACATTTCTCTACTGAAAGCTGCAATGAAGGGCTGAACTGTGAACAGAGGTCTGTTAGACTTTCACAGGAATTACACATCCAAACCATTCAGGTTGACTCAACTCTCTGAAAAGCAAGATGGAATTTACTGGGGAGTTGGACTAGATGCTCCCCAGGTGTCCCTTCCAATCCCAACCACTCTGTGAAATAGAAATACAAATTTAAAAGGGAATTACTTGGAAACTGGTTTCTGTAAAAGTTCGTATTAGGTTTCTAAACTCAGCTTAAACACACGTGAGTGTGGCACAATGGGACTCAACCAGCTGATTCTGTGCAGGCTGTGATGAGACACTTGATAAATTGATTATGCTGAAATAGCCATGCATATTTTAACTTACCTATCAGACTTCTTTAAGTTTAGTGCAATAGTTTTAACGCTATTATTCTTGGATAAATCTTCGTATTCAATGGCCTCCTGCAGTTTTACCTAAAATAAGCCAAATAATGACACACATTACTAATGAAGGCACAACTCCGTACATCCAGTGCTTTCTTCCAGGTCACCGAGTTTGAGCTGAAGGGTTACTAAAACTTTAAAGAAAATCCAGGTGTGGAATGACTCATGTCTACCCTCCAGAGGGAGCGGTGCCCAATATTGTTTAGGGTGTGCCATTTGGAAGTCTGGGCACAACTTATTTTTCTCTAGATTCTGGCCAAAACTTGGCAGTCCGTGCCACTTCCAGAAAGTGTTTTGCGATACATAGATAATAATTTGTGCTCTCTATTTATGTCCAACTAACTCCCGATTAGCAGAAATAGTCATGATTTAATAGCTGGTATACAGGAGTCTAAGGCTAAAGCTACAGTAATTACCCAAGCTACCTGGTTACAGCAGAGCAGTGGAATATAAGCAGTGAGAGATAACAGCACAGTGGTATCAGACTTTGTACAATGAGAAAACTATTTCTGAAGTCTCCTGTTCTCTCTGCTACTCTTTCACTCCCCTTTTCATCATATTTATTCTAGTCCTGCTATATAATTTTCTGCTCAGTAAAACTTTTGAAGCTTTTGGGAAGTCAAAGACTACCCCAACATTTAACAGCACATGTATTCTACAAGGTTTTCTCACAATACAGCAAAGTTTTGAGTGCCTTGGGCATTTTCTATTTAGGCTGTCAACTCTAGGAAGAGTATTTCATTCAGTTTTGTGGCAATTACTCTCTGCCACTTTACGAGCTGCTATGGTTAGTCTAAACCAGGCTGTTGCCCTGTATTTCAGCGCACCAGGGGTCACCACATTTTCAGTTCAACCTCACTTCAGCTTCTGACTAAGAAAAAAGGCTGCCATGCGCTGGTTTCATCATCCCCTCTACAAACAACACACTTGACAGGTTAATATTGGTGCTTGAACACCAACATCCTCTTCTGATGGATGTTCTCTAGAAGTTTTCATGCATTTGAAAAAAAAAAAACAAAAAGGAAAGGGACAAATATAGAATTGCTGCAAACAGAAAGAACCAGATTTCTGGGTCCAGTCAGAAGCATCTTAGAATTTTTTACTTTCATGGGGCACTACTGAAGAAATAAACAGCACAATACTACAAGGTGTAACTTATTTGTGTTTACTAACAGAGGTACAAGGCTGTCAGGTTCTCATTCTATATACTTTTAAACAAGGCTAAAAAAGTTTCACTTCAGATGTGTCATAAAACAAGTAAGGAACTTTCAGCAATTTTTTGAGAGACAGAGCTTCCAGTTCCACTCAATTAGAATCACATCAGCTAACTTTATACCTTTTTCAGTGGTGGCTGAAAGAAATCTGAATCCCTGGAGTTTCCATCCGTACTGCTGGTCTCACTGTAATGGTCATTTTGTGCTTCTCTTAAAATAGAGAAACAGCATTAAGAATTCACCTCACAGGAAACTTAAGATACAAGCTAGAGACAAAGTAAATACATCTGTTCCAAAAACTTTATATGCACATTCACATACTGTACGTCATCTTTTTTCCCCTTATGTCTTCATTTCTAGCAATTGATGTAGATAGAAGGAAGCAACTCCTCACATTAACCCTGTTGGTCATGGCAGAGATTCAGCAGGGGAAGGTGCTTCTCCCTCTCTTCAGAAACAGTAGCATGCCAAGAGTGCATGTGGGATCCAGCAAACTCATGGCTAAATTAGAAGTATTAGCAGAGCTCTGGGAGCCCTGAAATATTACTGTGCCAGGAGAGCTATCCTTTTGCCCCTTTCTGAACTGAAAAACAGAAACACGTATTGCCCAGAAGAGATTGTTTAAGGGGCAGCGTTCACTTTGTGCTAAACAGAACACTGAGAGGGAACCCAGCGAAACAGAAGGAAATATTAACAAAGATCTCTCACAGTTAAGGTCTGCAGGATTAGGGTAGAGTTGTAATCCTTTGCTGGTTGTCCATAAACCAGCTGTGGAGCAGACGAGCTGATACATGTTTTTGGTCAGGGGCAGGGCACTGCACTGCAGGACTTTCATCTGGTCCACCTCTGCCACACTGTGGGAAGCCCTTGGAAGGCAGGCAATAGGAACTCCCTGCACCAGGCCTCACCTCCACACAGCAAACAGAACACTACTGCTGAAGCCTTCACCAGGGCTAGAGATCTAAGGAAAAAACATTCTTTCCTTTTTAATCTGCTTTAAATCAGCTAAAAATAGCATTTGTCATTTCAAACAGCTCTGAAAACCTTCTGTAAAATAAACTGGAACCTTAGAGGTATTTTCATTTCTAGATCAAAATAATTCATTCATAAAAATTACAAGAAAAGGTTGGATGAATAACTGAAGATATGCTTTTGTTTTGGAAACTCTTTAAAATTTATTACAGAGAAGCTTTTAGAGAACACTGAAACTTACTGTTTCCTGAGGCCAGCTGCAAGGACCATGGCACTGTGATGATTAAAGCGTTTTATGATGGCAGCATTGCTACTTTCTCTAGCAGACCTTGAGGCATTTGATGTAGAGGCCACAGAAGCAACACCATAGCCCTACAAAGAAAACAATATTTATTACCTCCTGCCCCCAGAGCAGAAAGACAATTCTGTTTTCCCTTGAGTCAGGAAGTCTGCATGCCACCTCCTCTGCATCATCATGCAAAGCATCATTTTCCTACCTTTGCCCCACCATCACCTTATGTACTTTGAAAACTCTCCAGTGACTATTTTATTCTGCTAACACTTGGCAATTTAGAGGTGTCAGAGAGAAGTCTTAAACAGATTATTTTGTAAGACCATAGTGTAAGCAGAAACAGAACTAGCTTTAAAAAAAAATAAGGATCACCTGTACACAACAAAGGCATTGATGGCAAGAAGAGACAGCAATTGTTTTACTGACCTCTTTTTAACATCTAGTGGGACACCAGCAGCCCACAGGCTAAATGACACCTGTCAGGAGGATGTGATACCACTAGAAATTTAAAAAGTCAAGTCTTAATGTTGGCAGAGTTCCCCACTTACCAGGTAGCCAAAGGCAACTTGCCTTACCCCATGGGCAGTTTCATGCTTGCAGTTAACCAACCTCAAAAGCTAACCAGGGCAGTTTGCAGAGTACTTCAAACACACCTATCCTAAACTTGTGGTCCAGTTTCAGACTGCTAGCTTTGGACAGCTCTCACAAAAAGAAAATGAAAAAAGAAAACCCCAAAAAACCCAGCCAAAGAACTTAGAAGTGCAGCTTCATTATTAATTACAACTCAACAGTTTCAGTTAAATCAACTGCAGAAAAGCACATCTTTAAGTTACTTCACATTACGGTGCACCACTGATACCAGTTGTTTTAACTGGAGGCAGGTAACAGTTCAAGTTAGTCATAATTTTAGCAAAAAAGGTATTTCAAGCTAAACAAAAAAAACTGTATAAAGTGTCCTCAACATTTGCCCGAATCAAACAGCAATGTTCCAAGTAAAAACAAATCAAAGACTTTTTCCCATTTTGTGCTACTCTTCTGTACCTTTTCACAGATTCTAAAAGGTAAGAAAAAAAAAAAGCACACTTTAGACGAAAAAGTAACTCTTTAAAAAAGGGAAGTGCTGCATTTCCATCTGCACATCAAGGCAGACCTGAGGCACACAGGTCCATGGGCAGAATCTCCATTTCTTTACACACACACAGCACCAGGAATGTTGAGTACCCAACCACTCCAACTGCCTAGTAAGTGATTTGTTTTAGAATTAGCATTTGTAGTTATTTTAAAAGAAGGACCCACTTACTCCTTAAATGAAACTAAGGAAGAGGTATGGTTTTTTGGGTTTTTTTCCCCCAACTACTCACCTCATCTAATGTTTTATCTTCCAAAGCTGTTAAATCTATCAGGGGGTTTTTCACTCCTTGAGACACCATTGCTTTTAACCCTGTGTGAAACAAAGGAAAAAAAATATGAAAAACTGTATCTAAACCAATAGAATAATTGTGGTATTATTAGGTTGTATTTAATCTTTAAAATGAGAAGACAAAGGTTCTGCAGAGGCCCAAGTAACACTGGGACTACATCTTTCAACCCCTTCCAAAGTACCATTTAAAATAAGCAATAAATGTGGTAAGTTACTCTAAAACATCCTCCTACTAACTAGCCAAGTTTTCACCAACTTCTACACACCACTGAACACTGATTTAAAAAAATTAACTAAAGTGCAATTATATTAGTGGGAATTGGGAATGCTCAATTGTATTTCTTTTAACTTTGGCACTGTTTTGCTGCCCTGTCTGGGTAGTATGACAGTTTATATCTGGTGATAGCTTTGACATATGAAGGGTTTTGCATTCCTAATAAAAAGCTTTCATTAGCCAGAATACTTATTATGGAATGGTGTTAAGGGATCCCAACTCTCCATATTTCTGTATCATCACAAACCTATCTCAAAAGTTCAGTAAAAACTGAAGTCAGATAGTATTTTAGGATTTCAGATTAAAAAAACTGACAGACAACAGGGATGGCAACTCCTCTGGAAAATCTGGACAAATATGGATCTCATTTACTAAAACCTCATCTATAACAAAAGCTGTGCCTGTTGTAAATTGTGCACGTACCACAAAACAAAGCCTACGTGCACAAAATTATTCCATATTAACTGAGGCACAGCATAATTGATCTACCAGGATGGCATATGATGGAATTTGTAATAAGGCTTATTTCTAGTGCTGCCATTTTCCAAAGGCTNTCGATCTACCAGGATGGCATATGACGGAATTTGTAATATTTCTGTAAATTTTATTGTAATAAATAATCTGTAATATTTCCAGTGCTGCCATTTTCCAAAGGCTACTTTGTTTCAAGAACGGCTCTCACTGTGAAACAGGCTGAGAATGCCAAAGCTGTAGGTAACTTTCAATGACCATCTGCAGCTTTCCGAAATAACCAGCTTACCTTTCTCATCCAGTTTGGCACATTCTGCAAAGAGGTCTTTTGAGCCTGTGTTGAGCCTGTCCCGATGAAAATAATGAGACTGAAAAAAACGTGTCCAGAATTCCCTCTCGGTCATGTTATGTGGAACATTTTCTGCATATTTCATTTTTACTGTGAACAAAACCCAGAACGATTACAAACTGTTCCACAGATTTTAACATGGTACTTTAACATGTCAACGTTTTAACATCTTAACACGGCAACGTTTCCTTGCTGGCTTCCTTGCTTTCTGGCTGCCTTCATTCATTCCCATTAAACGGAATGCAGTAGTTAAGCCAGAGCAAACAGGTACTCATTTATGCCCTGCAAAGCTTTGAAAAGAAGTGCATGTAACAGTGCCCTGAACACTCCTGAATTGCTCCCACACAGGAAGTCTGATTTGCCAGAGTTCTAATCATTTTCAGAATGGATCTAGTCCTTTTAACTAGGAGCCAAAATGAATCAGTGTCAGTGTTCAGTATAGTGGAGGGGAACAATGGAAATCAGGTTCTTTTCTTCCCAAAGGTGATTTCATGAAAAATAACAATTAATTGAAACACTGATTAGGAGCGTATCATGGCAACCAAATATCTACTCACAAATTAAAAAACAGAAAGTCAACACAAGTGAAAATGTTTTCCATTTAATGAAATCAAGTTTTCATTTCAAAGGCATGTTTTATGCTTTCATGAAACATATGAATATCCTTCTTCCCATCACTCTAATGAGGAAGGGAAAATCATCCAGAAGACTAGAAGATATGGTCCCTTATACTTTCAGGCTCAGACTAACATTTTGGTCTTTCCACAGTAAGACAGTAAAAAGACTAATCTTAAATGCACGTGTTTGGTATGTAAACCACTGTTCTTACCTGCAGGGTATGTTCGGAATATGGATTCAATAATGTCTGAAGTCAAATTGTACCTCAGCCCGTTGCAGCCGTCTGTCTGAGGCCGTACATCAGCCTAAGAAAAAGCACACAGGGAGAAAAACAGTCATGTCTGGGTGCCTTCTGCAAGCAAGTTCTGCTGCAGGTAAAATAATTTTCTTCCTTCAATAATCCATAGTATATTTGATCATATGTAGGTATTTTAGAATGAGAAACGAAAGAGCAAGCATTAATTACTTTATTATACTTGCCACCTAAGGACAATTCAATCAGCAGACTGCAGGCTTTAGAAAGCAAAGAGCGCTCCATCAATCAAAAGAAGATATGCTTAATTAATTTATGCTTATTCTTGTTTCAAAGTAAAAATAGGTAAGGTGTACTGTATTTGCCTCATGTTTTATTGTTCACTCAACAGTTTAGCAAGTGAATAATCAGTGACTATAATGAAGTGACAAAAAAGGATTTATGGCTCTTATACCGTATCACCTCATACAGTAAAACCACCTTAAAAGAACTGATATATAACATTGAATTTAAAACTTGAGGGTTAGCCTTAGTCAGAACTGTGAACTTAGACCTCAGTGATCTCTTTAGGAAGCTCTGCAGCAGGCGAATGCTCCATCCAGTTCTCAGTAACAGGAAAAGTACACGACTGCACATGCTGCCGCCTTTTCTCTTCCTTTTCCTGTGTACCTAAAGTCTGCCTAGGGAAACACTCATTCTGAGCAGAGCCAGTTACTTTGAACCAGGACACGCAAATATCTCAAGTTTTCTTCTCCACAAATGCAGAGGACACAAACAAAACCAGTTACTTTAAGAAAACTTCCATTTTCAAGGTGTGGTGGGTTTACTTTTCATTGTGAATTCTTTTTTTTAATGTTAAGGTATAAGAATACTGGGAGACAGGAAATCAAAGCTACCAAATTTGTTTGGCAACTGAATCAGGTATTTCCAAGGGGGAAAAAACCCAAGTGTTTGTACAGCAGCTAAATTACAAAACAACTCCTACCTCCTCCTTCCTTCCCAAACCCACTGTGTGCACAGTCATTACAAAGGTGGAAATGGGATTCTATCTAAAGAGTCATATCTATGAATTTTGTTGCAGAAGGAGAAATATGTCTCTGTGTGAGGAATCTGAAATTGTACCTATATTACTTTTAGACTGCCCTGGGATTACTGAAGCATGGTTTCTATAAATGGGTAAAATAACTGAAAGTTAGAGAGAAAAAATGAGCTTTCAGATACACAAGTTGTTCTTCAAGTAGCTGAAAGTGTGGACTGGTTTAAAAAATCAGAGAGGGAATAAAACCCTTATGTGGAAAGGTCCATTTATGCATGTCAATGCTGCCACAGATATGCTTTTTAATTTATTGAGCTAATACACTCTGATCTACTGACCATATATTCACATCACTCCCATTTTATGGAAGACAGAGCAGCATTACAAACATCATTTGCCCATTGGCAATTTAAAGTTCAAACTGGACATCTTAAACTGGCATTTCAAGGTTGCAGATTAGCATAAAACCTTTTTTTTTTCTTCTCCTTTACGCTTGGAATCGCTTATCATGTGGAGAGCTGCTGAGGAACCAGGAAAGAACAATAGTATTGTATATGGGAATAAAGTACACGAGCAGAACTCTCACTTGCCCCGATTTGTTTGCTCTAAAATCCTTTGAGTCAGAGGTCCAACGTACCAGGAATGCTGCAGAGATGCCCACATCCTGCTTACTAGGTGCTGCAGAATTATCCCCTGCATTCAGGCTTAAACGGTTGGCCCAGAATTCTTCAGCACTGATCACTTGGCTCACAACAAGGTCTTTATAGAGCTGAAACAAAACAGGATCTTCTTGCAGCATTCTGGTAAAAGAATGTATTGAATAGAATTGAAACATTGCAGAATAAATCACTAGTATTTCCATAACTAACGTAAGTTCACAAAAGGAACAGAAACCAACTTTTCTTTCCAAATGCTGTGCATTTGTTAACAGGACTGTGTAAACAACCAACCTCAATAGCAGTATTTGTCTCCAAAGACTTAAAGGACTAAAAAAAGTTTAATGAATAGCACTGAATGTTAGAAAAAGTAATGCCTAAGAAAAAGTTAATGTGGGATTAATGTCTTGTCCTAAAATATTCTGTGGTGCTTTTGTGTTTTTGCACACCCAGGACTAGAGTCTCATGAACTGTAAAAGTACAATGAGTTTTCTTGATCTTCCACAACAAAAGTATGATGGAAAAAAAAGAGATTTCAGCATTGTCCAATTCTTTGTTTAAGATCTTAAAATTCAGTAGCTACATATCTCTGTTCTAGTTCAAGAGTATAGATAAAATATGTATGGGATAAGATCCCTTAACACACCTTACCCTAAGATGGTTGTTCATTTATGTTTCTGTGGTGACAGCAGGATCTTCATCCTTTAATCACACACAGCACAAGTGTGAGACATTCAGTGTCACTACTTCCACCAGGGAGCAATGTTTAAAAAAGTTATCATCCACGTATGAAGTATCACCCTTACTACCCAAAATGCAGAGGCAATGCACCTGAATCTTCAGTTAACTCATGTTTAGCAGCTGTTCATAGAGCTGTGTACCTTATTTGAAATCCACTGGGCTATTTTCAGGGAAATATGCATGTTTACAATCAGCTAATAACCTCAACCTTTAGTGTGTACCTCAGGGTCTTGATCAATTGCAAAAACAAACAAAAAAAAAATCCGAAGTCTTATGGATACACAGTACATGGTCTAGGGAAGAACATGGAGAAATTGCACTTTGGACAGAATGAAAGCCTTTAGCTGCTCTAAGGATGAAGCAGGATGAGGAGGAAGTGAAAGCTTTGTGGCAGAACATCCACATGATGTTTTAACCACCAAGGTTTCTCCAGTTTTTCACAAATATGGATTAGTGGCAATTCTTACAAATTAGTGCAGCAGAAAGCAATCTGTTATTCTATTTATTTCACTAAAGCTTGGAATTTTGGTATGTACCCAACTCCCACATATCAATAAATGGAGGAAGTGCTGCAGGGACTCTGGATGTAGTACCTCTTCCAGAACAGGCTGAATCTTTTTTGCCTTACCTGCTGCAATTTAGCTAATGAAGCCCCATCACTAGACTTGGACTTCTAATCAAGAGAACACACTATGGCTGAGTATGTGCAGAGATTCTGGCTTTTCAGCAACTAGAAAAGCTCTTGATACTATATGGTGTGATGCTGTAAAACTCCACTTAAGGATACAAAGATTCAGAGCTAAGACTGCTCGTGTTCTCAGCACCAATACTATAATACAGTCAGAAATAAGGCACATAGCATAAAGAAACGAGTATGGGAACAGTGCCAAGGCAGCTTGCACTGCTGCAGACCCGAGTGGTTGCTGCAGTACTGGAACCAGTTAATCCTGAATGTGTGACAGCTCCAGCACAAGGGTTCCTGCCCTTCTGCTGAAAAATCTCCTTGTTAAGATCCAATCTGTCCCATGAGGCAATGCTCATGTGTTGAAAAATCTAGTTCTAACTTAGCGAAGTTCAAAACTAGAACAGTCTTGGAAAATGGAAGGCAATAGGCACAGGATTCACAGCAGACACTAGAGTGAAGTGAAACTCATCTGAGGAGATGCAGAGAAGGGAGCTCTGTGGCCAAATGGACTGGTTTGACACAAACATTTTAAAGGAACGGAAATGTATCTTAAGAGCCCATTTGGGAAAAGGACTTAGGTCTTCAACATCTTAAAACATTTCTTAGAATAAACATCCTGTATGCCAAATAACAAACTTCTGCATCTCAAGTGAGAATGCATTTTAGTAGTTTGAGAAACACCAGAAAAGATGATTTGAGGAGGAAGAGGCTTTACAGGGAGGAAAAAACCACAACCAAGCTCCAGAAAACTGCTGGAAAAGGCAAAAAAAAAAATCTTTCAAGCAGCTTTTCTAACTGATACACATATATTTAAGAAGACTAAAGAGACAGGCTGCCAGTTGGGTGCTCTCATCTCATAGCCATGGATAAGAAAGACCGGGTGGTAGCCAGACTGGCTGCCTTTACACCTCAAGAACGTGTCACTAAGCACACAAGTGTAGTCTCAACATGTGACAGTTATGCAAGTCTCAAGGAACTGCCTCTAAATTGAAAGCAGGGAGATTTTTACTAGGGAAACAAATTCTGTATCATTCACGATGTTGAAATGACAACTGTTAGCAGAAATACGTGATAGTTAGCTAACACTTAGATGAAAAAAAAAAACCTTTTAGGCTCCTTTCCCTTTACCTGTTCTTCTCCTCAAGTTCTTTATTAGCTTTCCTTTTGAACTTGGGCAACAGTTGTTGAAGAAGATCCTTTACTGCATCTCGCTCCTTCACTGCTGTGCTTTCGTTGGAGAAGTGGAAGTTGGTTGTGTCCCCTGCATGCAATACCAGCTGCAGCTGAATTTTAGCTTTACCTTCTGGACTGATTTTCTGGCCTAGATCACAGAGAGATAGACAGTAAGCTTATACAAGAAATTGTCTTCCCTGGAGTATTTGCTTATAAGCAGTTATCCTCATCATCCAATTAAATACCATTATCCTGTGTGTGAACTGCAGCCATCAAAGTGGAACACTTAGTCTTCCCCTGGAATTAGTTTGAGCCCTGCACCTTGTTCACTCTAAAATACAAGACATAGACACTAGCAGCCTGTTGCTCAGTATCCTTCAGCTCCTGCTCAGGAGTCCTGATTCATCTTTGCATTCCCCACAGCCTCCATGAGAAAACTACTGCAAATTAGATCGTCATCACCTGGACACTTTACCTGGAACCAGTCCAGGCTGCTGCTGAAAGGTGACCCCATACCCCCTTTCCACTTCTTCCTGCAACCTTTCTTTTATGATTGTTATTGTTTGTGCAGCAAGCTGAACCAAGGAACTGATCCACTGAAAAGTACCCCCTTTTGTTTCTCCAGGTGGACCAGCTCCCGCAGCAGGACAGTGGTAAGAAAGCAGTCAGGGTGGGTAAAGCACATCTGGATCCCAGTCCTAATGGTGAGGTAAGTGCAGTGAGCCACTACTGCTCCCCAAGTCTGTCAGCAATGCCTCCAAGGTACTACTACACCCTCATGACTCATAAGAAAACCTAATTCCTGCTACCATCCTCATAACCAGAGGGAGCAGAGGCTGAGACAGCTATCCTTATGGACTGTGGCCCTATTCTGACCTCAGTGTAGCACTGCAAATGGCATAACCTAGCTTTTAGTATCAGCCCTTTCTCCAGTGCAAGTGGGAGACAGGAACCAGATGTCAACACTAAATCACCTTCTCTACTACAAATTTACAAATACATCCCATCCTTTTAAAAATTGTAAATGACAAAAAGCGCATCTCTTATTTAAGTAAAAAATACTTCAGTGCCTATACATGTACATATTTAAAACACAAGCTGCTGAAGTGTAAGTTAATAGCTAAACAAAATCTTCACAAAATTGATTATTATAGGAGAACAGAGCTTTATAACTTCTTATCACATTCATATATAAGAAAAGGGCATCTTAGTTCTGATTCATCACACATTTTCCATCATGCTGCAGTACTTGTATGTGACTGTAAACATCAATAATCACCAAACCATGACCAAGTGACACACACAACTTACTTTTTATTCCCTCTTTGGCATTACAGCACAAGAAATATGAGCACTAATTAGAGCCAGAAAGGCAGCATGCTATAGACATTTATTGTTTGGTTTTGACTTGCAAGTACTCTGCTGTCGCAACAGCAAATGCTTATTCACAATGTTACCAGCTAGGCCAAACTACAGAAGCTGACACTTCTGAAGCTATGGTCTGTTGGATGAAAATAAAACAGAGTTCATTTTATATGAAAATCGAAACAGCTTTAGATACTGAGTTTAACAGATGACGTGCCAGATAGTTTCTGTGTTAGACTGAAAATCCTATACGTTTCCTCAATCCCCCTCCCACCCCTCCCTCTATAAGCATATGGCATAGATTATTTTTCGTTCAATTTATTGCATCAGAAGTTAATAGTAAATGCAGTGTAACATAGACATCTGAAGACTACAGAAATTCTGTGGCAGCATCCTTAAACTGGTGATACTTCATCACAGTCCTGATCTCTGCCACTACACAGGGTAGCCTGGCCAAAGCTCCAGACCCTTTCAACCTTCCCCACTTATCTGCACCTGGCATTATATGGCACAGGAGCTTTGGGTTGCATTCATCAAAATACTGCTCAGTGAAGGTGAAACAGGGGAAGTGTTCACTTACATTTAATGTCTGCGTACATGTGGCTGACTGTGAAGCGGTCCTTGCCCTCAGGTGCCCATGCTATCCGTTCAGCCATCAGGTACAGAGCTCCATCCTGCTTCTTCTGACGGACCTTCTTCACAATCAGTAACACTTCTTCAGATGACGTTGCCATTGTGGCTATAACAAGCTATTAAAAACATACAGTTGAGCTGCTTAGCCATAATCATTTTTGCTGTATCTCTTTCACTACTCTTGTCCATATTAAAGTATTACATCCCATATTTACTTGTTCATGCCTATATCATTTTGGGACATTTCAGATAAACATGCTCCCCTCTTTCAGTACATTCAGCAAATTTATTTAAACAAAATATTCCCAGGTACCAAAAGAATTCACCTGATTATATGCTGATACTGCTTTTGCTCCAATAAAAGACCCGCAAATCATACATTTGCACTGATAACTAAATTTTCCTATTTTAATGCTCCTTTAGAGGTTTTTCAAGTTCAGAAGAATATTGAAGCTAAGCAGTGACATAAATTCCAAATCTCCTCTGGCATTGGCAGCAATTCGCTTCTTCAGTGGGAAGGGCAGATGCTAAGTCATTTCAGAAAAGGTACGTGAAAAATCATGGATTTTCAGTTTGCTGTGCTAAAGACAAGGTAGCCCAGCGACACTGCTGTTCTTATTGTGGTGGGTTTTGCCCAGGGCTTGAACAGTGTTTTGTGCATTTGAATGCAGCTGGCCAGTCCCTCTCCTCCAGAGTCTGAGGGACTCATGTCACCCGTACTACAACACAATGATAATTTTGTCAGCAGTCTCAAACCAACAAGGCTTTTGATGCTTGCTGCATTGTTCTCCCCAGCAACCACTATCATTCCTCTTTCCAGGTTCATCCTACAGCCTTAATTTTTTCAAAAGATGAAGGACACTACAAGTATTACTACGCTGTCAACATACTGTTGTACACTTATGAAAAATGTACATATTTGGTAAGTTTGCTGAAAATGTCTGGTATGTCCAACTGCTGTAAATTGTGTATCATAAACTTTACTACTGATATGCAAAATAATATTTTCAATGCTGATATGCATGTTTCATGTGCTCTAGAATACCTGTAATTGCTGGGACCCACAACAAACTTCAGATTGCAACCTGCTCAGCTATCACACTATTAGTAGGTATCACAAAATGATAGTTATAAGTATTTAAATTCACATACTTTATTTTCTTTAAAAAAAACCCCACAAAACCAACAACCAGCAAGACATTTTACTCTGACAGTCTGGACAGTAGCATAGCATTCTTTTCAGCAGAAGTCTTACAAGCTCATGCCCTTAAGTAAAATACTAGATGGAAAGACTTAATAGCAAAGGGGCTCTGCACTTAACTTTGCTCCTTCATCATTCCAACCATCCAAAGCTTTGCCAAAGAGTTCAGTCATGCTGAGCTGAATGGGGGTTTCACATCAGCACCACTGCAGCAGTAACCAGAACATGCTGTGCCACATTCAGAGCATCCTTGGTAATACTTCTTTCTCAAAGAATACTGTATGGCACGATTTCAGGACTGTTCCCTAGCATAACCCATTACAGCCTCCCCAGCAGCATTATTCCCTTTCAGTGCTATACACACAACCATTTTATGTAGTTTCCTCTTGCAGGTCTGCAGTCTCTCACAAGCACCTTTTCCTTACTGGAAAAAGGCAGCTGGCCACAGACTCTCAGAGACTGGAAACCTCAACATGTGCAAGACCAGGGATTTTGACGTTTTCTTCCCTTTGTTGCTTTACAGTCCTTTAAGGTCATTATTATCCAATGCAGTGGAGCCAAATCTACAGAATGCAAAGGAATTAAACCTGTACAGAACAGCAAGAAAAAAGAAAGCATTTCCACAGTCAGGCTCATTCTGATGCCAGTTGCTTTGCTTTTCTACCATGCTATTTCACCTACCTACACCCAGTCTTTCAACTACAGAAGGAAAGGATCAGCAGCTACCAGCTTCGCCTTTACAGCCGTTCTAGTACCCTGCAGTGTGCAATCTGTGAGAGCACAATTATCCCACAAGTGGCTCATTCCACCTTCTGGGAGGGTGAGCACACTGGTTCATGCTGTTCTTCTTTCTGTCATTGCTGTGCTTCCTTTTTCCTGCAGTAATTTACAGTGGCAGTGGGATGATACAACTCAGGAGCACAGCAAGCATTACCCAAAATGGAGAAAACCCTGAGCTGTCTTTTGAACAGTACATCAGAAAGAATAAAAAACCCCTATTAATAATCAGGATTTAGGAAGGTCTGTCACTAATGAAAACAAAATGGCTTCTTGTTACAAGAAGTACAGGAAAAATTCTAAAACAGGAATCTTGCATGAGGATTCCCTGCTCTGTCATCTACAGGGAAGGTAACATCCTCGCTAAGCACACACGGTACACAGCTCAGATTCCTTTTTCTTTTTTTTTTGGACATGTAAAGCTTACTATGCAGCAGAGTGAGAGCCATCAATGATCTACTTGTGCCTGCCCAAATCTCACAACCTCTACATTTAACACCTGAAGTTTCCAGGAATCTATATTGCGGATGATGACACTGCTGTTCAGAGGGGCAAGAACTGCAACATGCACACAGGGAAATGCTGTTATTTTGCAGCTTCAAACGATAATTTTAATCTGCTGCAGCATTAGAGTTCTTCAGCTGCCAATCTGGAAAGACAGACCCTTCTCTGGTTCAAGTATCTTCCAGAATAGGAAGGTCAGGCACTTTATTTTAAATTCTTCAGCAGCAAAGCTTTTGAACTGACGGTCTAAAAGCACTTGGCTCCATCAGCAGCCCTAACCATGAGGTATGACTTGTCATCAAGCCTGTCTTAAGAATGTTAATTTCAGCTGCAGTTTACAACTGGCAAGGTCTATAAGGAACTTTCAGTTTTGGCTTCGACCAAAAAAAAGGTTCTATTTGCTTACCCACCTATAAGCCCTCCCCTCCCAGCTCTGTGGGAACAAACACAGCTTCTGGAAATACCATCACATTCCAACTGCTATCCTTCCTCTATCACAGTACCTCTTCCTAACCACTTTTAAGACCAGGTACTTCTCATCTCTATTCCTTACAGCACCTCTTTTGAACACTATTCATTACCAGCATTTCACTCCAATCTCTTTCCCATGAGGTTTTGTCGAGTTCCGAGCAGAAATAAAGGAAATGTTTACAGATTTTAATAATCTTGACTTGGTCAGGGTGGGCACAGGCTGGCAGGCGAGCTCTGACAAATCGATGCAGGCCTTGCTGTTGCTGGGCTTCCGTTCCCCCGCAGGGAACAGCAGAATCATGGAATATCTGTGCCAATGGCCCAGCCTGACCCGCAGCGGCAGAGGAACGCAGCCGGACCCGGGAGCCGGCAGGGCAGCACCTCGAGGGTAGTAGGGGTCCGTCAGCCGGTCACAGCTCAGCAGAGTGGGGAGGGGTCAGCAGTGCCGCTTGTCCTGGGCACGGCGGGGGGGATCCGCGGTCATGAGCCCGCCTGCAAGGCCAGTCCGGCCTTCCTCCGATCCGCATCACCCACTCTCCTGGTGGGATGTCAGCCTACGGCGAGACGAGCCCGAGGCACCCCGCACGGCCCGGCGGGGTCTGCGCGGCCGCCGGCCCCCCCCCGGCAGCAGGCGGGGAAGGCGCTGCCAGGGCACCTCTTTGTCTGCCGCCCGCACCCGGGCCAAGCGTCGGGGCGAACCCGGGTGCCCCCGGCCACGGTGCCGCCGGCGTAGCACTGACATCTCCCCGCCGCCCTCCGCCCCGTCCCCGGGAGGCGCAGCCTGACGGTGCCGCTGCCCCTTCCGTCACTTCCCTCACCGCAGCTCCGGCCCCGCCACCGCCACACATTCGCCGGGCAGGAAGGAAGCGCGGGAGGCCAAAGGCCGCCGCGGCACCATCGCGACGCGGTCCCGCCGCCCCCGGGGACGGATCGCCGCGGCAGCGCGGCCGTGAGGCGGATCGGGTCTCGCCGCCTCCCCGGCACCTCCGTCCCTCCGCGCCCCGCGCCGGCGGCTCTTACCGTGTGGCCGGCGCCGGGAGCAGCTCCGGGCGGGAGCGGCGCTACGGGGGTCGGGCCGCG